>JAQFJA010000020.1:17460155-17473195 GCA_029874485.1 Naso brachycentron
CAGATCTGATCTTTATTCAGCAAAAATAGAAAATGCAGGAATATTACGCTATGCTTCTCGACTCATTTCATCGATTGTTGTTGTTTTCCCTTTTACTGTTGTGTTTTTCTTTTTATTGTGGTTTTTCTTTTTGCGGTTGTTTTTTTCTTTTGCAGTTGTGTTTTTATTTTGTGATTGTGTTTGGCACTTCAGGACCACCATAGATGTATGCTAATGTCTCAGGTTGATATGTTGAATTAAACATGCAGAAGGAAAGAAAATGTCTTCATCCTTGTGACAGGAGGAATTTAGATACACATTTCAGCCAATGGCAAAGTACGGTAATAAATGATGTGACATTTTACTGCACTCTGAGTTTACTGGTTATAAATAAAGCAGCAATAATGCTTCTTTTTGATTAATGAGTGCTGGATCTTCTCCACTATTCATTTAATACCTATTAGCTGGTTTGAAATATTTTAGTAGAAAATACAGTGGCTTAATAAATTAGATTTTTTTAGCTTTTCAAAGTAATTCTGTAACTCTGTTTAAAGCAAAAAGGGCTCTACTTCTTGCACTTATCTCAAATGATCTGTTAATTTAAGCTATATCTTCTATCACGTACCAATTTTAACCAGCCACTGTTTGTGATAAATTCTCAATTTAATACAGATGCCTAAAAATGACCAACATAGCTAAACAAGACCAACAGCAACAAGAAAAACACAAGTAATTAAAAGAAAGCAGAAAATTTGTCAACACTTCAGCAAATAAAACAACAAAAATAATTGCCTGAAAAACAACAACAAAAAAAAAATCTAAAAGGGACTAAAAATATAAATTTTAGATTTACGGTAATGTTTTTTTGATTATTCAGAGCTTTCCTTTCTAATGAATACACAATTATCACTTTTGAAATTAATTTAGTACAAAGAAAAATCCCTTACTTGACTTTATTACCTTTCAAAATGCTAATCTGTTCAAGTATCTTTTCTTTGAGAGGGGTTTTATTAAGTCTTACATTTATATCTTGAAAGATTTATTTGAAAATGTATAATTTATTGTGTTTCATAGAGACAGTCAGGTCTCCCAGTCAAGTAAATGGTAAGATACAAAACAGTTGCAACTCTGTAGAGGATCACCTGTGTAGCAAAAAACTCAACAAGGGATTTCATGTCAAATGTTTACACATTCAACAAAGTGTCGGTTCCACACATGTACGTTTGTTTTCGTGTGTGTGTGAGTGTGTTTTGAGCCAGCATGATAA
Organism: Naso brachycentron; assembly: GCA_029874485.1. Classification (NCBI taxonomy): domain Eukaryota; kingdom Metazoa; phylum Chordata; class Actinopteri; order Acanthuriformes; family Acanthuridae; genus Naso; species Naso brachycentron. The sequence continues at coordinate 17,461,402 of JAQFJA010000020.1, forward strand.
AACACTAAGCCAACCAAAGGGAGTGTGCTGTGTTGGCTGTAGGTTGTTGGTTTGGACAGCCTGCCATCCCTTGCTGTCACTGTGGCTACTCAGGTGTTCACTCAGTGGACACGCACACACACACACACACACACACACACACACACACACACACACAGGCCAAAAATCTAAAACAAATGCACACAGAAGATCCACTAAAGCAACGAGCAAAACATGTATAGAGAGACAAAATCACGATTCAGCTCTATGCACCAAAGACACAGAAACATGTACAAACAAACCACGCATACACACTGAAACGCACAGATGCAGGCACACAGACACACACACACACACACACACACACACACACACAGACTCATACACACAGGAACAAACGTGGCTCTTGTGCAGTGAGGCGCTCAATATTCCAACAGATTTACGAGGTTCTGCTGCAGGCCTGGTGTAAAAAGAGAAGACTTTAAAGGACAACACTTGCTCTGTCTCTCACACACAGAGCCCAAATCGTGTAACTAAGCTAAAAGCACAACAGCTGTCACAACACGGACAACCTGCGGCAGCCAGAGAAGACTAAGGGATATCAGCATTAGAATAAAGGTCTGCAACCAAAAAAATAAAAGGAGCACAAGGGAGTACAGAAATGCATGATAACTGTAGAAAAAGGAAAATTCTGTTGGGCCTTCTGTGTTTTTGGTATCTTGTGGTGGTTTTTGTCTCTAATGCCGAGGTCAGACTGCACGATATCAGCCCGATAACAGCCCAACCGGGAAGATGTAGGGCCTCAGGTTGCCTCGAAAATGATCAATAGGCATCCAGCTCAACAATCAATTGTTTCATCTCGAGTAGTGTGTCATAATGGACGACAACCAACGCTGCATCTAGGACGCCCACGACCTCACGACAGAAAGACTGGCATGTTTGATTTTTTGTTTACCTCCCACTACAGCTTGTCAGCAGTAGTGGGTTACAGATTAGCAGTTACCATATTTAAAAAGTTATAAGTAATGTAACTATTTCAATTATTTTATTAAAGTAATGTAACTTATTGCATTTGATTTCTTTTTTATTACTTTTCTAAATTTCTAACAAATGTTTGCAGGCAGGAGGTAGGCAAGGTCTTCCCTACTTCATTTAATATGACTGGTGCAGTTACAGTAGGCCTAAAGGTGACACACCTGCAGATGTTTCCTCTGGTTTGACATGGAAACTTTCTATGTCAATAGCATTTTAGCAGCTGATAAACATCTTTTGAATTGCACTGTCATGTTCGAGCCCTTTTCTGATTTCTGAATAAAATGTTTATTAAATTTCCAGCACTGGAACACATTTTTATCCGTAGACATGGTGGCAACTCTCAGACAGGTTGTTAAGCTTTAGGCGGCTGTGTGAATTGATTTAATTGGCAGGTGGGGGGCGCTGCAAATTCAAAATTTACTAAACGGCCTTGACTGAAAATGGCAAACGACATTGTGAACATAAAAACCATCAAGAGCAACAAAATGAATATTACTCAACTATAGACTAGGCTTTTAAATGAAAATATTCAGATGTTACCCCCTTTGTAACCATTAACATTTTCAAAAGTAATTGTAATTTAATTACACATTTTTCTCAGTAACTGTAACTGATCACAGTTACATTTATTTTGTAATTTAATTACATAATTCCGTTACACGTAACTAGTTACTCCCCAACACTGCTCTGGGCCACGACACAGCACAGCAAGAATTATTGACTCTATAATTGCTTAATCTGACACAGCTAACATTTTGACAAAAATGTCTTGTAGTCTTACCCTGGCATAAGTAACCTCCAGTAGAACAGCCCATAATACTGTGAAGCCTCAGGTTTTTCAAAAATAACTTGAGTCTAAAGTTACACAAGCATTTACCCCGATACTAAAATGATTCATACAACAGCCTATCAAAATAACAGACTTGCACTAAGACACAAAAATACACTTTAAGATTATTAAACAACCATAACCATGTTGTAAATTGGATTTATATTGCTTGTTTTTTTTTTCTTTTTAAAAAAAATCTCACCCTCTATGTTCTTCAGATTTCTGAGATTCATGAGAGCATTTCTGATCCTTCCCTCCTAAATGGTTAAAGTAGGCTTATGACTAGTCAAGTGCCGGCTGGTTAACGTCAGAGAATCAAGTTTTAATGTGCAAGAAGAACCAGGCTGAATGTTTGTGGTTTATGCAAACAAGCTGTTCTGTTTTGCATTTTTTTCTCTTATTTTTTGAAGAGTACAGTCTCCTTCATCAGTGTGTTCTCCAGTTTATCTGATGTTAGTGTTTGTTGTAGCTCTGCTTTGGTGCTAAAGGGGCTGCTCTCTACTACTGTCTCTATTTATAGACTCCGGAGCGAAAAGTTGTTCTAATTTGTCTCTGTCTAGCTTTATCTCCATCCAATGATGTCTTTCGTTTTTTCAGGACCCATGGGACTAATTAGCAGATGACGGAAACAGTGAGAGAGGGAGGCATATGAGAGAGCAGCTCAGCTGGGGGGGGTGGGGGGGTAAAGCAAAGGAAAAAGAAAGATCTTGATGTTGTTGTTTCATTGGCAGGTTCAGTGCAAGCATTAGCCCTCCACGTGGAAAGTAGGAAAGTTTCCCCACTATAGACCAGCTGGCATCTTCCGTATCTCATCATCTCTCCAGTCACATCTGGCTATTTGATTTAGAAGGTAGTTTAAGGATAAACTATTTCAGTTGGCTGCTCGAAATGGACGAATTGATGGTCAAAAACTGCTATCGTTTGCCACTTTCCTGAAGCAGACCTGCTATCAGAGGGAAGAGCTGTGCCAGCAACAAAACAGGTGGACAATAGAGCATTGTCTGGGTTCAATTCAAGCTTGATTATGGAGGTAGAGCTAAGCAAGAGAGAAAATTGATGTGAGCTGGGTTAAATTTAAAATTAAGGTACCTTCTAACCCATCACTCTTTTGAAATACTTTTCTGTTAAAGAGTAACTAAACTCCTAAACTACTTTTTCCAGCTGAAAACCGATGCCAATAAGTATGTTGTAGTATTTTTTTAATTGATTCAGGTCAAAATCTTGACATCTCAGTGCAAAGTAATTAAATTCGACATAATCTGTTATGTGACTAGCTACAGTCACATTTAGTGACTGCCCTCTATTAGTCGAAACCCGGCTATTGCAAACAAATTTTCCTATTGGTTGATCAGCAGATTCATCACGTGGCTGGTGGTTGCTTTATTGTTTATTGTTTATTGGGATCCCCATTAGCTTTTGATAGGTTTTGTTTATTAGCTTCACCAGCCAAGCTCTACAGCCCCCCCTCCCAAAAAAAGTAAATAACAGCTCACAATTGGGAAGACTGTGGCGAGTAAAGACACACCCAGAACTCCTTCCCACACCCTCCATATCACCGAGGAAATAGTACACAAACAGGCACGCACACACACACACACACACACACACACACACACACACACACACCCAACAAACACACACACACACCACCATAGATTTGAGATAAAAGCTAAATCCATGATCAATCTGACTTCCCAGAAACTGACACTACCGTTACTGCACCCGCCCAAGCACAGAGTCTTCTCTGCTGCTCACACACTCGCCTGAGTGAGGAGGACCGAGAACAAATAACATTAATGCTACAGCAGCGGCAACAGATTTTTGAACAAGATCAAAGATAGCCAGTTATTAGCACAAGATCCCCCACTTAATGCTGTGCTAATGTGTGAAATGGTATATACACTTTCTGTCTCCTACATGGGCGGAGTCACGCCTTCCATTGAGATAGTTAGGAACCACCATCCCTCCGCCTCATCTGTAAGTGTTATAAGGTTGCGTGAATGGATTAAAGCAGTTGGATTTTTACGTTGCATGATATTTATCTGATGCAAGTTTTAATTCCTAGTTTCACCTGTAAGACCATTTAAATGTCCGTTTATGTCCAAACTTTAGGAGGATTCACGCGCTAAACCAGTTTATCAGATGAAGGTCCGTATAGCAGAACATAAAGCAGCGATACAGAATAAGAATATGGATTATGCTATCGCACGCCATTATGTGAAAACTATGCATGGCTCTCCAGCTTCATTGAAGTTTTGGGGCATTGAAAAAATCAAGGTCTCCCCCAGAGGTGGTGATATCGTGAACAAACTACTCAAAAGAGAAAGCTTCTGGATCCATGAATTAAACACAGTGGAACCTTTTGGTTTGAATGAAGAACTTAATCTATCTTGCTTTCTCTAAGATCACCCATTGTACATGTTAGTTTTTGGATTTATGTTTGGGATAATTTGTTTCTTGTTGCAGTTGACTGATAATTCTACCATGTGTCTCCTTTACAAATGAGGGTCAATCTGCTGTTAGGTCTATTGATTCCTAGTGTTTTTATCTGTGTATCTATCTGATGTTATATGTTCAGTCAGTGGATACATTTTTTGATTCAATAGCCCACATATATATCTTTTGTATGCATGTAAGAGATATTTTTCATTGTTGCAATAATGTTTTTATGCATCTATTTGTCTCTCTGTTGGTTTATGTGCATTGGTTAATTGTGTCAGTTGTCTCAATTGATGACTCAGCCTGCAGACTCTAATCTTTGGTTCCCTCCTCTTTCTTTTAGCCTGTGAGCCACGGGCTTCCTACAAGAGGAAGGGTTAAAGCAGACTGATTGTTCCAAACGCTGTAATCAGCCTGAAGAAGACCATGTGGGTCGAACCGTTAGTGAATACTTGCACCTAAATAATTAGATGATCCTTTGAGCTCCAGTCATTTTCCTTTTTTGATGGCCCGTTTATGTCTGTTGTGAAGCAATGCGGGAAGCATCGGTTCCCAAATCTCACAAATGTGTGTTGCTGAGACAGAAACAGGTCTCGAACAAAGTTAATTTTCTCCTGATTTGTGTGTCTGAAAAATGGCATTATTATGTCAGAATGTTCAGTAGATGTGTCTTGTGAAAAATGGGTCCAATATGTATCGTGGTGACGATGGGGCGAATGACTTGGTCGCAATCCATGATCATGTTCATTTCTCCAGTAAGAATCAATGGCCTCAAGACTGCTTCCTGTCTCCTGAAGGGGCGGGGCCATGGCAAAACCCATGTGACACTCATACAGGAAATGAATGGTCAATGAGACGCTTTCTATTAACCGTCTCTGACGAGACAGAAGCAGGCTGCAATGAAGGAGATTGCATGTACGAACCGTTCTCTCGAAGGAAAGTGTCAAGTTAAACTCAGATGTGTTAAAGAAATGAAGGAATTAGCCGACCAGAGTTTAGTTTCACGTTTTCTTTGGTAGCAGCACATCATTGTGGAAAGCTGCTTATTAAATGAACTGTAGACATATGTGAAAACTAAAATATGCTAACAGTTCAATCAAACTACAGTCACTGTACTCAAACTATGCAGTTCTCCTGGTCAACTCTCAGTAAAGCCCCGCCTCCTATCACTGCCTGAATTGATACATTTTTTCACGCTTATATGCAGTTTGAATTTCAGGAAGGATGCACGTCAGCCTACAGGGTTTAGTTATCCTTTAAATATTTAAAAAGGAAAAAGGGTATTTTTTATGTACTTGGCTGACAAAAGGATAATATCATTACACTCACAGCCTTACATTCTGGGTTTATACAGTCTGCTCTGCAGTATCTGCTGACACCTTCCTGTAAATTACTGAGGAATGACAGTTTTGTAATGCTAGCAGGTACAAAGTGAGACTGATGGCCGGACTCAGCAACCACAGAACCAGGATGAGCTGTGGCTATGAATTCTACTTTAGCAGGCTTGACATTCATAATGCTTCTCTCTTGTCCATTTGTAGCTGTTAAAGAGGCAGAGGTTTTCCCACACGCCTCAGATGAATGAGTCATGACACACTGACGTTTCTACAGTTGAACATTTCTATGAGCATCTCATTCTGTTTTGTTTGCAACCTCCTCACAGCGTACATTCTGTAAGAATAGGATGGTATGGTTACATAAACAAACAAACAAACAAACTATTCAGAAAGAGGAAAATAGGAAAATGTGTGTTTTGCAGTATTTTCTCTGAATTTTTCTTCACAATAGAAGGGTTTTGTTGTACCTAGGTGGTGCGTGTGCAGGCTTTCCAAAATAAACCTTTTCACTATGGCAGATAAAAATATCCACTAGCTAAGCACTGTTCACTTGACGAAAATGATAAAAATGAACAGTATGCCTATTGGAAGGTGATTAATTATTAAAAGCATGCTGGGAAAATAACTTGAATATTATTGTATTACATAAATATTATAAATTATTGGTTAAAAATATTATGGAGATTGCTGATAAAAAATCGTAGAGGATTTTTTTTTAATTTTTAAGAATCTCTATGTAAATAAAGAGGACATTACAGTTATTATAACGTCTCATTATTAAAACACTGTAGTAAAACAAAAAAGTGCTGAAAAGTGTAGACTTATTATTATTTAACCGAAGGAATGTAAAAAAGAAAAAAATAAACCATCTTCGTGGCTATTGCTGTGTAGATTTCTGAGTTTACGAAGTACACTTAAATGCACCACAGAGCTGTCCCTGTGTTACTACTTGCCAATAAGAAAAATTCTTTCTGAATTTGACATATAGAAAGTTGCTGGGACCCTGTATTGGATTAGATTATTAAAATAGTAATTATCTGGCCACGAGCATTTTTAGAAAACAAGTTGCAAATGTTTATTTACACTATAAATATTTATTATAATTGAAATGTTTAAAAAAATACTCATTGCTTTTTATTTGATTGCTGTAGTAGTTATTGACTTGTGGCACTTGTTTAAACAGTCACAGTGACAAATGCCTTATAACACTCATATGCTGTGTTCCAAATAGCATACCATTTTACTACCAGTACATACTACAGCTGCCCTTACAAAGTATGTACTGTTGCATGTAGTAAGCACACAATAGGGACATACTACTTCGCCATAACAGTGCGCTCTTACTTTTGACCCTCTATATTCAAAACAGTAAAATAAGATATGAAGGATTCATTTTGCAAAACAGTTATTTTCCTCATGTAATATACTGTGTGGAATTAAAATCATAAATAATCCAAGCGGTAATATTCCTTCAAGTAAAAGTTGCCATTTGTCATTGATTATCAACTGAACTTTGCACAGCAATTGTATAAAAATAATTTAATCATTGTACATGCGAGTTGCATTACATTTGTGTAGTACTTAGACTTGAATGCGCTGTCATCTGTCATCATCGCAGCTTCGAGCTGTCAAACGTACTATCATCTGTCAATGAGCCGTCAAATGTTTGCGCTCTCGGCTTTGCTTATGGCATAATTGCGCGACATGCCGTGAAGCACTTCTGGTGCGCAGAGGATTGTGGGTAAGAATAGCCAGAAAAGCATGCTGGTTTGTATACTGCAAAATCTGACCGGAAGTAGTAGGACATCCTGGTATTTTTGGCATGCTGCATTTGACATACTATGTATTGGGACATACTAATTCTTTTTTTTTGCTTACTATATACTATAGTAGTATGTGATTTGGAACACAGCTTAAAGGTAGTGCTAACAGACCCATAGCCTCATACAGCTGCTGGTATGACTGGACGTTTACAAGTTTATCTGAATCTTAGTCATACATAAGATTTCTGTCTCCTCTCAGTATGCACCTTCAAGCAGTGACATTGACATTAACCTCAACAATAAAGGGTTAAGCACAAGCAGATAGTGGTCTGAATAATGCTCATTGAGCTTTGTCCTCTGTGAGCAGATCTCTAAACTGTCACAGCAAGACACCAATCGAAGCAGAAAATTCTGGCCTCCTGCTGCAGCTCCCACTGAGTGGACACAGAGCAGCCCTTCATTACTAGAGGACTAAATGATTTCAGGTGCTTATCTGCTGGCCTCATCCTCTAGTGCATTCAGACTGATGAAAAGGATGTGCCGATTGACAGTGATCAGAGGTTTGGCTCCGACTGAGTGAACAAGCACCGCTGATTTAAACCAAAATGAGCATGAAATAAAGTCTGACGAGTTGCTGTCAAATTATTCCCTGAAAACATAATAATTTATTTCAAATTGAGTAAGAATAACATGAGAATTATCTGAATCATGTCACTCTACAACAGCAAGTATAACCGTGTTTTACTCAAAATCTGTTTACCTAGTGGCTTAGTCATAAATCAGATGGGAAGTAATTAATGTATATTGTGATGATAATCATCAAGGGTTTTTTGCAAGCTGTGTGTAATGCTTTTAAACTGTTCTCACATGTTGAACAGGCTGCAGTAGATAACCAAGCAAATTTATTCAGATAACTCACAATGACATGATATACAGAGGCTACAACACATGACTCTGAACAGCTGTACTTTAGAAAGACATAAATGTCTTTAAAATTTAATGGAAATTCAAAATGTTAATCCAGCAAAAGATGGAGGATCACTCATGATTGGAGAAAAATGGACATCAAAATTTTGTGCATATTTATCATGTAGATGTTTGTTTCTTTTGATAAGTGAATGGGGAATCGTTGAAGCCATAATTAATTGGCATTATTACATGGCTTTGTTAAATACTCAATTCTGATTGGTCAATCATAGCATTCTAAGAATTGTTATTTCTGCGTAGCAGACCACTGCTATGAATAAAAGACCGTTGGTAGGGATGCTGTTGTGATCTGGCTTATCCATGGGCGAAGGAAGTTCATCCTGTCATATTAGTGCCACCCTGCCAGGGTTCATTTTGCAATAGTGACGGGCTCGCTGGACATTTATTTATGAACAGAAGTATATGAAAATGAGATCCATCCATCGTCAACCACTTATCGGGGGTCAGTTCGCGGAGGCAGCAGTTTCAGCAGGAGGCCCCAGACTTCCCTTTCCTTGGCCATATCAGCCAGCTCTGACTGGGGGATGCAGAGGTATTTGCGGGTCAGTGCGGAGGACCTCGGTCTGCCTCGGGGCCTCGTCCTTACTGGACGTGCCTGAAACACCTCCCCAGGCAACCAGGACGCAGCCTTATCAAATGCCCAAATCAGCTTAACTAGCTCCTTTCAGCACAAAGGAACCAGGACTCTACCCCAAGTCCCTCACGTATGACTGAACTTCTCGCCTTAACTCTAAGGGAGACACCAGCCACCCTCCTGAGGAAACCCATTTCAGCACTTTGTATCTGTGATCTTCGTCTTTCGGTCATGACCCATCCTTTATGACCACAGGTAAGGGAAGCAACAAATATTGGCTGGTAGATCCAAAGCTTTGCCTTGTGGCCCAGCTCTCTTTTTGTCACAATGGTGCGAGAGAGCAAGTGCAAAATTGCAACTGCTTCTGTGATTATTCGGCCAATCCCCTGCTCCTTAGTTTCCTCACTTGAGAACTAGACCCCGAGATACTTGAACTCCTTCACTTTGGGTAAGGATTCCTTCCCCTCTCAGATTGGACAGTCGACTGGTTTCCTGCTGAGCCTCAGATTTAGAGAGAGCTGATCCTCGTCCCAGCTGCTTCATACTTGGCTGTATGAAATCAAATAAGTGCTGAAGTCACAGACTGATGGTGACATCAGGACCACATCATTTGCAAAAAGCAGCAATGCGATCCTTACCCTCATAACCCTCGTAAAACAAAAAGTAGTCTGACACTGTCTTTCAAGGTAAGAGTCGTTACGAGCTGGTTTCATGAAACCAGCCAGTATGTATTCAGCAAAAAGTGACTTGATCTTGTGAAATAGACTGAGCCAAAATAAATGACTGTGGGAGTTGTGTCGGCCTTAGAGACGATACCACGAGAGCATCAATATCACCAGTTATTCACATGCTTTGCAGGTTGAATTATTTGACTTCAGTGAAAAGCTGCCTGTAGATAGGTAGGCTGTCTTTATCGTTCAAGGTTTGATGTTTTATTCCCTCACATTGTGCTCACACTGTGTTTGTCACTGGAATGCATTCTGGATGCTGAAACACTGTCTCTGAGAGGCTTTTGGCATACACATACTGCAGTTGATCTATATGTCAATGCCAGTGTCGTTCTGCTGTTTTGCAGAGCAACTATTCAATCAAGTGGCTATCAAGTTTAGCTTTTTTTTAAATGTAACTTTATGTCTCAAAAATGAGTGTCCTTGACATGTCTTCTTGCTTTGAGGCCTTTGAAATTCTTTACAAGATTTTCAAGCTTAGCACCTTTTATAAAACACACTTCAGACAAAAATACTGAGGCGAAAGCAGCAATCAGCATCAGCTTTCCCAAAGTCTTTGACAACAAGTCTGAATAAAGCAAAAAAGTTTTCTGAACGTAGCTAAAAGGCTTCAGTCAAATGTTTTTCTTTGTCGTGCAATGTTTTTTCATGCATCAAAGGTGTTGGTGATCATGTAAGAAGGCCAATGATGTTTCAACCATTACATCTGAATGTTATAGCTGTTGCTTGCTCTGTAAATCCTACACTAGTTAATGAATAATGTAAGGGGCAAAAAACACAAGGAGAAATTAGAGATATTAGATGAATCGGGTGTTAAACAGTGTAAATGGTCGTACTTATGCAAACTTCAGAAAATGCAACTCAAAACCCTCGAATATCCTGAAATGATAAAGCCCCAAAGCCACAATAAAACAAGTCTGATTATCAATTGAACAGTCACCTGTTTTAAGACCCTTTTCTCTGAAATACATGAGGGGACAAAAATATGCATTCACATACAAAACAGCCAGAGGCAGACTTTACCATTGGGCAAAGGTAGGCAATTGCTGTGGGCCCCAAGCTTTCAAGTAGAGTTTTTCCAATACTGATACCAGTATCGGAAAATACTGTCTATACCTGCAAAAATACTGGTATCACTATTGGCGAGTATGCCAGTCTGTGCACCAATCATGTTATTTATTTGCTGCTAACTAGCAACTTTTCAGTTAGCTCAATTAGCTCTGACTGACATTACATACCTGAAATCATTTTTTCTTTGACGCTCTATGAAGAAGAGCAGCAGACAGAGCTAGTAAAATGTCTGCATTCAGCAATATTTTACACTGAAAAGTCAAAGGAGATGTGTGAGGAATTGTTTTTATGCACTGATATCGTATCAGTACTCGGTATCGGCCGATCTGCAAGTTTGGGTAGCAGAGCCGCAATCAGGAAGGAAAAAATATTATAGGAACATCTACTTCCAAGGGGCCTCTTCATGATTGTCCCCCTCTTTCAGTTCCAGTAAATTGGACTAAACATCTTACTGCATGTGTGCGGACAGGATTCAGTTAAGAAAGATGGTAGCAAAACAAAATGAAAATGAAAATAAAGCGAATCACTGGCTGTATTCAGTGATTAGCACCAATGCTTGGCCACAGGATTTAATTTCTCTCCTGTTTCAACAAAAAATCTTTCACTGTGAAGTTTTTCTTTGACTGCAAAAGATCTGACTCAAGACTTTCCCACTGTAAAACACAAAAAACCCTCAAATACTTTGAGAAATGTCACCCAAATGTCAGAACCAGCAGCAATAAAAGAGCAAACTGTTTTGAAACGCTGCGTCAGCTTTTCTCTCACAACCTTCAGTGTCTATTATTGACTGACGTTAAAAGAAAAGACATTTCTGCGTTGAAGGTCACCTTTAAAAAAAAAGGGCTGCAAAAATCTTCAATGATTACAAAGAAGATCCAAATCTGATCTGAAGCCAGAGATGGACAATGTTTCAGTTGAACGTATTTTAGAAATTCTATGTGATGTCTAAATCTTTTTTTTACTCTCTTTTACTTTAGGGTAAATATCGATAACTTTATGTGTTCTATTTCGAAAAATGTCATAATACCAATAGATAGCTACTAGTAAGTGAC
>JAQFJA010000020.1:17547771-17562059 GCA_029874485.1 Naso brachycentron
TTGGGTGAGTTCTGTCTGTACTCTGCTGATTTTGTTTGCTGGCTATGAGTATGAATCTGTGTCTTGTAAGCCCTTATAGGCTGGGCACCTTAGCTGGTGTATGACACATAAATAAATTAAAATTCATTCATTCATTCGTACAGTTTCAGTACATCAAAACTATCTAAAAACTTCCATCCAAAAATCTTCAAAGCTTTGTGTGGTATAATCCAAGTCTTCTTTAATGTGTTGTATGCTCAATACTTCCAAAACACTGGTATTTCCGCTAAGAAATTGCTAAATCCAATGATTCACTGCACACAGTAAAGCACAGACAGGCTGATGTGCTATTTAACTTTATATAAAGGCTGTTGATCGATTAAAATACTTAGTTGCAATTAATTGCATGATTTCCATTGTGAACTAGCAAGTTTTTTATCTGTTCTGTAATGTACTGCAAAGGGATATTTTTCAAGTTATTAATACTCTTATCAACGTGGGAGGGGACAAATATACTTGCTGTATACAAATGTAAATTTATTATTATTGCAACAATCCAGAACAATGACAATACTGTCCAGGATATTATCCTGCTGTGTTATGCTAAGCACACACTACATGACCTGTGATGTCATCAGGTCTCTTGACTGTTCACACTGTATACCTGTTTGTCTTGTACTGGGAGTCTTTCAGTTATGCAAATATCCTCCGTCATGTAGAGAGAACCATCTGGCAGGGCTTCAAAGCCAAAACTGCCAGTCAAAAGACACTTTTCTTTATTTATTTCTGCTCAAGGTGGTTTGTTTCTGCTTGCCATCGACAGCATTACTGCTGCTGCATCGCTTCCTGATTTCCCAAACTACTGAGGGGACAAAAGGTCATAAAGAATGTGCATGCAGTAATCACGTGTCCCCAAAGAAAAAAAAAATTAACAGCGTAAAAGGAACTTTATTATATTATTATTATTATCACATTAACTTTGACAGCCCTACTTATCATGAGGAGTTTTGCTGTGCATCTCCATGTGTCACAAGCAGAATGTTCACGCCTCGGGTACATGTAGCCAAATGGTGCGCCCTGTAAATAGCAGGATGACATTATGCCAGACTTATGACGTGGTTTTAGTTGGTCAGTAATGCAAATGCTTTCCAGTACCACAAGATAGGAATGAGCCAACAATGCGCCCGACAAACCTCCTTCACGACCAACACTCCCTTTGGAACACAAATGAGTGGAAGTGCATTTCCCATTCAGACAACATGGGCACTAGTCTTGAAAATGACCACTGTGTCATTTGGAATTCAGCAATGTCACTCGCGCTGCGCTGTGTGTGGCCTTTGTGCCAGGCGGAAGATTTGGCCCATGCTAAAGTGGAGCTATCTTGTAACCAAACAAAAGCTCAAAGCACATTAGATTAGATTACATTAGATTATCTTAGATTTTACTTTATTTAACCCACAGCGGGGAAATTGACATGTTACAGCAGCAGCAGGAAGAAAATAACAATATACAATAGAATAAGCCTATGACTTAAAAATAACAATATATACTTTATAGTTATACAATAAAATAAACCTAAGTACAAAACTTTAGAGTGGGAATGTGCAAACATATTCAATAGCAGCAGGTATGGGGGGACAAGGTAAGTGAGAGTGAGAATGTGCAAAAAATCAAGGCACTCGAGGTATTTAACAGTTGGTAGTGCAAATTGAAGAGCAAGTGAAAAAGTAGGAAAAAAAAAAATCTACTACAACACATTCAGGATGTGCAGGTGTTGTACAGTCTGATGGCATATGGTATGAAAGACCTGCGGTAGCGCTCCTTCTTACACCGTGGGTGTAACAGTCTGCTACTGAAGGAGCTGCTCAGGGACCCCACAGTGTCATGCAGGGGGTGAGATGTGTTGTCCATGATGGATGTCAGCTTGGCTAACATCCTCCTCTCACCCACCTCCTCAGTGGAGTCCAGGGGACAGTCCAGGACAGAGCTCGCTCAGGTCAGTGGCAAACTAAAATTTGATTCTATTTAAGGGACAGTATTAAATTTTTGGCATCTTAATTTTATACTTGTCAAGTTTTTGAAAGGAATAAAAGTCAAGGTGGGCAGTTTATCTTTGGTGTCATCGCACTAAAATGCCATAATCTTTCAGCATTTTTTACTTCAGGTGATCTGAAAGAACATTAGACTTCTGCTCCTCTCATTGGCTCTGTATTCAGACCGTCACAGGGTTTTTCGTCAGTAAGTCACAGTAATTTCAGAGAGTATGTGTTCTTATTGGCTGCTCTACACTGTGCTTCTTAGCGACAAGGAACGTCAGTACGAGTGGTTTGCCTTGCACTCTAAAACTCCTTTCTGTCTGCAGGCAACACTGCTGCAGCTTTCCCTGCAACCGTTTGGTCTCATCGTGAATCTTTAGTGTAAACCGGACTTGAAAGAGAGAGTGACAACAAACGAAATAAAATGTTAGCCTGAGCAAAAACAGGGAGGGGAAGGTGCAGCGGAGTATAGCTTGATTTCTGAATGTTGCCCACCCCAACTGCATCAGTCAACGAATAACCTTGACTGTGAAGATTTCTTATTTGGCAAAAAAAGTATCATCATAATGTCCTTGCACCCCATCCCCACCCTGTAATCTGAGGGAGGGAAACAAGAAATGTTGTGAGGAAGCAGACTGCACTGTTTGTGCTTCACGCTCATCTGCACACATACACACAGCCTTGTTCAGCTATCTTTATGGGGCCCTGTGGATGACAGTTTATTTTCTAGAACCTTAACCAACCTTAACCATCCCAACTCAATGCCTAACTTTGACCCTTATCCTAATCCTAACCATACCCTAATACTAACCCTAACCCTAAAACCAAGTCTTAACCCTGAAGCATTCATTTAAAGGTTTGGGGCCCATCATTTTGCTCCTCAAAAGGTGGTTGGACCCCACAGGCATGAGCTCAAAGTTTTCGGACCTCATAAATGTAATAAAACAAGACTACACACACAGAGCTCTCTTTTTAATTTCAAAGTTTTACAGAACCACACAAACATATAAACAAACACATAATCTTCGACACACACAACTGCACCTAACCGCCCAAACACACAAACTAGTAAAGCTACCTTCTGTTTCCCAGACACACACAGAGAGCTTTTCTTCCATTCATATGCAGACAGAAGCCTTCTCCATCACCCCACTGTTGTTTTCATGTACGTTTACGGGGCTCATAAACAGGTTTTATATAGTCAATATGGCAGACTGTGTCTGGTACACTATGTCCTCTACTCACAACTTCAGATTGTCAATATGACATTTAAAACCTCTGTAAATACCCTCCAACCACTCTGAAGTTTACCTGCCATGGTACATTACAGAAATAGAAATAGAAATATAGAAAATATCCAATTTGCCTCATATCCAATATGGCAACAAGCAAACAAACAATAGCAGTTAATATCAATTTAATTCATATTTTGCTATAGAAATAAAGAAATATCTATATTTTCTTAACTGGCGGATCTTTGTTGACTCACAGAAAATTTATAAACAATTGCTAGCCTTATCATTTAAAACACTTTATATCTATCTCTCTTTTACTTCCCAGACGTGATCTTAAAAAAGCCCTGAATTGGAACTTTTCACTCATAATTGCCTCACTTGCCCTGTCTAGACACAGATTCAGAGTAAGATCCACACAAACACACACACAGAGCTTCCCTTGCTGGTCTTCGAGTAGTCCCTAAGGAGACTCTACTGTTGGAAGGTAATTGGTTTTCAACCTCCACAATACTACAGTTCCTCCCTCCCATCCCTTTCTCTCTCCGCCTGGCAGTTTTTGTCTCTCTTGGTCTCTCTTTAAACATGTCTGATGCTGCATTTTGTAGCAGATTCACTAATTGCACTGGGCATTTAGTCTGTGTGTCAACAGAGACATAAAACACTGTTTTAGCACAGTTTACAGCTATGTAAGCCTACAGGTGATTTAGTTTTACAACTTAACAGTATTTTCTGGCTTTGTCATTAGTGAGCCATTTAACATTCATGCTAATAAAAGAAAGTGACTTAAGGAAAAATTAGTTAGAGCCTCGACAGTCCATCTGTTCTGCCCCTGTAGCCCTGGCCCAGTTTCTGCAGCATGGAGGCAGGAAAGAGAGAACGAGCAACGCTACACTTCATACACAGTTCTCCTTTTAGCAAGCTGACTGCAAAGTGGCTTTAATGGTCTCACACATGCACCCAAAAAATGTTATGGTGATGCAACTATATTTAAATGTCTGCATAAAACAATGCTTGCATGCACTCGTACATTTATGTAGAGCAAGCACATACAGAAACGCAAACACACACAACTTAGAGTTACCCAGTACTCATCAATTGATCCGTCACCTACTACAGCAAAACTGTCCAGTTTGAAACTTTGAATATGTTTCCCAAATCCCATATGAGTCAGTAACCATGACAAGCTCTGCACCCTGCCCCCTGTAAAACAACCAACAGCTCACGACTAGGAAAACTGTGGCGAGAGGAGACACGCCCAGTCACTCTAACGATACTCTTTCCCACGCCCTCCCACACGTCGCCAAGGAAACCGTACACACATACATGCGAGCACACCAACAAACACATACACTGCCATAGATTAGCGAGATAAAAGCTTAATCCATGATCAATCTGAGTTTCCAAAAGCCTAAACTACGTTACTGCGAACCCCCCCACCTTGCTGCGCAGGGTCTCTGCTCTGCTTGACTGAGTGAGAGGGACCCGGAACAAATAATGTTAATTCTACAACAGCAACCCAACAAGGAAGTAACTGAAAGATTTTTGAACAAGACAGAGGCAGGCTGCAGTGAGGAAGATCGCATGTACGAACCGTTCTCTAAAAATTAAGTGTTGAGTTAAACTCAGATGTGTTAAAGAAATAAAGAAGTAACCAGAGTTAAGTTACACTTTCACTTTCTCTCTCCCCCAAGACTGGTGGAGAGAAGCCGGCTCCTTATCAAATTAACTGTGGACACGTGTGAAAACAAGAATATGCTAACGTAAAATCACAATACTCAAACTATGCAATTCTCCTGGTCTACTCTCAGAAAAGCCCCGCCTCCTAACGCTGCCTGAATTGATACATTTTTTCAAGTTCTAGATGCATTTTTGAATTTCAGGAATGATGCGCGTCTGCCAAAACTCTGGGGGTTTAGTTACACTTTAATAAAACATGTTTGCTGTCTGAACTGCTGAAGGTAATGATTGCAAATTTTCCACTGTGGGACTAATAAAGGATTATCTTATCTGATCCTGGCCCACCTGCTGTTTTCTATGTAACACACTGTGATACATTATACAGAATTCAGGTTGCTTGATGGTTCAATTTATCTTACATTTAAAATTTTTATAGTTGTTTTCCCATCTTTTGTTTCATCATCATAATCTTGCAAATTCTGACCAACAATTATCCCAGAGGGGCCGGTTCCTATGCAACCATTTCATACACTAAGATATGTGCCTAAAGCTAAGCTGCACTGCAATTATAGCTGTGTGGCTTTTTTGAATGGTTCTCTGGTTGAAATGTGTCATTTTCACCAAATATGACGCTTGGTCAAGACCCCTTGATGTTACTTTTAAGGCACTGGGTGACCCTATAGCATCGGTTTGTGAGGCACAAAGACAAACTGCCACCAAGCCTTTCTAACATGGTTAATCATGGTTCAACCGCCACAACTACTTGTTAAAAAGTAACACCAAAAAACTACTCAGTAAGTTTCTGAAAATATCCCTGACTTCGGTTTTCACTGGGACGGGGACAAACAGATGCTATTGTTCTTTTGAATAAAATATGTTTTCTTAACTAGCGGGAAATATTCTACATCTGTCAGGGACGCACTCGTATGTCCCTGACAGATGCTTAAGGTGTCCCCTCTGCTATAAAAAGTGATGCCAAGGGGTCCTGACCAAGCTGCTGCATATGACAGGTTGAGAGTGTTAACCAGTTGCAATTTCACAACAAACATCTATTTGTTTCACAGTGACACATGAGTGTAAGGTATAAACATAAACATAGTGTTGCTTCCCTGCTGGTCATTCTCTTGGTCTCAAGTATGTTAACAAAACGCGGACAGAGTTACTGTGGGGAAAATATTTAAAGAATGATACTGCCTGATCACGTATGTGTAGTGTTGTGGTGCTACAATGAATAGGAGTATTGGTGCTCCAGCACTAAATAAGTAAATAAAGTTAGAATCTCAAACAGGCACATGAGGAGGAAATAACAAGCAAATATGTTGTTGTTGTTGTCTCACTCCATAAATACAAAGTGACCACCTGCCTTGATCTGGAGGAAACATTGGAGGGAGAACCCACGGAAAAATGCAATCAGTGAGAGAGGAGGAGGAAGGACAATGTGACAGGTGAACACATTCCAAGAAGGTATGAAGATAAATCTTTTACAAGCAATCGATGTTACTGTAAAATCTTACCTTGTACTAACACACACACACACACACACACACACACACACACACATAGAAGCAGGTCAGTCCATAAAATCTTGCAGTTCCTTTAATTTAAGTTCAAAGTGTTCTAATGTCTAGACAGTTAACAATGGAAGGGAGCAGGGGAGGCTGTCATATCTGTTATCTATGTGTGCGAACTGGTTAGAGGAATTTTTTTTGTTGACTTCTTTTTCAGCTTCTCATTATAGAGTTAACTGTTGAGTACATGTTCGAGTTTTGGAACTGCCCTGTAGAACTGTCTTTCATCGCTACTGCAAAGCTGCAGAAAACTGCTGAACTGGATCTTTGACCCACTAGGCAGAGCACTGCTTTTTTTCACCATTAGGCTTTGTTCTGACTTAAACAGTATTTCCCAGAGCACTTTATACTTTAGGCAGCTGCTTACACACCCTTGTATTATTGGGGCAGAAAACATCAATTTTTAAATACATATTGACACTGAATATTTCCTCACATTCTTACATTCATTTTCAGTTAAGCTTCCCCGATTAATCACATGCATTAATGTTGACAGCCTGCAATATACCTGCAATTGGAACCTAACAGCAACGGCTCACTGTAGCCCTTTCTTGACTGTTCAAGAGACATAAAGACATGGGTGAGCTTAACTAAATGACAGCAAGACAGAGGTCATAGTGTCTGGACACTGTTAACTGTCGGATAAAGCTCTCTGGGCCCACTGGCCTTGAATATTCACCCTTCTTTTGAGAGTTTGGGTGCATATTGTGTATATTTTGACCGTGTTTTTAAGTCTGACAAACAGATCACCACAGTTGTAAAGTCTAGCTTCTTTCAGTTGAGATTTGTAGCAAAGGTAAAAGCTTATCTCTCTTCTAATGATTTAGAGAGGGTGATTCTTACATTTATAATGTCAAGAATTGATTACAGTAATTCTATATTAACTATGTGGGTTTAGACAAGTCATCCATTCATAGCTCCTGGTTGTGCCAAAAACTAAGCTCAAAACCAGAGGCAATCGAGATTTTGCAAAAGCTGCGCCAAATAAAGCTTGACTTGACTTTACCTGACTTGGATAAAAAAGGTAAAACTCAACAGTGAGCGCAATGCAGCACACAGTCAACAGCGTGCACACGCCCAAGCTGTCTTGTTATTCTCAACATTTCCATCTTCCCAAAAAGAGAAGTTTTTTGATTTAATGACCTAATGGTTATCTTTGCTAGACAAATGCCAGTTTAAGTATATTGTGAATGCTTTCTATGCCTTCAATCAAAGACAAACGAGACTGACTTACCAACACACACCACAGGATTAAACAAATTAACCAGCTCTGAGGTGAAGAGCTCTGTATGTTTTACCTATAAATAATTCAAATCCTGCAATCACATAGAGATGCAACAAAATGCATCTATAATGTTTTCTGTTATGACACTGTTGCCCTCTGATTCAGAACTGATTTGAATCGTGAGGCACCAAAAGATTCCCACCCCTGGACCCCAACCAACCGTGTCCCAAGTGTGTGTTGGCGTACTGAACAAGTATCATGAAACAGCAGAGGTGAATCAGCACACTGGCTCTCTGTGTCTAACATTAGCCACTGTTGCCAGCACACTCTCTCATTTGGGACACTCACAATGTCAGCCATTGTCTGTTAAGTCAACTGCAGCACACAGGCATGCTGTACACAGGTACATAAATATTCACTGTACAGGACAAATGCTGCCACAGGAGCACAAATGCAGACTATAACCCACAGACAGAGTATGCAGAAAAAAATGAACAGGTGCAGTCAGTGATGGCAAGATGGGTCAACAGATACCTGAACACAGCTAATAAATGTTCTGAAACATCAAGGACAAGCTTTACGCAGTTCAGCAGCATTCCAAAGGGAAGAACACTGAACATTTTGTTGCAAGCAGTCGGTGTGTAACTGACACCAAACCTTTTGGAAGATTCGTGAGCGAGTAAACAATGACGAGCATCTTTTGTCTAAGACCTAAATTATCTACCATCAACCATTTGAAGACACCTTTTTACCTTTATTAAAACAGTGCTGTGAATTTTAATTTGCAATTCTTTAACTTTTCTGTAATTTTGAATTTCTATAAGAGCTTTTATCAAAAGTGCAGTCATTTCTGGATACTGAGGTCCACATCTACTAAATGTTGAGCATGTGAATAAAGACAAGAAACATTTGCTCAGCTGTATGAACTAAAGGAAAAGAACTAAATACTATCCGCATTTTGAACAATCAAATAGTGAACCACTCAACATTTGTGTTTGTAATGGTTAGCCTGCATACAAGACTAAGGACACTGGCAGTGCACAGCGCAGCCCAAGTGTCATAGCTATTCTCTACCCAAGGCAGTTGTCATTTCCACGCCCAGCGTCCACATCTTCTCAATAGCCAATGTACTTGCTGTGCGCCGATGGGAGTGTTGGTCTTAAAAGGAGGTTGATCAGGTGTGTTGTTGGCGCATTGCTATCTATGTTACCAACAAAAACTGAGTCTAAAGTCTGGCGCTGTGCTGTCCTGTTATTTACAGGGCGCAATATTTGGATACGTGTACACAGGCACGGTCACAATACGTGAACATTCTGCTTGTGACACAATGGGATGCAAAGCAAGACACCTTATAATAAGTTAAATAGCCTGTCATTGCATTACTGTATGGAGTGAAGCTTTTGCTTTCCTCATCTTCTGACATCATGATACCTCTTTCGGCTTTCTGTCATTGTTCTGGTGACGCCTGAAGACAAGGATACTCTCCTCCAGTGCATGCCTCACCTGAAGAAGAGTTGTGAAATGACTGATGCTCCTGTAGATGATCTGCACGTAGACTTGCACTTTCACTTTCACAAAGCTCACTTGTGTGACCAATTGTTTCCAACATCTCAATAGCACTGCATCTAGTTCAAGTGCACCTGGCTCCAAAAGAGGATGAGAGACGCCCAAAACGCACCTATGATCAGTTAAGGAAGTAAATCCATCCCCTTTGCACCTTGCACCTCATTTGGCACCCCGATTATGCGCCATCTAAATAGCAAAATGGACTTGGACCAACCCCAACTGAAAAAGCACCATGCTCGGTCGCAGGCACGAGGCCGGACCAAATCACAGCTGTGACGATATTACATCACTCCCTCTCGTGTGATATTGCTTAATTGACTGTTCTGGATCGTTATATCCACCAGTTCCATCAAAGCCCTAATGTTGTGGGAACCAAAAGAAAGAAAGGAGTATTGATGCAACACAGACAACACAGCAGTCTGTGTGGCTCAGTAGAAGACAACCTGCTTTTAAACAGTGTTTGCTTCTGTTGGTGGGTTCTAGGTCTGTAACGTTTTTCAAATATATCAAGTCTGAATGAATTTGAAATGACATAGGGTTAGTGTTTGTGTGAATAAATTCAAATGTGCACCTGACCGCAAATAATGTTATCAACATTTTTTTTGTTGCTTTGTGAACTTTTTGTTCCTCCAGCCATTACATCATCACATTATATCAGTGATCAGTTGTTGACTTCCATTAGCAGGTGAATAAATGCTGGAAAATGAGCATCCTTTTCTTCTAGAACAGGAAGTCAGATGATGTTGTACACTAGAGGTTGCTTTGCTTGTCTGTTGTGCCTCCCAAACCGTACTTGGGTGGCAAACTAGTAGGGGCAGGGAACCTTTTTCCTATCAAGTGTAATCTCGCATTTCTAGCATCATTCAAGGACAAGACTAAGTAATTGAACACGTGTCACACAAACCTAATTAAAAAAGCTGAAACTGCTTTTCTTGGGTTAAATGGTCTGATGTCAAACGGTAGCAATGATGATGCTAGCAGCATTTACCAGGTTTGGGTCAATCAGTACCTTTTGGATTGTTAGAAGCATTAGCCGCTTCCTCAATGAACAGCCTAGTCCAGAAACATTTTGTCCAATGTTTCCCAAATGCACCACCATATTTATGTTATTGCTCATTTGATTGACCCTGAGTGACAAAATTCATGGTGTTACAACTTTGCAGCTGCATTTGCCACACGTTTATATTCCTTTCAGTTTATTTAATCATTTCATCGTTTGAACCTCTTTATTTTGCTCAAAATGTGCACCAGATTGATGCAGTTGGCATTAAAGTGTACAAAATTTGGTTCTGCGAAGGCATGCCCCCAGACCTCCACCCACCACAGTTTCACAAACCCTTTAGGAATCCATGGTGATTGGATGTGTGTGTGTGTGTGTGTGTGTGTGTGTGTGTATGTGTGTGTACATTTACAGATCGAAATGAACTGACAAATTGGCATTTGCTGTGCTTATAGGCAGGTGGGTAGAAAAAGACAGATACTGCTGTCTCGAAAAACAAAGAGAGAGAAAGGTAGGTGGAGGTCAAAATTGATGGAGGGAAAGAGAGGGAGAGAAATATTATCAGATGAGAGAGAGAGAGAGAGAGAGAGAGAGAGAGAGAAGAGGGGGTTAAGGCAAGAGAGAGTCTAGGGAGAAAGATAAAGTCATTAGGAAGCAATAGGCTCCGGGGCAAAAGGTCAACACTTAGCTGCAAGTGTCAAGTGGTAAGCCATCACCACATGCACCTTCCAGTATAATTGTTTTGTGTGGGTTTGAAGCTATTTGACTGCCACTGCTGCCTGTCCCTCTGCCATATATTTTAAAGGGGTATTGAGGATATTTAGCAGTCAGCAGAGAGTATTTAATAGTGAAGCAGAAGAGGGAAAGCAGAGAGTTGTTAACGAGCAGCCTCTGGATTTAAAAAAATAACTTGACAGTGAGGAGAGGAGGATATGGGAGGGTGAGGGACATAAATCATAGAGAAAGAGAGAGAGAGATGAACAGGGTGAGGGTGAAACATGGAGAGGAGGAAGAGGAAGGAGGTTGAGGGAAGCGAAGGATGGTGAGAGAAAATATGTGGATGCTTTTAGAGCCCTCATTAAAGTCTATCATATGACAAATATTGATTTTCCATTGACTATAATGGACATTTGGAGCCCCATATGATCGTCTGTAGCCATTAAACCATTAGCTACTGGGAAACTCACACACACACACACACACACACCATGATTCAAACTAAAATTAGTAGGGACATTTTGTTTTTGACCTTCTCCTTGTTTTGGTTAAGAATTTGTCATTTAAACCATTTTATGATTATGTATGATTTAAATTGTTCTGAGGTTTATTCTATGTCACTTGGAATCTCAGTGTGCAGGTTATTAAAAATATGAACTTGCAGCGAGGCTTGGACAGTGTCAGCTATTACTGTGCAAAACGTTAGAAGTTTTTTCTTTAAAAAAAAAGTTGCCTAGTTTTTTTTTTTTTTTTTTAACAATTAAGAACTCTTTATGTTACTTTTTGTATAAGTTCTTGCCGATGCCAAAATTTACTCAGGTAAGTAGTTTTGTGACAGTGATGTTTTTTTTTTACCTCACTACATTTTCCAAACTCCTCTGTCGCTACCAGTCTGCTCTATAGGAGATAGAGTGTAGGAGATGAGCCCATAAGGGGCACCTGCACTGCAGAGGAAAAAGAAGCACCTTTTTTTGTTTGTTTGTTTTTTTGGACCATGGTGCCATGATGTCCAAGCAAAACTAAGAACAAGAGGCAGCTTCCAGTGACAAACACATTTTTTATGCCAACATCTGGCAGAAGAGATGAGGTTTAGTAAACTGGATGAGCTGTGTCCTCAATGTCATTTTCAAGTTCAGGTGACAATCAGTAACAAGCATGTTAGTAAAACTGAAATGGTGCATTTTATGTGGAGAGATACATGGATTTTTCAAAAGTTTATTTCCAGGCGGAATGAATAAGGGTTTTCTATCAATGAGTTTTAAGTGTTTTCAAGTCTGGTTTTGTAATGTGTTTTTATAAAGAATTTTGATGACAATACCAATACAATATTTTTATGTCTCTTGCTAATCTTTTTACTTTTCCTGAATATAATTCTTTACAGTAAAACATTCCCTGCACAAACTCTATTATCTCCTCATGGTTGCTTTTTTTAGTTTATTGACCAATTATGGTGTCATTCATGTCTTTTGTTGGACACTCCCATTGCCTCTCTGTCAGTATTTATTGGTCTAACACCACACCATCATTTAACTAACCCACCTTGCAGGTGCTCTGTTGGTTGATATAAAGGTGGATGAATATGATTGGTTGTATTTGTGATCATTTTGACCTTTTGAATATTTCAATTTATACCTTTTTAGTTTAAATGGTGTTTTCAATGTGTTTCTTTATGACCTGATGAAGGCCACAAGCTGAAACGTGTCAGTCTAATAAAGGTGTGTTTTACACTCCAAGTGCTGCTGGAGCTTTTTCACCTCTTCAAAATTTTTCATCCTCCATGAACCTTGGAATTTTGTGAACTTGCGCCAGATGACCCCACTCGGTAACTGAAGGCAAATTGTCCTTTTTGTGCTCTGAGTAATTGGGCAATTTATGCTGCATTCATGGACTCAGGCAGACAGTAGGCGGCAGGAGACACCTCGTGAATGGCACATGAAAAAACAAACAGTCCAACAGAATGGAAGGACAGCAAAACGAAACACAGATGACTTTGTGTTGCTATGCTGATTTTGTATTGTTTACAGAGAGTGGAATGAAATATATTTAATGAAATTATTTTGTGACTACTATTTTATGTAACTTTTCTACTTGTGCATGTAGCTGTAAAATGCAGCTTTTTCTTATTTTTCTATTGCAAACTTAATGCTGGAGTCTATGATTTCTGACATTGATCAAAATCATTCTCTTCATTTTGATGGTGTGTAAGGCCTAAAAGTATGATTTACATGTTACTGACACAAAAAGGAACGAAAAAAATCCACTCTCTCTAGTGGCTGCTGGCCTGCAGAGAATCCAACCAATCACTATCGCTCGGTCCGAGTGGGAGTGTCCCTGGCTCAATTTTGCTCATCCGTTTCTCCTCCCATCTCCCTCCCTCCATCCTCCCGCTACGCCCCCAAAACGACGCGCAGCGCGGCTTCCCTTACGATTGACAAAACACCAAGAGAAGGAGAGCCAGGATAAAGAACTGAGGATAAAAACCAAGGAAAACCACCTCTGCTCGCCCCACCGACAAAGCAAGAAATAAAAAGAAAGTCTGCTGTGAAAAAGCTGAAACAGAGAAAAAGTTGGACCAAGCCAGGGGACAAACACGAGTAAATGTTGGGACTGCATTTCAACAGTGGAGTCAGCTCTGGGAGTCTCGGGCCTCAGAGGCGATGCCATGACTGCAGAGTTTTTGTTGACAGATAATCTGCTGTTTTGTCATGGAAGTTGTGTTATGTTTATGAAATATGTATCCTGCGTTGCAACATCGATAAGTTATCAGGTCAGCACCAGCTTACGACAGTGAAAGCTAACGTTAGCTTTTCTGTCGCCCTGCTCGGTCTCAAAATAACATTAGCCTCTATGCCGGTGTTGTGTCAACAACAGGGAACAATCTCGATGGGGGAACTGTTCTCGACACAACACCTGCCTTATAAGCTAATGCAGTAAATATGTTTTTACACATTCATTGTGAAAAATCTGCTTATTTGCTCGACGGAGATCCATGTTGTGGTGCCAACAGTAGTTACCGTTAGCCTCTATGTCGGCCTCATAAGCTAATATAGCTAACATGTTTACATCGTCTGTGTGCAAAATCAGCTTGTTTATTTGTTCGAAGCAGGTCAATGTTGTTGTCATTATGGACATAAGAAACTAACAGCAGCAATCTTTTGCCTCCATGTCAACCCAATACGCTGAAATATTTGCTATGTTGACATAAATTCACACACAAATTCACACTCATGCACACACATGCACTGACATACACACACACTGTATATAGTACATGTTTAGTTAGAT
>JAQFJA010000020.1:17602641-17612781 GCA_029874485.1 Naso brachycentron
AACCTGTTTTCACTGCTGAGTCACTTTGACTTCCTGTATTTATCATTCAAAGGCTTATTGGAGACCTTCTGTCTGCTGCTGTTTGAAATTACTTTTTTGTTTTTCCAAAAATTAGACAATATTCCTCCAGGGAGTGCAGATAGTTACAGTTTGAGCTCCATGCTAGTACCGAAAGCTTGACAGACGAAGCAACAGTATCTAAAGGGGGTGTGGCTTAGCGAAGGGTCAATTAACATAACAGAGCCTACTGTGTGATGTAAAGTTGTGTACTCATTCATTGGAAGACAGCCCTTTTAAGTAATTGACTGCCACAGCGTGGTGTGGGGCTGCATTTCTCCTAAAGTTGATCCAGGTTCAGTTTTTCTTTTTTTTTTTTTCACCGCAGTTAAAACAAACGAGCCTCACTCAAATGAATGAGGAAGGCTGCGTTTTTGCCAGATCACCTGATAAGGTCTGAATGCAGCCTTACAAAAGGTTTCTTCTGCGTCAGTTACCTATCAGGGACGAAATCAAAGTCAGTCTATGTAGCTTTTGGAAATCATGCATCATCAATCATGGGGGGGGGGGGGTTAATAGAGAGGAGTCATAGAAAATTAATTCAAGTAAAGAATAACTTTATATTATCAAAATATTTGGAGAAAAAAAAACTCAGCATGATTTAACCTTGGGTCATCTTCATTAATGCAGACATGGGAGGTCTGCTTTGGACTGCTCATTTTAAGGAGACCAACAATGAAAAGTTGTCTTTATTTCTGTCTCTCTCTCTAAGATGTTGGAGACAGAAGATAAAATCTGCATGGGTGTATGGGCCCTCTTACTTTCCCCCTCAGGGTGCAGCTGAGTCACACAGCTCTAACCCTGAGATTTCAACAAATTTGCTGCTTGGCAAAACACTGCTGCTTACCTTCTCTCTGAGGGCAAGGATGCCTCTTTACCTCAGGATTGTGAAGACAGGGATTCTTGCCTGCTTTAGCATGTTTTTTCAAACGCAAACACACTCCGCTGACCTTTTTTCTAGACTGTACTCAGAGCATCGTTTCACAGTGAGGCAACTTACAGTCATGAGGCTGCAAAGGGCCAAAAAATAACTAGGGCTGTCAAAGTTAACGCCTTATTAAAAAGTTAATGCAAATTCATTTTTTACACTTTTTTTTTACACGCACACATGTTCTGGCCCTCGGCCCACCTCAAAGTTTGGGAAATCAGGAAGCGATGCAGTCACCACCATAGACGTATATACCAGATACACAACTTAAGACAAGAAAGCCAAAGTGGAGGAGAGAGTACACATTCTGAACAGTATTTGTCGTCGTCTGTATTATACTGGGACACTCTTATAAGGTTATCAGTGAGTCTTAACGATAACGGCCAATTGAACTGCTCCATGTTCATGCTGGTCTGTTGCAGTCAGCTGTTAGCTTCCAGGCTAGCTTCGTTAGCACACTGTACCTCGATCGAATCACTCTGTAACTCAGTTTTCTGACACCATGTTGTGGTCTGTATTACACTGGGATGCTGTTACAGTGTGGTCTGACTCCTGAATGTAGGCTGAGTGTTTAATGCTTACGACTGACAGATCAGACCTGGAGGTGAGAATGAAGTGCAATGGTGTTGCTCATAGCAACACCAACAGACATGAGCGATCGAGCCCTGATCACAACAGACGAAACACAGCAGAGCACCAAGTGTTCGATCAAAATATATATCATAGTATTTGTCATTGTTTTGGATTGCTGTAATAATCATAAACATACATTTGCATAAAACAAGCATATTTGTCCACTCTCATTTTGATAAGAGTATTAAAAACTTGAAAAATATCCCCTCAAGGTACTTTTAGAATTGAATAAGAAGATATGCGATTAATTTGCGATTTATTGCGAGTTAACTATAGAAATCATGCAATTAATCATGTTTAAATACTTTAATCAATTGACAGTACTACAAATGACCAAAACCTATATTGTACCTACTTGCGATTTATGATGTGTAAAGTCATTTCACATTTTGTTTTGGGGCATAAATGACATTTCATTACGTCACTCACACACACACAAACATTCACACACTGCATCTGAGGGGCCATATGGTGGCACAGTGAAGTCAATGGTTACACTGAGTTACATCAGACAGGTAAGCCAAAACAATGAGCCAGCTGGACCGAAAACAAACACTGACTTCATATTGGGGGACTCTGCCAAACGATAAACTGATTTATAAAGCAGTAATTCCAGCCCAGGAGTCGAACGGATTAACAGCCACCATTTAGAGGCAGCAGAGACATTCAAACTATGCTTGGTCGTGTTTGGAGATATATGATACTGTCTGGACCACCTTGAAGAGCAAAGTGCTGGATTCCTTGTTAAATCAAGTGCAACACATTTCACCAGGGTGCATAATGGGAGCAGATGGGGATGAGAAATATCTGTGATACGAGGATATGAATTACAAAGGCAAATCAGCGATAAACTGGGAAGAGTTTTGCTGTTGTTGACTCACTGTGACATGCCGTATGACAGTCATTTGGTGCTTCAACACTCGAGGCTTGAATTGGGGGCACAAAAGAAAATTGCATGTCCTCAACCTATTTTTAAACCCAAAATTTATATAGTGGCTTTATACGACCCTTGTATCGGTTCACTGACTTTTCAATGTCCTTTCCTAATATTCCTCGGCATGGTTCCATAATGATATCTATTTTCTTTTTCTGTTCTAACACTGACCTGGCTGAATTCCCTCAGCAGATCAAAAAAGGCAGCTCCCCCCCCCCGTCTGTTCTTGCACACTATGGGATATTTTCCAGTAACCTTTACTCGTCCTCTCACAATGCAAAGCTTCCGGTCACAAAAGAAAGAGTGCAGTGTTCCCTTTTACAAGATTTGCCTGACGATGGCAATGACAGTATTATAAAATGAATAGTTCCAGTCCTTGATTCTGATTGGCTCCAAGCCGTTGTAAAATACCCTACAAACACACAGCTGTGACTGCATCGCAACAGCATAACTGCACCAGCCAAACAAGTTGTTTCAAAATGTCAGATTTGGGCATTAATCTTGCTTTACTGGGAGGGCTAAGCCTGGATGAGAGGTGGAATGAGATGAAGAGAACATAGAATCTGGACACCAGGAATAGCTCCTAAATGCTTTTAATCGCCGTAATCACCACATGAGACGTTTTGGGCACCTGCCCTTCATCAGACATGAAAAAATTAGGGAAACACACCTCCATTTTTACAGCCGATAGGACTCTCTAACATGTCCTGTGATGAAAGAGGTGGAAAGAGATGGACAGGATGGAGGAGGAAGAGAAAAAATAAAGGAGACGCGCTGAGAGAGACACTGAAAAGCTGGAAAAGTCAGGAAATTAGGCCGGGACTGTTAAATACACATTGCGGTCAGTTCGCTATTTTCAGACCTGGTGTGCCGAGAAATATGTGGCTACTGATTTTAAATCAATCATCAAAATGGAGCTAAACCAGTCTCTCCGTCAGTTTTTGTGTCACCGTGAAAAATAGGAAAGGTGAACTTTGTGGTTTCAGCATTGGCCTACGTGCGGCACTTAACCGCTACACGAATGATCCACCGATCAGCCATTCCTGGTGTCTGATCAAAGATCCGGCATTTACCACCGGCAACATCGTTTTCCTTGGAGTAGAAAAAATACTTTGCTGAGAAGGACGTGACAAAACAATTGTGCAATTAATGGCAATATCCAGATAAATGTTAATAGTCACTCCATCTTTAAACATGCTTTCCACTGTGTCTGTGTGCTGCTGCGACGGTGTACTGTGTCCGTGTGTTGCTAGGCAACCATTCTGCTAAATGTCGCGAAAGAACTGCATTGCTTGGGGGAAGAATGATTATTTGTTATTAATAAATTATTGCATTTTTTGTTGCTGTGTGTTTATTTCATGAAACCTTGCCAGGTATGTAGTAACCATTCTGCGTCGTGCCTAACAACACCTCTTAGCTGTAAATCATGACCTCGCGGAGCTTATTGATTAAATCGAATCCAGAAAGTTGCAATATTGTGTCATTCTTGAACTTGACTAAAGATAACATGAAGCCATTGTATTAATACAACATTAAAAACAATATGCCAAGCTGGAGTGGAGCTTCCAACAGCTGCTTGTCGTTAGCCTTGGTCATCATTCAAAAGATGATTTGGTAAAAGGGAATTTTATGTCAGCATAAGATGTTAATGCACTTACTAACAGTCATCTAATAGAGAACAGAATTAGCTCAGTAATGAAAGTGGTATAAAGTGTTTTTGTGTACTCCAGGGGTTCCCAAACTATTTCACAGCGCAGCGTGCTTTCACAGGATTTTTTTCCACTCTGCAGTCTGATTTTAGTCCTTTTGACAGATTCACTCAAAGCTTGAAGCATGTTGTGTTGTGTCACGGTGACAACTGGCAACTGTGAGCTGTCAAGTTGTTAGCTGTGGAGTAACTGCATATTTAACAAGGTTTTTAACACAGTGGCACCCTTCACCTCTCCTTAAGGCACCCAGGGGGGTTTCCAGCTTCGGAACCCCCTACGTGGACGAGACTTTTTTAAACAGTGAGGGCGGCGTGGGAGAGCTGCACGGTTGGGTGCATATCCAGAGACATGAAGCAGAGATATGAGAGGTAAACAGTTTTCACAATACTTGCACCTCCATAACTTCCCTGAGAATCATGGTATTTTTAAGTCTTCTTCATAATCATGGTAATTCAGAGATGGCTCTCCATCTAGTAGCTAACTCAGAACACACACAGATGTAGTGCACAGAATTTAGGAGTATTAACTGGCAAAATATGACACAGATGAGCTGTAACAATCAAACAAAAGTATGTTCTTATTGTAGTTTTTAGTCATTGTTTTTTCATTACCTTAGAATGGGCAATTCACACATGCAAAAGGAGTGAGCCCCCCCTCCACAGTGGCCGCCATGTTGCACTGCCATGTTCTTGCTACAGTAGCCCAGAACGGACAAACCAAACACTCACTCCAGAGAGAACCTTTAAGATTTCTGTCCAGTTTCATTGCACTGTAGGCTCTTACTTAGAAGGCGAGGGTGAATAGTGGATATTCAAATAGTCGCAGTCTACAACCTCACCACTAGGTGCAGCTGAATTCTACGCGCACACACACACACAAACACATAAAAAAGACAAAGAATAATAATAGGAGAAACAAACCACATATTAACATGGCTTTAATTGCTGACAGGAGAAATGAGGGGAAGCACTCACTCTTCACTCATTGGGTCAATATACCAATTACTAATCAAACCAGATGGCACTGGTTTAAAATAAATGCAGCATTAAAATGACCGCAAATCCAAGCAACTATAGAGTCGGCACTTTTCAACCTGGCACCTTGAAACAAGTGAGCAGGAGTCATTTGACAGGTGAGGCCAGTCATTCATTTTCTAGGACATCCTGCATTTGTCATGACAGCCAATGGATGTCCACCTTCACCTCTGGGACAACCAGTCATATGTTCTCACCTGAGTCACAAAGGGGGGGCAATGGGTTTCTGAAGAACCATGCATCAATAAAGTCAAGACGGGGCCTCTAGGTAAATGAGTTTAGTGGTGATTAATGAGATGGCTTCTTAATGGGACACTGACATACTATTGGCTGAACGTCAGCCAGGAAATCACCAATCACAGTGCAGGGCTGAGAGTACTCTGCCTCATCTTCTCCCCTGATAAGATGGGATAAGTCTGAAAAAATAGAGTGGGGGAGATAAAATGAACCAAACTGAAGCTTTTAGAGGGAAAACAAGGAAAAAAATGAAGAAGCAGAAACAATGAGAGCTGAGTGTGGCAACAAAATTATGGTGAGAAATGCAGAAAGGAAAACAATTCAAATGCTCACAAGATGATGAGAGATGTTCTCTCAGCTGCCTCACTTTGTATCTTACAAACACACACACACACACACACACACACACACACACGTTTGGACTGCTATACTTGTGAGGACACTGATTGACAATGCATTTCCTAGCCCCTTATCCTAACCTTAACCAAAGAGGTTAGGGTAACTCAACCTTAACTCAAAAAGCCCTTTAAAGGCCTGTCAGGGGGTGAGGACCGGCCAAAATGTCCTCACCTTCCAAAAAGTGTCTTCACTTCCGTGGTGTAAAACTCAAATGACTAAAAATTGGTTCTCACAAAGATAGCTGTACAAGGGCACAAACACACACACTCACGTGCACTTGCACAGCACAGAAAGAGTTGAGGAGAAATTGTAGGCTGGCGAATGCAAATGTTGATATTCAGTCTCATACAGCTGACTGTATTGCTATGTGTACATATTAGTCCTGTCAATCGATTAAAATATTTAGTTGCAATTAATCGCATGATTTCTATAGCTAACTCGCAATTAACAGTAATAACACGGCTGCTCATGTTTGTTGTTGTAGTTGCTGTGAGCAACAACAGCTCCTTCAGTCTCGTCTCCATGTCTTACTGGTAGTCAGAAGTGTCTTATTAAACACTCAGCCTACATTCAGGAGTGAGACCGCACTACACCAGTGTCCCAGTATAATAAGACTACAACAAATACTGTCAAGAATATATACTCACTCCTCCACTTCAGCTTTCTTCTCTTAAGTTGTGCATCTTGTATATCCGTCTTTGATGGTGGCTGCTTCGCTTCCTGATTTCCCAAACTACCGGGCAGGCCAAGGGTCAAAATGCGTGCACGTTAACCACACTTTACAAAAATTAATGGTGTTAAAATGAATTTGCGTTAACGTGCAGCACTAGTACATGTGTGTGTATATGTCAGGTGACGTAAGCCACAGTGCATTTGAAGTATAGTAAGTGCCGTCTCTCAAGTAAAGCAATGTAAATAACTCAACTTGGAGCGTTTTACTTTTTGAAATCTGTCCTTGCATAACATGAAACATTAAAGCTTGACATTAACAGATCAACAAGAAAACACGACAGCTGCAGAACAGTAAAGTCCATCAGTTAATGCAAGGGATGAAGTTTCATTAATTATTTAGTCTTCCTTGTTTGAACATGATCATAATATTGTAAAATTCAAGACTCTTGTATGTTCCTGTTTAAAATAAACAAAACACACAAAGAACAAACATAATCATGTTTCGAGGCTGATAACAAGTTTGTAGTGACTTTTAATCAAACCATTATAGTGTTAAATATCAATCCACTGAGGGGCAAACGGTGAACAAAGTTTTGGACACAAATTCAAAGATCCATTTATTTGCCGTTGCTTTTTGCGCTCACCTTAGCAGGGTACTGACATCGAGAAAACACTTGTAATGTAGACAAAATCATACACTGACATCGTCGATCGTACGCTGTCACAGTCAGAAATGTTTTGCTGAACAGCTCCCTATGATAAACACCTTAACATTACGTTTGTTGTGACAGTCCTTTGGTCAGAAAAACCAAAAAATCTCTCACTCAGCCATTTGTGAAATGTCCGTGGGCCTCGAGGGATTTATAGTTTTTAAACTATTCAAGCAATTATAAACGTATAGTTAGTCCAGGTATGAAGTTGGAGGGGGCAACACAGGGTTGGCATTTCAGCCTCTGGCGGCCAAGTCGTAGGGGTCAGTGCCGTTAATTGATGCCAACTTCTGCATATAACGTTACCGGTCCCTGGCATCCTTGCTGAGCTTGTCCTAGTATGTTTTTTCTCATTTTGCTTCCTTTTCTCCAGTTTGACGATGAAATCCGTCCACTGTACCGGCATCTCACGTGTGCATTACTGTTTCCACGTGCAACAATACTAGACTTATGGCAACATGGTGACGTTGTGGACAAAAACCTCAGATGACTGACAAACTGGTTGCATGTGTTCACAATGTCCTCATTTAATGTGAAAGCAAACCAGCGAGCTTGTGTGTGTTTGTGTCAGTTCATGTCTGTGCATAAATCTACATCTACAAATCTACTACTTCTGTGTTGAGTGTAATGAGTGTGTGTGTGTGTGTGTGTGTGTGTGTGTGTGTGTCTGCAGTCCCAGTGTAACTGGCTGTGGTGTTTTATTCCATTTGAAGCTGTTTATGCTGCCTGGTTAAAGTTTGATGAGACCTCTGCTAGTAAATGAACACAGTTAGGAATTTGGAGAGACGCATTGCGGAAAATACATCGTGTGTGTGTGTGTGTGTGTGTGTGTGCGCGTGTGTTTGCTATGCTGTCAAAATTTCCTCCAACCGAATCCTCACTGAATACACTTTGTTAGTTAGTTTGAGTGGAATGAGAGCACATGTGTTACGTGCAGTCATGGCAGTCTGTGATATATGTGTTCATGCACATGCTTCATCTTCAAACCTTCCCTCCACAGTGTGTTTGTGTGTGTTTGTGTGTGTCAAATGAGAGTGTGTGAAATTGGCATGTTATTATCAGAGTTTCAGTTCAGTGTTACTCTGCTGGGTCATTCATCCAGGACTCTACTATCCTGAGAGTGTGTGTGTGCGTGTGTGTGTGTGTGTGCGTGTGTGATACATCCACTCTAATATTCTATGTGAGAGAGAAAAAGTGCAAAAATCCTTGAGAAAAAAAAAAGGTAAGGTCCAGCATTACTTCAAAGCTGTGTGCTTCCTGCAAGTTGGAGTGAAACCAACATTTGCTGCAGTTGCTCCAAACTTAATTCAGGAGCTTTAATTTGTCAAAGTCTGTGAAGACACATCACATTGAATAAGAAATGGTGTAAATCATACACACGGAGCCCCTAAAGTCCAGAAAGGTGATATTTAACTTGTGCACATCCATTATCATTACGCATGTGTAGCAGCGCAGTATTTGCTTACAGTGATCACACTGACTGATTAACCTGCCAAAATAATCTTGACTGTCAGTGATACCCCTCGTTCTGTAATACCATGAGATGTGAACATGTTTTATTAATTGAAGTTTTTGTTACAGTGAACTTTGCGTTAACTGATATGGCCTACTCTCGTGGTAGGTATTGCGTCCAAGTGGAAACAAAACTGGAAAGCATTTGGCTTCATTTGACTGATCTGAAAGTAATTTTACAGGGTTATTCCCTTCTGCAGGTGCTACATTAACAAGAAAAAAAAAATCACCTTTGGGACTTCTGGGGCTCCGTACATATATGGATTTTTAAAAACCTTATTTTTGCTTAATAATGTTGATGTGACTGAAACAAAGGGCATAAATGAGGTTATTTAACTCAAACATTTCAGAACAGTCTCGCTGCATTTTTCCTAAAAAAATGATGAAACTGAATCTCTACGGTTTGTGTTTAGCGACTCAGATGTCCTTTGCTTTTCAGGACACTCAGCAGGACCGTATTTTGTGTCTCCACCATTTCATGACTGAATGACGTACTGCATTAATTAACTGTATGTAACCTGAAGCACAGTCCAGGGGAATCTAGGGTTTGACTCCTGCTCCTGGTAAGGTTTAGGCAACCAAAGCACTTTGGTTAAGGATAGGGAAAGTCTTGCTCTCATGAAAATTAATGCACACGAATCCTACTGATTATATTCAGTGAAAATTTCATGACATGCTGAGATACTGGGCTGAATTGGTTTGTAAAGATGAGGGCAAACTGAGTATTGATAGATTCCATCCATCCATGTGAAGTAAGACTTTGTCCTTTTTTCCAGTCCATTCTTTCATGTTTATGATTGTAAAGACAAGGAGAATTTTTAAGGGGTTTTAGACCGTCCCCATAAATTGTGAAACTAAAGTGGATGAAACTGGATGGAGCCCAAAACTCCCAACATTTTAGACAAATGAAACCAGAAATGGCTGCCAGAATGAATACAGCCTTATTAGTATCTTGATGTGGTGCTTCCGCCTCTAAGAGTTCCTGTTATTACTCCTCTGTTCCTGAAAGCAATCATTATTGCTGTTATAATCAGGTCAAAAGGAGATGCAGTCAAATTTAATAGTGATCAGTGTTAGTTATATGGTTTCATTGCTGAGGGTTCTCTACATCCTTAAATACTCTGTACATTTATACCCCACACTTTATTTTCATCATTCTAATTCTGTTGTGCATTCAGCAAAGAAGAATGATTAAAAAATCTATGATCTCTGCATCATTTGCTTTATGTAAGCACTAAGAGTGATATTTACTTAGTGTTTGATACTGAAGACTTTAAGCTTTTTACTGTGCTGGTAAATCAGCACATAAGCCATA
>JAQFJA010000020.1:17627953-17638267 GCA_029874485.1 Naso brachycentron
ACCCAGAAGTCTCCGCCAGGTGTTCTGCAGGTGACTGAAGTCACAGGTCCAGAGCGACCCGCCGACACCGACACCGTTCGGCTGGTGCTCACGTTATTTGATCCGGATGAGCGGTCATTCCCGGAGTTCAGCTACAGTCAGCTCATTGACAACAAGGTGGATTATTTTTTTAACCGCCTCTTGCTGAGAAAACAGATTTCTCTGGTTAAACAGTCAACACTCAGCCCAGAGAAGTAAACCTTCAAAATCAATCAGAAATCGAACTTAAACCTCGCGTGTCTTCACGTGGCAAAATGTAAAGAAGGCCTTTTGAATTTTACTGTCTTTTAGTCCATTTTTCTTAAGTAGGCCTACATCTAGCCTACTCAATTACCTTTCCCAAAAATATTTATGTGCCTGCTGTGGTCGGTGCGGACCTGAGAGTACTACTTTCACATTTTAATGTAAGAGGTTGTTTGTCATTTTTTTGACTCATTAACAAACTAATTTCAAAAGAGAAAGCTATAGTTCAGGCCTGCTGCCTCTCTCATCATGCTGTAATTCACCTTCATTAAGCCGTTTAACTGTTCAGACGTTTTTTTGTTGTTGAACTTATAAAGTAAACACAAAATCTTTTACTAATAGTGACCTTAGTCGTTCTTTTTATGCCTGCACTACATCGAAATGGTAGAAAATGTTTTATTGGAGGATTTGAACTTGTCTTTGAGTTTCTTGGTTTCCAGCCTACACAGATCAGAGGGACTAAAACATTTAACGTTTTTTAGATCAACCGCATCAAAGGTGAAGTTCCACCAAACAGATTTGAGGAGGAAGAAAAGCGAGCCAACGATGAAGTTGCTGCTGTTGCAAAGAAGTTGGAGGAGAAATATGTGAGTAGTTTTTCAAACCTGAAGTATTTATGAATAAAACAGATTTGACCTTTGAGATAAACGAAGACAGGTTTCCCCTCCATTTTGAAATTGGACTATATTAAGGCTTTTTTGTTTGTTTGTTTGTTTGTTTTAATGATAGTATTCTGAGTCAAGTCAAACTCTCCATCAAACGATGTTGCCATGTACAAATGGCACATTTTGCGTTGTCTGTTTCAGGGCGGCAAACCAAAGAAAAAAGACCGCATTCAGGACTTGATTGATATCGGATACGGTTATGATGAGGAGGATTCTTTCATTGACAACACTGAGGCCGTAAGTCACTCATTTAAATTTCTACAGTTGTTAGTATTTTGTAAAGGACAGCTGATTAACCCTGCGTTCCAGTGCCCATACTACCTTACTGTTCACTATGTCAGAAAAAGATTTAGTATGTCCCAGTACGTAGTATGTGAAATGCAGTATACCAAAAGTACCAGAATCTTCTACTACATCCCATTGAATTCTGCACGCAAGCCAGCATGCTTTTCAGGCGATTCTGACCCACAATCCTCTGCGCCGCGGAAAATATGTCACTTACACCTCGTTGTGTCGCTCAGATGTAAACAAAGCTGAGACAGATGACAGATGATTGACAGAATGACAAGCGCCGTAATGACAGATGACAGCACATTTTAAGTGTAAGCACTTCATAAGTTTTTGCGATTCTATTTACAATTAATATATTAAAATACTGTTGCTGCACAAAGCCGAGTGAATAAATCAGAGCAAATGGTGAGTCACATTTGAACGAATTTTACATCAAAATTGCTTAGAATGGCTTCTTGCTCAGCTTGCACTCCAAATTCTTACACTAAGGCTGCGACGGATATCGGAACATCAGAGTCAAAGATACATGAGCACTATCATGGTGGAGTATTATGTCCCAATTGTATGCATACTGCATGCAACAGTATGTACTTTATGAGGGCAGGTGCAGTACATACTACAAGTAAAAAGCAAAAGTATGCGATTCAGAACGCACCCAAAGTCAAATAAAACCCCACCACTTCCTACAAAAATCAGTCCCTGAAGGCAACATCAGTGATATCTGGACAAAGGTTGATGCACTCAGATGCATCAGGATCTGCCCCTGCTCTGCTTCTGACATAAATGCATGTCATCTCTCAAGGAAAACAATTTTATCACATCCTGACTACTGCACGCAGCCTCTTAAGGAGAAGTCTCTCTTTTTTTTCATTCTTCTGTTCTCCCTCTTAATCACCTTTTGGTATTTTATCATTCTGCTCTTTTCCTGCTTTTCTAATTTGATCAAATTAGCTTCTTTCTCTAACCATATCTGTCCACTTTGTTCTTGCCATCTCTCCTCTCTCATCTTTCTCTGTCTCCTTCTGGCCTTTATGGTTATTTCCTGAAAGCAGAATAGTAGCTGCTTTCATCTTTCAATTTATTTTCCAATTTCTAGAGTATGTATACGTTTGAGAGGCATATGCTGTTAACTTGCTAAATTGTTGACTTCTTCATTAAACAAATGTAATATTCCTATGTAGCTTGCTGTTCATCAGTGTGTTCAGACCGAAAGCGATGAATGCCACATGATTACGTACAAAGTCAATGTGAAGATGCAATTAGACGCAATGTCACTTTGGGCGACGTGAATCTCGCAATACACGAGATGTGAATCAGGCGATGTGGCTTCCATCGCCTCTAACACCTTCATCACCTTCACTGCCTCATGGCTTGAAGTTAGGTATACAGAAATTTATCTCCTTTGTGTGCTCTGTTGATAAGGAAACGCATTAGTTAATCATACTGATATATGAAAGCTATACAACAGCAATAAGACTAAGCTGACAGTGAATTTGACAAAAAGAAAAAAAGTGACATTTTTGTGTCACAGCTCTGCTGCAAAGACGTCAGGTTTCAGTCCGCTGCTGAACAGCTCCTGTTTGTTCTTTCTGTCAGTGCACAAACACAGGGCGTTAAACAGCATTTTTGCTCAATTCTAATTCTAACCAAAAGTTTGCCTCCGAGGAAAATGGTGGAACTCTAGAAGAGTACAAGACTGGTTCTGCCAAACCTTCCTCCCTCTCTTTTTCTCTATCCCTATGGTGAAACCAGCTGTCTCATAGCAACAGGATGACACTGTTGCCAACTGCCTGACCACCTCAGTACACACATACATGCATAGACACACCTACTTAAAGCATATCCCTCAGGAATGTGTCAGTTTTGCGGTTTGCATGCTGCACTCCCTCTTTCCTCCGTCTCTTCATCCTCGCTTCACCCCTGTATCCTGATTGCGTTTAGTTAAGTACATTCAATCCTGCTGCATGAATTTAATATATTCCAAACATGTCTTGTACATGCATATGTACATCTTCTAGGTCTCAGGGCTTTTGCATGTGTGAGAATCTCATTGTGTCAGAAACCTACAATACAAACCATGCATACATGATTGTGTAAGGTGATTTACACCCAGAATACACCGGGCCCATCTCAAGAATGTCACCGTGATGACGTCACCATCATCATATGTCTAATAAATATGTCTAATATTTAGTGGATTAAATTGCAGTATGGTACATTATAATTTACCTAGTACAGTATGAACCTCTTGTCATGGTGGTTAAGTATTCTTTGACCTGCTCCTGACTTCTGGTCCAGTACCACAGGTACTGTGATGTAGTCAAGCCAAACAAGATCCGTACAGGGTGTTTTATTTTGAAAAGTCACCTGATTAACTGTCATTACTGTTTCTGACCTCCTGTATGACTTGATCCTCTCTGTCCAACTTTACTTTAAAAACAGACTCAAAGCTTATTCTTTGCTGAGCCGACCAGAGACCCGCTTCTGAGACGGGCCACGGTGCAGCCCGTGGGATTACAAGGATTGACTAGAATATCTGTGATTTACGGCCGGAACGCGGCAAATACTAGCCCTGTGTAATGTTTATGTATGAGTGTTTTGAGGATTAAATGCAAATGTCAGTTAGTTTCTTAGCATCATGCTTATTAAAAGGAAGGAAAAATTCTGTCTATGTGTACAGAATGGTGTGTCTGGGGTGTATTTAAAATTCATTTGCGTGTACTTTTTGAAATAACAAAGACATCAATGGAACAGCAAACACCAAAGTTCCTTTTAAAACAAAAACAGAGCAGTTCAGCATTCTATTCTGTAGGACCTGATTAAGTTTAGCTCTGAAATTAAGCCTTCTTGAGTTTTCTCATAAAGTAGAGCCTTTCCTGAGCTTTTTTAACCTGGATGGTGATGTGTGATTACCATGATAGGTTCTCTGCGATGTTTTTCCAAGGAACCTAAAACTGCTGACCTGCTCCACCTCCACAGATGTAGACTGGAGTGTTTGTCTTTGCCTACTTCTTCCTAAAATCAACCATCAGCTCCTTGGTTTTGCTGATGTTTAGCAGCATATTGTTCTCTGTGCAACACTCTATATCACCCGATATGAACTCTCACTGTTGTTTGTAATACAGCCAATGATGGTGGCCAATAAATCCACATACTTCAGATTAGAGTTCCCTGGGTATCTGGGAGTGCAGTCATGGACATACAGTGTGAACAGGAGAGGGCTGAGCACACAGCCTTGGGGGGCTCCAGTGTTGAGCACCAAAATGAAGGAGGCATGACTGCCAATCCAAACTTTCTGGGGTCTGCCTGTAGGAAAGAATATTATCCATTTAAACAGTGTGAAAACTCAGCACTCGGCAAGTAAAGCATGTCGCTGCAGTGAAAGCCCCCTCATGACCTCGCAGGATCGAAATAAAATACCTTATGTTTTCTAAACAAAGCCACTTCCTGTCTTTAGGCTTGGCTTTTAAATGGAAGGATGACGGTAAAGAGAGCCTCTTCATGGTAAAATTACAAAGGCTGTAAGCATAATGCGCTTGAAGTGAATCTGGCAGAAGTGTGGGGATGCAAGACACACACACAAAGATGACAAATGAAAGTCACACACACATCAAACCAATCCAGCGTCGACACTCTCAGCAGCATTTTTTCGTGTTCAAGAAAGAATCAACACAGACACGAAGTATGCAAGACAATAGAAAGAAGGAAGGAAGAAAGAAAGAAAGAAAGAAAGAAAGAAAGAAAGAAAGAAAGAAAACACTCCATTTCTAAGGAGATGTCGCTCAAAAAGAATAGTAGAGCATCTATTACACATCAAAGCCATTTTTCTCTGCTTTCAATTCCACTTTGTTTGCCTCCAATAAAAAGAATTGTTTGAAATTAGCAATGAAAGAAATAAAACGCATCATGGTGGGAACAGAGAGGGTGACATGGTGTACCTACAGCTTCGATGGATAACTTCTCGGCTGTGTTACTGTAAATCCAACACGGCCATAAAATGACTCAGATATGTAGCTTTTAAGTCATGCACATACTGTAAGCACACAGTTAAAGTCATGTGCTCTCAGCTTCATTAAAATTTATGATCTGTAACTGTAGACTCTTACAGTCTATGGTTACATGTCTTTTATGTTACTCTACGGTCAGCTTTTCACCGTCTTCATCTGTGTCACACCTTCTTAAAGAAGCTCTTTCACAGACTGACTGAACCGACATTTACCGATAAATTCTGTATGGAAATAGCTTTGCATTATGCCAACAGATTTTTGTTTGGGTTTTTTGTTCTGTTTTTTTCGTTCAGTCTAAAAATTGTCATCATTAGCCAGATTTGGAATGCATTGTAATGAGGATGATATGGAGATGGAAACTGACACTGACATCCATAAGCTCCATCCTACGCACACATGTCTGTGATGGCTGGTAATTGGAAGGAAAAAAACTGAGAAATGCATAAAAACATCATCATCACTTTGTTTTCTTCCTGCAAGTGTGTCAGTACCCAGTGTAAATCAGGCTTGATACCTTTTTTTCCTTCCAGTTTTGCCAGTTTGTCAGCACAATCACCGCTCAGTCCATCTCAACGTATGACAGGAAGACTGTAAATCTTAATATAGGTTTGTTATTTGAAGTGGCTGTCATCTGTTGCTGAGAGGTAAAAATCACCTTGTTCAGGTGCTTTGTCAAGAAGTCTGGGTGACTTTGGGACATAGAGGTACGCCACAGTGCCACACACTCAAAGATGGCGGAGAAGATTTTGATGTGAGAACGCCTGCAGTCTATACAAGTTCACATTTGTCTGTGGCATGCTGGGAAGGGATGGAAGGGGTTGAAAGGATGGTGAAAGCTCAACCCATACAAACAGAACAAACAACTGACATCAAATCATTCAGATACAGGCATATGCCCACAAATCCACAAGTACACACAGACGCAGACACACAGCGCACACAAAGCATCAAAAGCTGGTGTAAAGACGAGATCAAATAACATCAACAACACAATATCAGAATGAGTTTCTTTCATGTCAAGAAGATAAAGGAATAACTTATTTTTCCACAATGCACTTTTCAATTTCAAGAATGAAAGGTGCATGAGCTGCCCATCTTCCTTTTTGGCTCAGACAATGTGCGGAGCTATTTCAGAGCAAACAAGGGAAGAAGTAATAAGTTCAAGAAACAGCACATGGATCCATAGAGGGATTAATCCGGCATCCTACAGCACACAGATGGCTCATCATGCATGCTGGTGCTTTGTTATTTCTTTTATACCATATAGTTGGTCTGTAAAGAGAGGAATAATTACACATGTACTGTAGAAACACAATGCATGAACACACAAGGGAAGCAACATGACAGCATCACCAGAGCTCAACTGGAGGCTGCTTTAGAGTCAAGGAGGGTCAAACATGGACGCTTCCTCCTGTGACCGTCACATCATCACACAGCATCCTAAAGCCTCCTATAGACTGTCAGATTGTAGCAGTCTTTAAACTTTATCGCAAACCACACTGTGTGACATGAATCTAAAAATCCTGGATACAAGGGATGACCCCTAATAGTCGAGTATTCGATGATTCAACTTAATGAGCCTGATTCGACTGCCAATCTCTCCATCAAATAGTCGCAAAATGCATATTTAATATTGTTATGTGGTCATCATAACGCAGACATTTCAAATAGTGAGTGAGAAAAAAGATGGAACCAGAGTG
Source organism: Naso brachycentron (assembly GCA_029874485.1). Lineage (NCBI taxonomy): Eukaryota > Metazoa > Chordata > Actinopteri > Acanthuriformes > Acanthuridae > Naso > Naso brachycentron. Next base: position 17,634,899 of record JAQFJA010000020.1, read on the forward strand.
GTATCAGACTTTTTCAGTGCCCATCACTTTGATGGACAGGGTTTTAAAAATTCCTTCATTATATTTTTTTTACCCTTATTAATTTTTTTTTAGTCTGCAGCGGCCTATTTTTCCACGAGCCATGTGCGGTTCTCTGCTAAAATAGACAGAGAAATAATCTGTCAACAGTCATATTGGCATCATACCAGCATCATTCACTGTAGTTTCAATGCAGACATGAAAAATGTCTTTTTTTAAGAACCGGACCAAGTGAAGAGGGATTGCTAGATATCCTTTTTTTAAGTATAATAACCTCTATAGCATCATTTAAAGTAGAAATTAACAAGATACATACAGAACAGAAATTTAACCCCTTGTTGATATTGCAGTGTAGCAGGTTCTAAAATATTACATATAGCATCTTTAACTCAAGCATCTGATACTTTTTCCAGCACTGATTACTGATAAACTACCAATGAACAGTGCTGAAGCTTATCTGTCACATTTTTTATGATTATTTGTTGGATTTCAATGATGTTAACGATTATCACAGTAGGAGTGGAACATTAAAATACCGTTTCTCAGCTCATGATTTCTGTATGCGCTTCATTAATTTTATTTAATTGATCTTCCATGTTTGTGTGGGATGAAATTAGATGTTTAAACAATAGAAAACACATGTAGGATGAAGTGTCTCACATGTGATTTCATGGCAATTTAACGTGTGCCAGCTCAATCCAGCCAAAACATCAGATATGCTCTCAAAATGTAAATAATCTGTATGTGAATGTCTTAACTTCAAAGAAAAGCTCATGTAGATTAAGGTACAAACGCACACAGCTAACTCTACAATCAAAATGCCAAGGTATGATGCCAGGGCACCTCTGTGGGTGGCCACATCCCCGCCAGGAGTGTATGCCCATAGAACACTGTGTTCTCATTTGTGAGAGAATCCTGCCTTCTGGGTAGGAGCCTCAGTCTGAAGTTTGCCAGCCACTCACTAAAGAACTCCTGCACAATCTGTTCCCTTCAGTCATCATCCCTCATTCTCAATGGAGAAAATGTAGCTGTGTTCATTTCTCCAGCAGAAGAGAGGAGCAGCACGACTCTGTCCATCATTACATATTTTATATACTAATAATAATTATAATAATAATAATAATAATAATAATAATAATAATAGTAAGAATAATAACTTGGATTTATGTATTGCCTTTTAAGAAACCCAAGGACACTTTACACAAAAACAACAGGGCAAAACAAATAATAATAATAACACGTGGCTAGAGGTTTTTTTAACGCTGTCCACCATTACGGAGCTCTGACGGGAGAGAGTTTCAGAGGGTGGGGGCAGCCACTCTGAAAGCTCTATCCCCAAAAGTGTGGTGATTGGTGTAGGGGTCGGAGAGCAGATCCGTGTCTGAGGATCGTAACATCTGGGACTGTTTGTATGGGTGGAGGAGGTCAGACAGTTACTGAGGAGCCAGGGCAGAGATTTGTAGGTGAGAAGAAGGATTTTGTAGGCGATGCGTGATTTAAGCGGGAGCCAGTGGAGCTGGGTAAGGGTGAGGGTGATGAGCTGCCAGGACTTAGCTGAATTCTGGACATACTGGAGCCTGTCCAGAGCTTTGCTGGGAGTCCCAAACAGGATTCCATCACCGTAATCCCAGCGGGAGGTGACGAAAGCGTGGATGAGAGTCTCAGCCAGTCAGAGAGTGATGGCCGGAGTCGAGAGATGTTCCTGAGGTGAAAGAAAGCAGATTTGGTGACGGACTTGATATGTGCCTGAAATGAGAGTGTGTAGTCCAGGATGACACCCAGGTTGCAGGGATGAGCAGATGGAACAGCCTTCACTATCCAGAGATAGATCTCCAACCTTCTGCAGCAGAGCATTTTGAGCCACAACCATGAGCTCTGTTTTATTTTTCTTGAGTTTGAGTAGGTTAGATGAGTTTAATTTCATGCAGGCAGTTGACTAGTGACTGTGGGGGGAGCTGGCTGGATGGTTTGGTGCTGATATAAAGCTGTGTGTCGTCAGCATGTGAATGGAAGCTGAGACTGTGGCGGTGAATGATCTGACCAAGGGGGAGCATGTAGATGGTGAAGAGTCCAAGAACAGAGCCTTGATGAACACCATGGTTGACTGGGGCAGGGGTTGGAGCTGGAGCCTCCAAAAGAGACCGACTGTTTTCGGTTAGTGAGGTAGGACTGGAACCAGGAAAGACTTACACCAAGCCTGAACTTACTCTTGTCCGACTTACACCTGTTGTGTTTCTTATAGCCTCCTTTCAACCTATTTTCTGCCCAAATACACACAAATTAAGGTGTGAACACATCGGTAGAGCAAGTTAATACCAGCTGCAAAGGTTATGACTGTCAGATCTGTCAGACTGACAGATCTCCATGTTTGTATCCAGAGATGATGATAGCTATCATTTGTGACAATTTTATAGGTTATACAGGTAATATTCCGTTCTTATCATGTGGGACTTACTTTTGGCGTACCTCAAACTCTAGTTCTAAAACTCAGCTCTGCCTTTCTATCTGTTTAATCAAAACATTTCTGTACACTCTGATTTCCTCTTGATCTCCGTCTCCTCCCTTCTTCTCACCCCTCTCTCTGTCCTCTGTCTATAGCTGCATTATCATCACTCTCCATCTGTGGCTCTCTGAGGCGAAACGCAGTCCCCTGTCCTCCTCTTCATCACTCCATCTCTCCATATCCTTCAGTCTCACACTTCCAAATGAAGGGGACAGACAGACAAGGACCTTGACCCATGCTGCTCATTTCTCTTACACATTTTATTTTTATTTTATTTTTTTCTGTTTATTTTGAGAGTTAAGACTCTTAGCTCCTCCACTTCTGTGTCCACCCTTTTAATTTGAAATGAACATGAGAACAAATGCAGATATAAATGCCTCTAAAATGCATTTACAATTCTACAACCCGCACAACATTTGGAGGTAATCACAGTTGCATTTAGTCTCATTAAAAACGAGTCCACAAACACACAGCATGAATGAAATTGATCTTTATCCATATTTTTAATCATTTCACTAATGCACTTCTGACAGAAATCAGGTAGGTCAGTGGATGCAAGAGCAGGATGAGATGTGTTCAGAATCATTTTTACAAGCATATACATTTTAGCAAAGAAAAAAGAAATATAGTTTTAATGTGTATGAAAGAGTCCTAATTTATCATCTAATTCAAGAGAATTAAAGGAAGAGCATGACGTGCAAAGCATGATCATCTGAGCTAGAAAGAGAACTGACATACAGTATCTTTCTCCTGCTCTTTATCTCGCAGTTTGGTTGTCTGACTCACATGAAAAACATCATGCCACTGATAACTGTTACGGCTGAACCAGAAAGAAAAACAAATGACAG
>JAQFJA010000020.1:17642776-17654924 GCA_029874485.1 Naso brachycentron
CCTGTCATTGCAGGATCAGGCAATAATTAACACATCGTGATTACCTTGTCATTGTGACATAATTTAATTTTAAATTATACTGTTGCTGACAAATTGAGTCGTATTGCAAAAACCTCCAAAATGATCTTGGCAATTTGGAGAGAATATAATGAGTGAGATTAATAATGGATGTGAGTCCCTGTTTAGCCCCACAGAGCAAAGCAGTCTATTAACTTGTCAGTGCTGGACAGGGGGACGTCCGCAGGGACAGTCTGCGGTGGTGTACGTAATGACAAATGTAAATGTCCCTTCGTGTTGGGACACACCTCATACTCTTAAACTCTACATGTAGTTAGCAGGCTTGCAAAAATAATTTACACCACAGATGAAATGAAAACAAATTATTTAAATTTTATAGAGGGGAAAAAATGATCACCTTGTCGATGCAGGATTTGAAGGGAAAGCCGGAGGGAAGGCGCATGTGGATGATTCCCTACATGACAAATGCACATTCCAAGTGGTGATGTTCAATAAGTTTAGGGAATTTAAATATGAGAAATACACTGATTGCTAATAAATATAGCATGAGGTTACAAAATGAACAATCACTTATGCCAGATGAATGTGGCAGGCCAGCTGTTTTGTCTGTCAATACCAGAATTAAAGCAATAGATTGCACTGCTGTTCAATCAAGGCCAAGAAATCAACTGATATGACATATTGAGGATGACTGTTGCCATGAACCTCCATCACTATGCTAATGTCTATGCTAAATTCTCATTTATGCTGCATTCGAGTGCAGTATGCCTCAGCACACAAACACTGCTCCTCATTGAACTATTCCACAAAATTTTGGTTTGAACAAATCCACTAATATACTCAAGAGGAATTTTCATTTCTAATAAACAATGAAGGGAGTGAATCTATGGAACAGCAGCAATAGGAATCTTAAAACATGTAGAACACTGAGTAAAGTAAAGAAAATGCTTGAAACAAATATGAAAAAGAAGAACACTGGCACTGACGCGGGGCAAATGTCTCAGTTGTTTTAGTTTACTTCAGTTTTGTACGGTTTATTTTGGCCATCTGTTGAATTGAGTCTTTTTCTTTCTTTCTTTCTTTCTTTCTTTCTTTCTTTCTTTCTTTCTGTCCGTCCATCTGTCTGTTTGTCTGTCTGTCTGCCTGTCTGTCATGGGATCCTGAGCAGGAATTTTGCATCTAGTTGGTTTGGACAGTAAGTCAATTAACTCTGTGTTGCTTGAAATTTTTTTGTCTCTCACGGTATTGTTATTATAAAGAACTTTGGTAGTATTAGTGTTGTTACAACATTTCTGGTGAACTTTTAAGCAGCAGAAAGATATTAAAGAGTGTTTAAACCGCCTGAGTTTTGGCTGTTCCTCCTCCCTGAAATTCAAAACATGCATCTAGAATATGAAAAAAGTATTGACTTTGGCAGCGCTGAGAGGCGGAGCTAGTTTAACACAGCTCTACCAAGAGTTCTTCTCTTTCCATGGTCCAAAACGAAGCCATTTCCACTACAATCTCTCATTCAAAACACAACAAATTTACCATTAGCACTAATACTGTGCACATGCAAGATACGTTGCTATGGATACGCATCTGAAGGCCAGTAAAATTTTCCTGACAACACACTGCCCAAACTTCATCAAACATGGACAAAGATGGAACATGTTGAACCCAGCCAATCTCCAAACATTGAAAGAAAAATGCAGACAGCCATGGCACAGCAAACAAACATCTGAGTTTGTTTCAGAATGTTTGATTAATGTGGCATAAACACACACACGGACGGGCACTCTATAACAGTCTTACAAACTGACAACCATCAAAAACATCCACAAATTTACTAAATGCTACACACACAGTTATCAGATTTGCACTCCAACATTCTGCGCTAACTGTACAATCTAACAACTCAGTTACGATGCTCAGTCCACTAATGACTAATACTCCTCTCAATCGTGGGAGAAGTATTGCCCCGGGATTCGACGGGTTGCGTGTGCATTACGGAACAGCTCCGCTGCGTGTTTGCTCCATGCTCTGACATCCGTCAACACCCACCGGCTGGGTTTCAGAACGCCGCGCGGCCAGGCAGCTTGAGTCGCAAGACTACGAGATTTCACAATAATAACAGAATCAAGTACGACCGCGGCCTCTGAAGACCTCTGATCTGTTTGACTTCAGGCCTGGCTCCACACATAATGATGGTTTAGTTATGAAGTTAAATGAAACATGATCTGGCATCAACACAGAGTGTTTTATCATGAAATTAACTGGATCTTTTAATGTTGTATCTGTGTGTGACTTCCTGTCCTGCTCAATCTGATTATCAGTCTCTCATTAATTCACATACTTGGCATTAAAATGTCGAGGTTTTGGCCTAAGTCAATCCACAACAACACTGCTACAGTAAAGTCCCATTTCAATTTGGTTTTAAGCTGAATAAAGTGGTTTTGCGGTTTGGTTAAACCATTAGGCCAAAGTACTTCTTGTAATATGGATACAGTGATGTTCAGTAAACGGAGGATACAGTGAATACACCATGTCTACATTTCAACTGAATAACTTAAAGCTGTTTGTTGGAGGTTCCAAAAGGCAGAGAGACTTGTGTAACCATCTGAAACTACTCAGGAGGACTGAATGATCTCAGTAAACTGCACACAACCCACAATGCCAAAGAATTAATGAAACAGATCTAGTGTTCCGAGTGATGTTCTGTCTGTTTGGAGTGCCGGTTCATTGCTGTGAGTGCAGTGACAGCTTGTATTTTATTCTCCAGTCTTCTGTTTATTCTGCTTTTCTCTGTTGCAGCACTTCATTGTGATTTAGAGAAGGAGAATGGCTGTAATTGTTTTTCAAAATCTTGAATACTAAAACTGTAACTATTGGCCAATTTCATCCACATTCCTCAAAATTCAAAGTGAAAAAGCAGCAACTGGTTAAATAAAATTAAAATGTATTGTGTTCTCTCAGGCAAAAGTGTAAACTAGTTTATTAGTGTTGTTGTTATTTTGAATAAGGAAATGCCACTTAAAGGGCTGGTGCTGAGTCAGCCCACATAAACACACTTTCTGAAGTGGAAAAAGCTGCATACTGAGTGACAGCAGAGAAAGTCAAAACAGCATTGAGGCACATATAGTCTCGCAGAGCCAGCTCTGTGTCAGGGCTGGAGAAAGGTCTGGCTGCACTCATTAATATTCTGCTATAGGGAATAACTTTATACCCACAACCTACAGTGAGTCAGACAGTGGTGCAGATAATAAATATAAAAATAAGCAAGTGAAAATATGGAAAATGGAGCAGGAACACACTCTGTAACACTAGAAGCCTCATATAGGCTCTAATTTGCTGCAGAAGGTAGAGTTGTATGATTTGCATTTGAATTGTAAATACACAAAGACAAATAATTATTTGAGCAACATACAGTGCCAGTTCTTTTATATGCAAGTTAAGTTTGAGGTTTCCATATAATTGGATCAGATTGAAATGCTTCATAAGATGTTTCTTAAATGCTTACTTAATGTGAGTAAACGTACTGCAATTGTATTTTTATGGTGTATTTGGCTGACATAGATAAGTCCTGAAGGTAAACATGAGAATTTCTGAATGCATTTAATGAGTGGTAATACAACGAGAATTTCTTCTATTGTTTGTTTTTCTTAAGAACTTGTATGATAATAATGTCTTTCAGTCTAAATGGTCTCCAGAATCAAAACTATCCTTAACGAACGTGGTTTGTCTTATTTATGGTATGAGAGCAGAAGGTTGGATCCTGAACTTTTAAAGTCGGTGATCGAACGCAAACTGACTGACATGAATGTGATCATAATCACAAACCACACAACTTTTGTTTGACTGGTTGTTGAGGAGATGAGCTTTATTATGTGCTTGTTTGTTCCTTTTTTAGCAAAGACAGGAAAACCCGATTAAAAGCTACTATAGAGTTAACTAACTTATATAAATTCCAACAGTTAATGTGTTCTCGTAATACAAAAGTCTTGTGCAATTTGGTTACATTTTTTTAAGAAAATCCTAAGCAGTTTTTGGCTTTCTAAATTATTTACATGTATGCACACTAATCTCTGTCTTAATGTCTCTGTACACTGGTTGCTGTCTGCTCTGAATTGTTATTTTATATCCCAGGAAGGGGTCAGAGGAGAAATAAATGAATGAACTCACATTTAAGTGCACATACAAGCATCAGAATGACTCCAATGCAAGAGGGACTTTCTTACCACAACGTGAAGCGGACAAAATATTTCCTCATGTCAGCGTCGACTAACATGGGAAATAGGAGTCCCGTTAGTAGAAGCACATACACACAGTTACACACCAAGGAAAAGCTGAGTGGCAGGTAGTGAGGTGAACCATCAGTCACTGCTAAGACTAGGTGTGTGTGCGTGTGTGTGTGTGTGTGTGTGAGAGAGAGATTACTGGTGATCTGGAGCAAAGGTACACAGTAAACACAGCAAGCCCGAGGCAAACGTATTTGTTTTCATTTCTGTATCTGTATGTGAACGCAGACAGTTATATGTTAATGCATCAGCACACATCTCTCCCCACAAGCTATTATTAGCCATAATGGATTGTTTGCAGCACTGTGTGTGTGTGTGTGTGTGTGTGTAATTATTACAGCTGTACAGTAATGTGAACCCTTGAGCTTCCCCAGGGCCAAGGTCAACACCATCATGTTTTCTTTCTGCTTACAAAACACCTCTGCAGTCCACTCTGCCTTCATTTCCCCAGGTACACATCTACTGTGGACCTGTGCATCTGCACATGCACCTTCCCCAACTATAATTTCTTCTCACAGGGTTTGAAACGCCTCTACTTACTAATTGTGACTCTGAGGATGCTGCCTGTGTCCCTAAAACATCTTGGATGCTTCAGTAAATTCTAAATAAATGTAGTGTCTGTTGTGTGATTTCATGCAAAGTGTGTTTAGCTTTCAACACCATCTACTTAAAAAGCACACAGCTAAACTGGCAGCAGTAACTGGTTTCTGTGAAACACTGGCGTGGCAGTGCCAGTATTCCTAAAGATAATTACATTTGCCCCATTCAGCCCGAGCTCATTAACCTTTGTGTGACCCCCAAAACCTTTTAGACATTATATTTATTATAGTTATAGATGGCATGTGAGGTAGTGGTCTGCACAGGCTTTTATTCAGGCTTACACTTGCGACTGCTGCTTTATGCATTACCTGGCAACACCCATACGATTTTTACAGCACCCATCTGGTCCGTAATCCATTCCACCAAGCCATTCTGTTAGCTGGCAACCTGCAATCTGAGCCAGTCACCATCAAATTTCACCAGATAAATTTTGACTCAGAATATAAAGAGCTCTAAATGCATTAACATGGGATAACAAATGCTGTTATAGACTTAAGCAGTTGCTGTTATGATAGTTAAGTATTTATATTGTGTGTGATGAGCTTGCATGGCATGCAAACCACAGGCTATACAGCCAACATGTTTTGGAAACAACAAGATCGCCCATCTAGGTCTTCAGGACCTCCGGGTGCCAAAAGTTGAGACAATACGTAGGCATCGAAATATATCCTCTCCTGTACAAGTCAGAGTCAGTACGTTTACATGCACAGTTGGGTCGAGCTATGGTTATGGTTAGCTCCAGTAGGTCATTTAATTGGACTACTTTCCTTCTCCCACAGAGGGAAAATCAGTTAATTGACGGACTTGTTGTTGTTTATATCTAACTTTTTTGATGCATGAATCATCTTGTCAGGCCGTAAGCAAACCAGAAATACATCTGCTAATCACCTGGACTTTGTTCAAAATGAGAAAGTGCACCATCTTCACAAGGACAAAACTTCTAAGATGCTGCATACAGTCACCAAGTCTATTTTTTTTGTTGTTGTTGTTTGTCCATGAAAGTAAGTTTACCTTCAGCTACTTCATTATGAGGAGCGGTGAAAGGCAGACACACATACACACATACACACACACTTGCAAGCAAGACAAAGGTGAGGGGCTCCAAAGTGAGAATTACTCTGTTGCTCAGGAGACATAACAAAATTGCACACCCATGAATATGTAGGCAAATACACACACACACACACACACATACACACACACAGTCTAAAAACTGTTAAGTTAACCTTTACAGCTAAAGCACACTGGACGCAGTCCTACCGCGTCGCAGTAACGGAAGTGGCCTTTCTGCAAGGAGCAGCTAATTAACTGTAAAATGGACTGATGTGGACAGAAAAGGTGACACACTACTGGAATTGGAAACTTACCTTACAGTATTGTAGGCTCATGCCTCTAACTGTGTGTATGTGTGTTAGTGTGTAAGTGTGAGCAAGACAGAATCCATCAAATGGTTGTGAGAGTGAGAAAAGTATAAACAAAAGCCAGGAGGAAACTGGACGGGCCCCCAGTCAACCTTGCTTTTATTGTGAGGACATTGGCAAACTGAAGGGCCAAACCCACTGAGAGGTGCATCTGCAGAAAAATACAGCCAGTATTAACTTTTTGTCCATGTTTGTAAGTTCTCTAGTGTTTGCGCGTCTGCAACAAAACGGGAAGGATTGGTAAGTAGTAAAGCCCTCCTCCTGTGGATTTAACTGGCTGCTTCACCCAGGGGTGACATTGACGAGCAATGCAAGTTGACATTATTTGAACTTTTATGTGCGTTTAAAAACCGCCAGAAAAATACATTGCGCAGCAGCAAGAGAGGAGACAGACAGACAGACAGACAGACTGCAAGGTTGTCAAACTCACTCGTGGCTGTGTATCAAAAAACAACTGTATAATCATTGGGCACCCTGGGGACTATGTCATAAATTTTTTTCACTATCAGTAAACTTAATAAATCTTATTCTATTGACTTTTAACGATGGACTGAGTACCCATTCAATTGTTTTATAAGGTGCCACTATAACAGGACTGAAGTCTGTTTGGCTCCCACTTTTCAATTTGTGCAGCTGTTACACTGGCAGCTTCAACAAACTTAACTGACACCAGAATATAATGTATTTCTCAATGCAGCACATTATGTTATCAGTTGAAAGTTTGTTTATACTTGTGATTGTAACGTGGTTACACTGAACTGGAGCCTACAAATGCACAGATGAGGAATTGTGCTTCTCTAAAGGTTAGAGAGGCAGGCTCGGGGCTGGCTGGCTTAAATGAATGAGTAATGTTCTCCCATCCCTCAGCAGCTACTGCTGAAGTGCCCTTGGAAGAGGCACTGAACCTCCAATTGCTCCAATTGAGCTGCTCAGTGGCCAGAAATGCAAAACTGTGGCTGCACTGGGTGGTTACCAAATGGGGTTGAGGGAAAGAGTGCACCCAGGGTGGGAAAACAGCCACCATGCAAATGCACGTTCATTTTGGATGATGCTTGTACCGTAAGTTGGTCTACTTTGCCAGCTATTTTGGCAGGTAACTAACCGTCAATTGGAAGTTCTGCTTTTAGAATCCCAGGGCCCGCCCACAAGCCCAAAAAAACACTTTTTTTTTAAATTATTGCCATAAATGCACCACTTGTCATGGCAACAAACTTTAAAAACTGTTTACATCGTCAGAATTTCAAGTCACTGATGGTCACTGAATGTCTCACATGTGACGTCGGACACATACGAAAATTTAAGCATAAATCTAACTTAAAACTGTGACTTTTTATGAAATTTGCTTTAGTCCTCCTGTCTTCTTAAAAAATCTACCAAAAATAAATCTTTTGTTCCATGAATGGTCTGTAAAAAACAAAAAATTCTGTGTTCCTTTGTGCACTCCTTGAATGCCATGAATGATTCAGACAGGCTTTCCTTCACCTCTGCAATTCATGAGCACAGTAAACCCTGTGCGCTGCCTGGCAGGTATGCCTGATGCAGCCACAATACGCCCTACACAAGGTCGTGTGCAGAATTACTCCTGCATGTATGTAGAGTCACCAAATATTTTCCTGAGTTCCTCAGATTGGAAAGCACCTGAAATATGTTGCATATACTGAAATTGTAAATTTAAAAATCTGAGAAATTCAATGTTCTCTTTTTCTTTTTTATGATTTAGAGCATTATAACTTCATTACAATGCACAGGAGACATTGTTGGATTACCTCTTTCTCTTGTCATGGTTGTCCTGAATCCATGGAGGTTCAGAACTTTATATTGCAGTAACAAATGAGCCCACGGTGAGTAAAAATGTGACAGAAGCAAAAACACAGCCAAAAACTGCTTGGGATTCTGAGTGTAATTGTCTTTTGGATAAGTTGCAGTATCTGACAAAAATATCTCTAGCAGCCACATAATCAGCTAGCCAACCATGACATTGTGGTCCTAAATTTGCTTCTATAATTTCAGTTTTCTGGAAAATAATGAAAGTGCCTTACAAACTGCAAAACAGCCAAATAAACTTGATGTTTCTGTGTCCCATAACGACATGATAATGCTGCATGTGTATGAATTTCTCCTCTTTGATCTTGCCTGGTTACGTCAAGCTTAAATTATAATTATGATCTAGCACAAACAAAATTGAACTATTCTTTGCTTTTTGCAAAACCGGTTCCCGTTACAAGTTGAGCGCCTCTGATCTAGAGGGTCAGATTCAATCTGGCCGCCTTTATTATACTGCATACAATTTATGGTGCCGCTATTACCAAAGATCAATAGCACTTAAAGTGCTCCATTGATATTGAAACCTGTGCTGATTTACAAGCAGATAGGCCTTTGGTCGAATCCAGACACTCAGACAAACACACACACGTACTACTTGTATATTTGATATAATGCAGTGACTTCCCAATGTCCCAGTGTTGTCCTTGCTCGCCGTTCATTTCCTGTGATTGCTCTTTGAGGCACACACACCCTCACGCATACACACTCTTGAATGACTGAAAAAAACCTGGCTTTTCATTAGATTGGATTGCTCTGTGTGTGTGTGTGTGTGTGTGTGTTAGTCTCCAGTTTACTTTCAAAGTTTTAAAGGCCAGCTGGCCAGCAAACTTACACTCACACACACACACACACACACAGACTCACTTACATGTATGTACAGTTTTGCTGTGCTAGACAGGACACTGCACTGATTTAAACCCATTTAAAACTCCATTTAAAAGTATGGTGGATTATGAAGGGGTCCAGAAGTGTAGATAAACATATCCATACCCAAGCAAACATGCAAACACACACCCACGCTGCAAACCTTTAGTATAAATAGAGCACACAGCAGGAGTGTGTTTATGTATGTGTGTGTACGACAGGGCAACAAATACCAATGACACCAGGGGCCTCACTTATAAAACTGTGCTTAGAATCCACACTAAAAGTTTGCTTACATACAAATTAGGAAATGTAGGTATGCCAAAAAAGTTTCTGATTTATAAGACCTGCCGTGCGCCTGTTTGTGTGCAACTTCCTTTTATGAATCCCAAATCAACTTGGAAGAGAATGCAGGTGGTTCAGCCCCGTGCCCCGCCCTCTCCACGCCTACATTCAACCATCAACACTCAATGCAAAGCCCTTCATGGATATTAATACATGGAAATGAGCAGCTGATCACCGGTTTTGCCCAATGAATCACGGGCACAGACAGACACGCAGATGGGGAAATGTGAATTTTTTTGTGTGTTTGAGAGTGAAGCGGACAACATAGAAATTTTCTTTAAGTCTTTCTTCTACGTTGTCCTCTGGCAGTGCATCCATCGGCACTACACACATGTGGTAGCGTAGTATTTGTTTACAATGATCAGACTGACTTATTCGCCTGCCAAATGATCATGACTTTCAGTGATACCCCTCGTCCTGAAATATCGTGATTCATGAACACGTTTTATTAAGTTCTGTTACGGTGAACTTGGCCTGAAATAAGATGAGGACTCATGATGATGATATGTAGTGTGACCATTCTGTAAGAGCTACCACTGGCTTTATTTCAAGGCTTTGATCATTTAAACAACCCGTGCAGGTGGTGAAGACACACCAGGTGAGGTGATGCGTGTCGGCAGAGTGCGCGGTGTGTGCCCCGCAGCTGTGTTCGCTGCAGCTATTTGACCAGATACACCTACATGACAACTAAAATCATTTTTGCTGATTAATGCACAGTACCCATTCTTTAGTTCTGAAGATTTCTACAAACGATCCGTTCATCAGTTACCCAACGGCCGCTCCACTGCACACCTCCTGATCTATCTTTGTAGCGCTATTCAGTTAAACATGTAGTTAATACATAATTCGACCCACATCTTAACTGCAAGCCAACAATAGCTTATATCATATCAAATAAATCGACACATTTAAATATTAAGGCTCTAACAAAAACATATACTATATATCTACAATAGGTAAGCTTAAACATTGTGCCTTGTATGTTTTGTTGTGCGTTTCATAGTTGATCTGTGTTTTTTCATTTGGGCTGAGCTTTATTTTGTGGTGTCACCATTGAGCATAACTGATTCCCTTGTCTGAAAACTTTGCAGGAGCTCTGTGCATGGCCAAAAGGATGCGCAGGAATGGGCACACTGTACGCATATGAATTTTCTATAAATACCAACATTTGCGGTGAAAGATGTGTGCACACATTTCACTTCAGTTGACACAAGTTTTCGGTACATATCAACCTTTATAAATGAGGCCCCTCCTCTGCAGAAAGCAGCCTCCAGATGGATGGATGGATGGATGGATGGAAGAGGAAAAACATTGCCAGGTTAAGATCTACTAGTTGGCCACCCTGTGCTGTCACTCTGGCTGTTGAATGGTGTTTTTTGGGCCCACAGCAGACGATTTTGCACAGTCATGTTTCTGACTTACTCATTAATTTCAGCCTGAGTGTTATTCTCATAATTGTCTCTTTCTGACTGCGGGGCATCATTAGTTTATACGCACTGCCTCCATTGCAGAGATGGTAGAAAATACATCCTAATGCAGTTAGCCTCAGTGGCTAATCCAGGGAGTTAATTTCTGTGTTTACTTGTGGTCATTCTCAGAGACAAGGGTTTCAGATAATTTGTGTAGAACTGAAGTTTATTTGAAAGAATTCGGCTTGTGCTGTTTGCCCCAAACCTCGCGTGAGTTGTGTTCTCTGAATCTCTGCTACAAGGGTGGGGAGTGCAAAGTTAGCATTACCTTTAGTTAAAGAGGACGCAGTTTTGAGAAGAGAAACACAGGTTTAGAACTAGCAGAATTTTCTTTTAGAGCATCGTAGCTGGTAAAACTATTAACTATTAAACTTTGAGTCTCACCTATTAAAAAAAAAACAAAGTCAGACAGAGCCTCAGTTTAAGCTCACAGTATGTTATCGATGGGCAGACATGTTATGTTGCACTAAATGTAAGATATTTACACTCTGTAACTCTAATTTCTGTATATGTTTCTCTGTTTATTACAATTTCAAATATTTGGACAAATTCCAATAAGTGCCACAAATACATGTGGCAGACAGGAGGCCTCGTGACAGCCCATACATGGGACAAATCAACAACAGTTTTCACACAGCGCTGCAGGTCAAGTTCATTGGCTAACAGTTAAGGTCACTTTTAAGTCAGAATATCAATTTCCATCTTCGGAGTCTGCAGCCAGCCAGCTGAGTCAAAGTCAATTTGGAGCACTACATCAGCACAATATCGAGGTCCCTTCTCAGAGAAGTGATCACATAAAATGCTACTTGAAATGTCAAACCCCTGGGGAATCCCATTGATTTGCTGATTTATCCAATCACTGGTTATCAGAAACAGCAGCAGCACATAGAAAATGGACATTTCCACCCACAATTCCTGCCCACATCACATTCCCTGATGAAAAGAATGACATTTTCTGTCTGTTGTGACAGTGACCTGCCTGAACTTTTTGGCTTGTTAAAGCTAATTTCATCACTTAAATACTTAAATGATAGTCTTGTAATCTGGTAGGGATAAGGCTTATTTGTGCTCTACGTTAGATACGATGTGGACGGAGTCATCTGTCCGTACTCTGAGTTCATTTTGTCTGTATTTCTGTCCGTCTCCTGGAGGCTTACAGATGCGGACGAAAGGTAGCATTACCACGGGAAATCGTGGAGGCAGTGTTGGGTGGTGTAGCCTACAGTTTAGGCAGGACCAGCGAAACACAAAGAAGAAGAGTATTTTGGAAAAATGGCAGAACTTTTTGAGGAAAGACCGTGTGAGTTGGTACAGAATTACAGACATATTT
>JAQFJA010000020.1:17684232-17696702 GCA_029874485.1 Naso brachycentron
CATAAACACTATACAGAAAAGTAAAGGAAAATATAATAAACAGATGTAACACATCTGTCATTCAGTCCACTTCTTTTATAGTCCACAGAAATCAATTAATTAAAAAAAGAACCTACAAAAATGCGGCGACATCACACACGGGCACCGCTCCAATGCAGCGTTTTAAGCGCTCCGGAAACATACACAATATTTGAACTGCGGCGCGGATGGAGGATGAATAGTGGAGCGACTTGGTGTGAAAAGACTGCTTATGGCAAGTGATGTGATGCAGGTCAGCAAGTGTGCACCCTTGGTGACCTGCAGTGATGGACAGCACGGTGACATGAAGCCGCGATTAACAGGGAGAATACCAGAAGGTTCGGCTGTTTGTGTGTGTGTGTGTGTGTGTGTGTGTGTGTGTGCGCGTGTGCACGCGCATGTTGCCACGTGCCTCCATACGCCATGACGGGGCTACTCCGTCACACCCTCTTTGTCCCTCTTTTTTTAATGTTTATGTTTCTGTCATATTCTTTGAAATGGTGTTAGTAGGATTTCACAGTTTTCAACCTCCAAAAGACGGTTTATATATGCAGATAAACAGATCGTGCACTAATAATAGTAAGGTTTCCATCTCCTCAGCTGTCCTGCTCTGTCTTGTTTTTCAGGCACTTTATCATCTCTTATACTTTCTCACAAGTAGTTTGTGTTTTTAGCACTGTTGTTTCTGTGTGTTTGTGTGTTTGTGGTAAGTTTACGTGAACTACCTGAGTAAGGCAGTGCATCATTACTACCAGTATGACTGGCATCCAGGACTGACAGCTCCCTTCTTTCCCCCGATGCACACGGGCAAAAACTTGGTAGATAAATTAAAGACAAAGAAAGCAAAGGCAACAACACAGCTTTGTACCTCCTGTGTATGTGTTGGTGTGTTGTACGCCTTGATGCTTTTTGAGAGAGTGAATTTTGTGACTGATGTTTGAAAACATCAGCAGTCATAGTGTTTCATCACTCAATTGAGAGCAGAAGCTTAGCAAAAATGATGCTGGAAGGAACTAAGCAATGTCCCACTGAGAACTTTCACTGACACAGTCTCACACTGGATTTACAGCCATTATCTCACACTCACAGACACACACATACACACACACACACACACGCACACCAACATTTCTCTCGGAAATATTTTGGACCTGAAGTATAAAGTAGCAATAAAGAGAACAAATACCTCTAAAATAAAAATGTAAATGTACTTATCACTATATTTTACTACTGTTTCTATATTTTTAGGAGGATTAAAACGCTTTAATTTATTATCTTGCTGTTTCTAAGCATTGACAGACTCCCTTTAGTAATCTTTTCTGTTTGAATCTGAAAGTCTGAATGGGATGCATTGTCCTTTCTGCCCCTCTCCTCTCCGTGTTCAGAATCTGCTGTCAGAGAAGGTGGACCAGATGATGGAGTGGTCTTCTCGGCGTTCGGTCGTCCGGATGAACGGGGACAAGTTCCGTCGCTTTGTCAAGGCCCCGCCTAGGAACTACTCTGTCATCGTCATGTTCACTGCCCTGCAGCCTCAAAGGCAGTGTTCTGTCTGCAGGTATGTACACACACAGGCACACCGTTGTAGGCCAGGATCTGAGGTAGCACCTACTTCAACAGCCATTCCTCTGTTCTTTTACCTGAGATTTTTATGTCCTCCTGGAATATTACTTGGTGCACTGAAGTTCACCTATAGTTAAAGAGTCCGGAGGCTCACAGACAAACAAGCACAGACCAAAACAAGTGTCCCTGAAGACATCTGATTTTTCATGCAGCCACATTCCACATCTGCATAAAGACTTGCCCACCTTGAAAAACACAGAAAACAGGACTGAAATAACCGAAACCTGTGGGTCATGTTTACATTTAGATCAAAGGGACTTCAGCCAGCTGTACTACCAAAGAGGAGTGAATAAATTCCACAGAACAAGACCAGCAAGAGCAAGTATTACTAATACTAATAGTACTTGTACTAATGCATCAGGAGATTTTTCCCAAACACAACTGTGAGCTTAGTTTGATTTTTTTATTTTAAAAATCCGTCTTGCATCATGTTTGCAACAGAATTAAGTGCAAGCTGCAACCTTTATACAGCATTAGATTATTTTAATTTGTATTTCAAGTTAAAGTTTAATGAATTCCTATCTGAATATAATAATTTTAAATCCCTGACAACCTCTTTATTTCAGGACCATGGACAGCTCTGCGCACAACACTTTTAGAAGGGACAATACTTGGCGCTGTCTGTGGTCCTGAAAGGTGATTCAGAGTCTATGCAGCTGTTAGAGTCAGTATTAGTTACAAAGGCTTCTAAGATCACAGTGTCATGGAAATACCAGATAATTTATTATCACAGTTTTTTCACAATTTTTTCTAAATGAATGAATGAGTCTAAATGAAACCATCAAGGTTCTCTGGAATGACAAAACAAACTTAATGTCATTTAAATGTGGATAAGCACACAACACCTTAACGCATATAATGGTGAAAATAGAAGCTTCTAATTAGATTGCATACTGCATGAAACTTGTAAAATGTTTTTTAAATGGTGACAGTGTTGCAACTAAAGGTTAAGGCTGCTGTGATGTTCAAGAGTTAGTGATTTCTTTCCTGTTTCTGCAAATCACTCTGTGGAAAAGGTTTCATTTAGCAGGATGTGACAGGTGAGGTGTGTTCAGACATTCCGAATTTATCCGGAAATTATCCGGATGTTTTATTGTTGTATCCGTGTCTGACTTCCTGTCCTGCTGAATTGCTGCATTGTGCTCCATCATCCGGTAAAAACAGAAGCCTTGTGAATCTGCTGCAGAGAGCTTTGGACTGTAGCTGCGATGGAGTAGATTCACACCACAGTTTTGAATAATGAGATAGCAGTAAAAGAAAATGATATAAAGCCAGGGCTTGGGGCTGTGCTAAAAAATCGATTTGGCAATATATCGCAATATTTATTTCCGTGATACCTGTACTGTATTGTGACCCGTGTATCGTGATACTTATTGTTATGTGAAGTTCTTTCCAAACCTAGCCTTAAAATCCAGTGACACAAAGGAACACTTGTGCGCTTTATTTTCATACTTTCAGTTTTCGTGTGTCCACTGTTAAAGTGTGTCCAGTTAGAATGACTCCAAGGAACTTCTAAGTATTTATGAAACAGTCTCATGATTCCTCTGATTATTATAAATTTTCTGTAACAGCAAACGAGACCCTCGGTGAACAGACTGCTGTTTTGATGATTTGTTGTTCTGTGCACTGACAATAACGTAATTATATTCTCTGCCTACAGCTGTTAGTTTGTACCTTAGCATGTAACATTAATGCAGATGTCTGTGTAATGTCAGCCTACAGAAAATAGAGCTAACAGGTCTCGGGGACATTACTGCCAAACAACTGGCTGATAACTTATTTCTCAGTCACATATAAACACATTACCTCATCACCATCCATCCTGCCGTCTCTCTTTCACTCACTTCTAAAACAAATGCACGTGTTGCCGCTGTTATGCCGAGTTCTGCCTGCCTGGCACGCGCTAGCAAAGATCTTTACCACAGTAGGCGCTTGTGTCGCTACTGTTTTTGTTCAAAGGGGGCGCTAGAATCAACAAAATATGAAAGTCCTCAAAGTCATTTTAAAGTTCAAGAGTAAACTTGAATTTCATTCTTTATTTTGATGTTATGGTAGCTACATCAGTGTTTTTGGTAATTTTACAATACCATTCAAATAATTTGAAAAGGAAATTTTGAATTAAATTAACTTGACTCAATTTTTTATAATGAGATGTGATGTATAAACACTATCTAGATCATACACAGTAACTTGCATCTGTTTTTACATTTTCAGTGAACTATTTTGAATATTTCAGTATATCGCAATTTGAATCGTATCGCAATGTATTGTGATATAATCGTATTGTGAAGTTCTTGCCAATACCCAGGCCTGCTGATAACGTGTCATCTGTATAATTTTATTATTCTGCTGTAAAACGATGAGGGTAGAAATGATCGGAAAAATAAAATGAATCTAAAATTTGTTTAACGTCCTATGTTTACATTAAAAAAAAAAAAAAGTCATTATCATTGTATAAATAAATAACATGGGATATCATGACAGTTAAGACCACATCTTAGTGACATCTTCACAACTCCAGGGAAGTAGTTTTCACACACTGCGATGAGCACCACTGTTATCCCGGACAGTCTGCTGTCCTGAGTTTGAACTTCATTCTGCTGACTTTTTAAAACAGTTAACACTTGAAAGGAGCCGCTCTAACATTAGCTGCAAAGATAACAATGTAACATCATCAGAATAATCAACAGCTGAGTAAAAAAGACAAGTCCACCACATTTTCCTTTTAGCTGTTACAGTTTTTGTTTCTTTCTAAAAAGAAATTAAAAAACCACAGCGTTCTCCTTATTTCAATGATAAAAATTCTTCAAATGAAAATCAAAATCGCTTGCAAGCATGTCCACCATTTTTCTCCACTTTGTTTGCACTTTAGCATCAATTCTACAGAACACGAGTGTCCACATTTTTTCACCTCTCCCTGTTCAAGGCACAAAGACGTTCAGTGTGGTCTGATGTAGAAAAGTAAATTCAAGAATCTCTCTCAGGCTTAAAATAAATGGATATGCAAAATTGTTCAGGTTATTTGTCTCGCTGGTGCTGGAAATTCATTCCTCTTTGTCGCAGCCATAAAAATGATCTAAAATGATGTTTCATTGCCCTTTAGAACTCATGACGTCTGACTTTAGTAATGTTGGCCATCTCTGTGGTACTTGTGTCTGTGTATCGCAGACAAAACGAGTGTTTAGGGGTCCCTTTTCGCTTACATGTAATCTGTATTCTAGGTGTGACCCCTAATGGTCGAGCTAAAGATGTGTGCACGCTTGCATATTCAGACAGTTCATCAAAGAAGATCGCTGCAGAGGCGATTATCATTTGGTTCATGTCTTTAATTTAGTTATGAAGCGGCGCTCTGCTGCAACACTAGAGACTGAATTACCAGCAACACTTCAGTCGGAGTTTGAGGGACAGCAAGCTCACACATGGCAGTGAGAGGCAGGTTAGTGGCTGCAGCTGCTCAAACTATCTGAAGCAGACCTTGCAAAACAAAAAAAACAAAAACAATGTGATTCGACAGTCAGTTGACAATAGGCAAGACTTGACAAGCCAGATTTGACTGTTTAAAGTCTTAGTCAGTGACTTTATTCACCGTCTCCGTTTCATTGCCATCTTACAGACAGGCCAATGAGGAGTACCAGGTCCTGGCAAACTCGTGGCGTTACTCATCTGCTTTTTCCAACAAGCTCTTCTTCACGGTGGTGGACTACGATGAGGGAGCTGATGTTTTCCAACAGGTAACTGCTGTAGTTAGTAACTGATCTATCAATACCAAATTGACTCAAACAAAAAACCTAGTACGCGTTGCACGTCCCATCTCATTACCCAGCATGCAACTATATCACCACATGATAGTCATGTATTACATAGACAAGCACCTTGATGCCTCTGCAGTAGCTTAAGTGTGAAATCAGTTGACTTTGGGTTTTAGTTTTATGTTTTTGGCATCAGACAACGTATGTGACAAGGCTTGAAGACCTGAAAACATGTTGGACAAAAGTTACTGTTGTGTTGGTGTAGGGTTAGTTTAATCGTAGGGCTACCACAAAACTGAAGGTAATGTGCTCTGCTAAATCAATATTTTGGTGACTGTAGGTGAATCTGTCTATGTTGGTTGGTTGGTTGGACAGTGTGATTGTACAACAGATGTTCTTGGCCTCACTCTTTCACAGCCTCTATCCCTTCATTCCCTTCCTCTTAACCTCTTTGACTCTTCTCCCCTTTCTGTCATATTCACATCCAACCTTTTTTATCCAATGTTGCTCGTCCTGCTCCTGCCATTTTTCTCTCTTTATCCCTTCTTTCATTTCATACACCAACCGGCAGGTCTCCATTAAAAAGGGGGTTACCTTCAGCAGTAGTTCAGCACTTAAGGCAAAAGGCTACTGAAAGAGGCAGAAAGTAGAGGCACAAAGGGTCACGCAACATCCTGCAAATACCCATGAACACATAGGGACATTTAAATGCATACAAGGACAGACCTGTATGCAGAAAGGACAAGAATATAAGCAAATATCAAAGTAAGTGCTTGTATACACATGAATACAATGCACACACAATCTCATCTAAAGAGTCCTTAAAGAGTCTTAATAGACTAAATGTAATGATTCACAGTGAAACTCGACAACTTTTTTGGCTTAACTTTGTCCTTATGATGTATAACCTGATTAAACAGTGTAATAGTGGTTGAAAAATGACACCATTTGCTGCTAAATTGGTCTCCAGGAAGCCCTGTTTTTACCGTGAGATTTTCTTTGCCATCAGGACGAGGGAGTCTCATGCTGCAGCTAACATTAGCTTCCTAGCTTGTTTACAGAAGTCACTTGCTTTAATTTAAAGGAATTAAGCATGTTTGATACTATCTGCTTCTGTAGGTGGGAAACGAGGTTTAATTTTCATTTTCACTTAGCTTGTGTTTTTCTATTTGACACACAGCTCCGGCTTGCTGTCCAAAGTAGGGCTGCAGGTGTTAATTATCAATTTAACAATTTAGTCTACATAATGTAAGTAAATGATGAAAATGCATGTTACAAATTGGAAGAGCCCACGTTAATGTCTGTCTGGTCTTTTTGACCACAGTCCAAAACCCAAAGATATGCAGTTGACTATCTACATATTTGAGAAGCAGTAACTCACAAAAACCTACAACCTTGTAGTCAAATTCAAAAAACTGTTGTCAATCAAATGTCCAGTGTTTGACTGATCAGTTTAATTAATTAAAATTAATCTGTGGTATTCACACACAGCAACAGTTGTTTGGGTCTCAATGTCCGGATGTCAGCAGAATCTCAACCCTGATTGGACACACTTTGTGTCACTCAGTTCAGTTGGCTGAGACATGCGACATCTAGCGGTGAACGTCTGGTATACTGGTCTGATCTGATATTTGGCCTAATATCAAACTGGTTTAGAAATTTTTACATCTGCCCAACCCTACTCTGCTGAACAGTCTCGCTATTGGTTCGATGGTTTCCTTCGTGGTAAAAAAACTAAATTGGAAGACAGTAGGATATTGCTGAAAGAATTATTGCATGTAGAAATGTTTTAGACCGAATGAGTGAGATACTGTCTGATATTGTTATAAGTATACAGTTGCTGGTTGAGTTTCTTGCCTTTATAAAGTGTAGAACAAAAAGGGCAACGGGGAGTTTACCACTGTATTACTCCCTCTCCTCTGTTTAGGTAAACGTGCTTTCAGAAAGCAGCTGGTTGCTGCTGTGTCCAGAGTTACAGAAAAGTAAACTCCCCCAAGATTTTCTGATTTTATAAAAGCAAAACAAAAGGAATAAACTTTTGTAGTCTCCAAAGTGAACAATACATTTTAGTTCGAAGTGGTTATTTAGATTTTAATTTGTGGAAAAGCCCATCTATTGTATGTATATCCACAACAGCAAAATAAAAACTACTGTACTTCCTGGTTAAAACATCCTGTAAACCGTTGTCACCCCATAGCAGAACCGGAGACCCGTCATTCACCTTAATCACTTCAAGAAACCGGTGGCTACTTGCATTATAGAGATAGACATCTCTCCTCTAATTTTTGCCTTCTTCCGCCTTCCTATTCTCTGCACATTTTTACTCATACTCCTTTTCTTTTCATGTTTCTCAAGGTGTCTTGGGGAAAACACAAGAGTAAACCAGTTGACTCTATTGTTGTAGATAATTATATGGAGTCGTGGGATTTTGAGTTAAATAGGTGTGAAACACTGAGGGAGGAAGAGATGAAGAAAGAGGAAATCTACCAGTTATTTGTCTTTTTTTAGCTGTGTGTGTGTGTGTGTGTGTGTGTGTGTTTAAAAGGGAAGAGAGATAGCACAATAATGCGTTTGTACAGAAGAATAAATAAATGCAATTATAGATTTATTGGAGATTCTCTTGCTCTCCATTATTAGCTGTAATAGTCCACACACATGCACATTCAGTAAGATCAGTCAACACACTCACATACATTGAAGCACACAGATGGAACACATTGATATCAAATTTTTTTTCTTTTAGGCTTTGAAAAAGCTTGGACTAGTGATTTTAAATTGTGTAATAAGGTAGTTTGTCCAGTAGAGGGAGGTCTGTTATTTAAAAACTAAGTGAAGTGTTTTTTTCTGATGTTTAAATGAGAGTTTGTTCAAATGTAAGACATCCTGCCTCCATTACATATCATTCTTAAAAGTATTTGGTAACCACATTGTATATTAGATAATGGAATTTCCTTGCTCCTTAATATATAAGCAACAGTTCCACTGATCACAAAAGGATCTGGCCCTATATTTTACAGCTTAATAACTTTGTCCACTATGTCCAAAAAAAATTCTCTATATTTTTTATTCTATCTAAGGTAAATTTGAGGATCGTTAGGGTGGAGATGGCATAGATTTGAACACTTCCCTTTTCAGTTCAAATTCCCTTTTCAGCCAACAGCAGCACTTCAGAGGTGTGGTTTACCTGCAGCATGCCACTGATATAGCAGCAGTCTGCTCTGTCATGAATATCTTCACTGAAACTTCTGGCTGATGCTTAGTTGTTTGTGCCACTTCAGAAGTTGGACTCACAAAGCTTCTTTTGGGAATAGATTCCCACGGTAATGACACGCTAATAGGAGAACACAGTGTCTCAACTTTAAAGTCACAGTGCTGATGTACTTTTGATTTTAAAGTGTTCACTGGCTGCTGAATGCTACGAGTAATGAAAATTTAAAGAGCCCTGTGTAAGGCAGTCAGAAAGGGAATGTATTATTCCAAGTAAAAACTAATTAAGGCATTTACTGCATTGATGAAGGCCCAGAGAATGTATGGCAGTGTTAAATGAAGGACATTTTTAGTTTTTTGCCCTCTGATGTTTGAAAGACAGCTAAAATAACAAATAAAACAATATTATTTAAAGTCCCAGAAGACAGCTTCTGCTAACGAGCTAACAAGCTAACATTAGCTGTAGCATGAGACTCGTTCGGAAGCAGATCCGCTGCAGCCGTATGCTCCGGCTCGCTCTTTATTCCATTTGTTGTCTCTCTCTCTCTTTTAAGTCCAGTTTGAAAGTTGAAAGTTGCAGCAGAGTAAACTGGTCCGTCTCAGCTCGAGCCGACTGACTGTGTGATTTGCAGACACTCTGTTGTTGGCAGAGGAGAGTCAGAGCACGGTGAGCTAATCAGCTCGCGCTGATGTCACCTGTCGCTAAGAAGCGCAGTGTAGACCGGCCGATCAGGACAGAGAGTACAGAGAGCGTCACTGATTTTTCATTTTACCGCGAAACTGTCATTCTGGTTGAAAAGAAAATATTGTGGTGAATACAGGGCTTCATAATGACAAAGTTTAGACCAAAAAGTTGTCCAGTTTTACAAAATAAGGCCAGGAAGATGAGTGACTGTGTGTGAACCTGTTATACTATCTCCAGCATCAGTCTATTAAGTATTTACGCTTGATGATGCATCTTTATCTTTGACTTATTATGTTTGACAAGTCAGCAATGACATTAACTTGACATCCACTCCCCCTCATTGTCCTCTGTCTCTCTAGCTGAATATGAACAGCGCTCCAACCTTCATGCATTTCCCGGCTAAAGGGAAGCCGAAGAGGGCTGACACATTCGACCTGCAAAGGATCGGCTTTGCTTCAGAGCAGCTGGCCAAGTGGATTGCAGACCGCACGGATGTTCAGGTTCACCAAGCGCAGATACTCACATTCATACATACACATTTGTAAGAGAAGTATGGATGACACAAATAACCCCACTTCAGGTAATGTATACATGGTGTTTAGAGCTAATTTAGGTCCCAAAAATATTCCTCAAGTTCTCTTCCCAAGAATAGATTGATGTAAAAGGAAAATTCTCCTGATGAAGAAAGTTTTTTCAGACAATCCAGTGTAAAATTTTGCTTCTCAGCAGCGCATATAGAGGAGGGATTGTTGTCATTTGGATATTTTTGAAAATACTGTCAGAAAAAGAAGTGAAAGGCCAGTCCTAAGTCATTTAGGACCCACCCTTAGTTCCTAATTGAAATCAACCAATATCTTTGCTTGAAATGCCCATCCCTAATGAAATAGTTTAATCTTACATTTATATATCTATGTCGCTTATACAGATCAATTGCTTAGAGGTGATCAGAGTCACATTCTGACCAATCTGAGTGGGTTAGGTAGCATGCAGCGTTGTTTGGGATGGCTCAAAGGGTTGAATCTGCACAAAATCTGACTCAAGGTGGTTGAGTCTTACACCCTGAGTTGAAAAATAGAAAAAAAGCGCAATACTAAACTGATTCGAACACCAACAGAGAAAACACAAACCTTTTTAAACCAAACAGGTTAGCAACTGGTTAGGTGTAATGGCCACTTCTTCTTTGCGAGGGTAAACTATGCTGACCGTGTCGTAGCCTTAAAAGCTTCAAGGAGCAGAGTTTTATACAAGCAGGTGGGTGTTCAATTCAAGTTGCAGCACCTGAGAGATCGACCCTTGACTGTTGGACTGCAATTTCTTCTTTACTGAGCAACCTGTAAACCAAGTACTGACGGACACAGGCCAAACTTCCTGCTGACATCCTATTGATGGATTTGGGTTCAAAAGACTTTCTTTCAGAGAAGGCAAAGGAAGCACTCGCACTAAGTGCTAGCTTTCAGGCCCTTCAGTGTGACTTTACTGCATGAACAAAGATAAGATCTGAAAAAGGAAAAATAACATGATTAGATGTGTATGAATTAGTGACATGGAGGAACTGAAAGTTGGTTAAAGAAGTTCTTGTTCAAATTTAGCACCTGTAGTGTTCAGGTTTGGGTTACTTTATTTGTAGGTAGTAGAGCTGCAACAATTAATCGAGTAATCGATCATTAGAAAATTAATTGCCAACTATGTTGGTAATCAATTAATCTTTTAAGTCTTTTTTTTTTTAATTTTAAAAAAAAGAAAAGAATTGTCGATTTAGCCTCTAAAATGTGAGATTTTCTGCTGTCCCATGTCATTTACAATAATAAATGAGGAGTTTTTGTGTTTTAAACTGTTCTTTGGACAAAAGAAGCAATTTAAAGGCATCACACTGGGATCAGGGAAATTGAGATAAGCATATTTCACACTTTTTTGACATTTCATGGAATAAACAATCATGAAAATAATCAGCAGATAATCGATCATAAAAATAATCATTGCAGCCCTAGTAGGTAGGTAGGTTTGGTTTGCAGTAGACA
The DNA here is from genome assembly GCA_029874485.1 of Naso brachycentron. Lineage (NCBI taxonomy): Eukaryota > Metazoa > Chordata > Actinopteri > Acanthuriformes > Acanthuridae > Naso > Naso brachycentron. The sequence goes on from JAQFJA010000020.1 coordinate 17,695,530, forward strand.
GAGCGTCTATTGTGACACGTTTTACAAACAGCACAGACAGTAGACAAACATAAAAACTTACTGAATGCAAGAATAATCAGGACTTTAAATGAGAAAAATGTCGATTAAAAAAACTAACAAGATACCCACAAAAATAATTAGGTACCTCACAGGTAAAGAAAATGCAAAAAATAAGTAATTGACATTATCTTTATAGCATCTGTGCAATTTTACCATGGCTGCTTCTTCTGAGCATTTGTGGTACAAAGCTGTTTTTATACCACTTCACTCTGCATCTTGGGACCAGAACCCTCTGTCCAGTTTAAAAAAAAGCTGGAATTAAATTGTGGGAGCTGTCATTTAAAATGGAGCTGGATATTTGTTGCAGTTGTCTGGTGTTCACTGGCTGGGTTAAGCTGTTATTACCTATCAGCCCACTTGATGATTTACCAGTTTGATGCAGAGTTTCTGTTAATGTTTCGGTGATTAGATATTGTTGGAATCTGTAGATTCTCCTCTTCTGTGTCTTTAAACTCAGGTGACTCACAGCAATAGAAGGCAGAGGAGAGAGCCTGATGTCTTTACTTGTCACTGTGCATAATTGATGAATTCATGTGTCCATTCACACTATGTGTGAAACTAACCAATGGTCACAGTCATAGCCTCAGAAATGACTCAGGACTGACCAATTACCACCCAAAACAGGATTAACATCTGCCGGGTCTCAGTGAACCTCAAGAGGCATTTTTCCAAGAACCTGCACCTCCTCTACTGAGTTCAGAGAAACATGCACATGGAGTAAACATTGTAGAATATATATGTGTGTGTGTATATATGTGTGTGTGTGTTGTTTGTTTGTTTTTTACAGGAAACTTTAAGAAATTGAAAATAACAATTACATTTTTCGGATTTTTGGCCACAGTCATCTCTCTTGCTGTGGGGAATAAAATGGTAATGTCATATTACACAGAGCTGAGGTTCTTTGTTAAATTTCGATATATAACACTGGGGCATTAGGCTATACACAAGTACGTTTAAAAAATGAATTTAAGAAGAAATGTAAAAATCTAGAAAATGCCCCAGAACTCAAAGGTTTAAAGAAGGTTTGTAGCGTTCTAAACTGACTCCAAAGCAAAAGATCAAATTGTTTCAACCAGAGCAAAATGAAATAGGATCAGTAAATGAAATAAATGC
>JAQFJA010000020.1:17937607-17949064 GCA_029874485.1 Naso brachycentron
AAAACAAAGCAAAAAAAAAATAGTGCAAAGTGCATTTACAAATTGTTTCTATCAGTAGGTTTGTTTTCTGCATTTTGTTGCATTTTAACTTTTTGTTTGTAACAGTCATCTTTTCTCCTTTTTCACATATCCGTGAAGAAAATAAGTATATATAATGAATGCTTTACTGGTATATATACATACTCATTATGTATATATGAATATATACTTATGTTATCTACACTTGTATATGTACGTTATGCTAAAAAAAAAAGAAATTATAAAAAAATAAATAAATAAAAAGGCGAAGTTTGGTTGACCACTTAGCTACCTGCATATTTTTCCTTATTGAAGTTGGTTTTGTTGGTTACTTAATGAGTATGTTGAAGTTTTTATCATTTTGTATTCCTCAGTTTTGAGTGGACGTTAACGTCTTGATTTTTCATACTACTGTAATCGTGGTAACAGACAAAATCTAAGTGGTCAACTGAAACAGAAACTACATGGAACAGTGTATAGAAGTAGATAAATTTTCCTCTAATCTGTACATATGAAGAAAATAAAAAGACTGAATTGTATGCCACAGACATGTCCTTAAATTCCTGTGTCATGCTAACATTTGCATTATGAATTCTTCTGTTTGTTGGCTTCTGATCCTTAATTCTTAGACATCCTTACCTGGGAATCATGCTCAGTGATTAGGGTAGAAAATGTGATTATGTACTGAAAAATACAGATATTGATTGTGCATTTTAATTGAACCCAGTGTCTCATCAGCAGCAACAGTTAACAGTGTGAAAATGTCAGAGCAGCAACAGCCATGTCATTTGTCCCTTGTGTGTCTTTAAGGATCAGAGAACACCAGACATCGCTTTCTGTGACAACATTATCCCAAACTTCTCCGCTTGTTGCCGATGCTCTGTTATCTTGTTTTGTTTTGGGTTTTTTTTTTTTGTCTGTCAACAAAATCTTCACCGAGGAACTTGTTTTAATAACTGCTGGTGAAATGAAATGAAATGTGGATATTGTTTTCTGTTGCTAATGGACATTGGCTTTTGTAAAAAGGTAGCAGTACTCTGAGGGTTTGTGAAAGTGAAGAGGGTGGTGAGTCTTGATATGTAAGTTGAAACTGAAGGTGTGTGATCAACACTGCCAGTCTGTTTTTGAACATGTTAAATATTCAGTTTTTTGGTTAAATCTGAGGTAAAAAGACAAAGTTGAAAATACAGCACCAGCTTTTGAGACTGCCCTGGATGTTGGTCTCTCTTGCAAACGGCTAACTGTGTATAATTTGGATTTGATGCTGTCAGTGCTTTTAATGCACTGTTGGTCACACAGACGGACCACTCAAAGACCCTTTGTCATTTTCTCTGTAAGGAAATCTTTAAATCCCTGAGACACGAACCTTTTAGAGACACACTTTGTAACTTGACTGCAACACGTGGCTTCGAAAAACAAAACTAAATGATGCACATTAATATGTCTCACAAAACAGCTATTTTAGTAAAGCTGGTTCATATTTTATGGAGAAAATGTCCTCTGGTTTTCCCTCTGATGTCCGACGACTGCTCTGTCTGTCTGCAGCCTTTTGCAAAGCTGTCCCCAACAACGACCTGCTGCTGCAGCTTCAATCTGCAGGCAGCCAACATGCTGCTTTCAGGAACCTCCATGAATCAGAGGGTGCGTTCTGAATCATATACTTTTGCTTTTTACTTTTAGTATGTACTGCACCTGCCCTCAAAAAGTACATACTATAGTGTGCAGTATGCATACAGTTGGGACATGACAGTGCTTATGGATCTTTGACTCTGATGCTCCGATATCTGTCGCAGCCTTAGTGTGAAAATGTGGAGTACAAGCTGAGCAAGAATGCTTTCTAAGCAATTCTAAGGTAAAATTCATTCAAATGTGACTCACCATTTGCTCTCATTTATTCACTCGGCTTTGTGCAGCAACAGTGTATTAATATATTAATTGTACATAGGAATCGCAAAACTTATATAGTACTTAAAATTAAATGCGCTGTTATCTGTCATTGCGGTGCTTGTCATTCTGTCAATCATCTGTCATCTGTCTCAGCTTTTTTTATGTCTGAGCAACACAACATTACATGTGACATATTTTCCCCTGTGCAGAGGATTGTGGGTCAGAATGGCCAGAAAAGCACGCTGGCTTGCACACTGCAAAATCCAACCAGATGTAGTAGAACGTCCTGCCACTTCTGGCACACTGCATTTCACATACGACATACTGGGACATACTAAGTCGTTATTGGGAATAGTAAATAGTGAGGCAGTATGGATACTGGAAGGTATCATCAGAGGAAAAACCAGAGGACATTTTCTCCATACAATATGACCTGATTTTACTAAAATTGTCATTTTGTGCGACATATTAATGTGCAAGGTTTAGTTTTTGTTTTTCGAAGCCACGGGTGGCGATCAAAGTTACATAGTGTTGCTCTAATAAACAATAACCACTTATTTCTTTCTCATGAGCTGCCTGTTCCTCTAAGAACATTGATTATCAACCACAAAAAAAATGTAATTGTTTTTTTGTTTGTTTTTTGTTTTTGTTTTTGTTTTTTTTTTGTTTGTTTTTTTTGGTGAATGAGGCACTCAAAGCAACTTTTCTCTGCTTTAGATTTAACCAAAAAAGCGACATATATATACAATAAGTTGTTCAGAGACATCTGATGGTTAACGTGTCTGTTTTTAGGCTGTGCATCATGAGAACGAATTAGTCATGTTGTGGAAGTTGTTCCTGGTCATTTTAAAGATTTGCATTATTTACTTTTTCTGTCTGATCTGATCTGGCATTTTAATATTATAACAGCAACAGACAAATCTCCCTTTAATTCTATAAAATGCTCTGCCCATGCTTTACATTCGCTGTGTCCACGTGACCTTTTCCCCCGTACAACATAAAACGCACGACGCACACAGTGCAGGAACATCCACGTTCAGTCAGTACTGGCTGAAGCTCACACAGGCGTCACACATGCACATGAGTTTCAGCTCTGATGATTTTTGTTCCTTTCAGGTAAAATATGAAAAGATGCTAATAGACCATATCTGCCAAGTTTTTTTGTTTTTTGTGATAAAAGCAATACTGGAATCGGTCATCCAGTGCTCACGCCTCTTGTATGTAATTCATAAATTGTTAAGTCACATTTGCAAATTGGTAAAATTGTATTCAAATCATCCCACTGCTTCACAGCTTTCATACGGCAGTTAGTCACAGTTAAACCTCGTACATGGCCCCTTCCTCAGAAAGCTAATACTTCAATATGTTTCCAACAGTTAGCAGAAAGCTTCATAGAGCTACAGTTTTATCGTTAAGTTCGACATTGTAATTCCGAGGTCCAGATTTTTTGACTTAGCAGAGAACAACATACTTGTAAATATGCATTTTCTAGGTATTTACAAACAAGAACTTTGGGAACGCCTCAATTTTATAGTAGCTGTTCAAAGAAGAGGTATGCCGTTTTTAATTATGCAAATTCACAAATAATAACAGTAAGTCTAGAAACAACCACAAACCAGTTGGTAGTTGCAACCTCTTGTAACTCTTCTTCTGTTTTTTGTTTGTTTTTAAGATGGTGGTGACGGTTTGGCTGATTTGGTACAGAGGAGATTTTATGTTGCAGCTGTTATGAGACTGACTTATCCCACTGTATAAAAACATTTTTAAATATATGTTGCTGGATTTGTCCTCATCTTTCTCACAGTTACACAGCTGTACAACAATCAACATTGATTCTTTTTCTTTTTTTTACGCGAAGACTTTCCCTTTCATGCATGTTGAGATGACCTGGCTGGTTTTTATCCCTGTTTCTATCAGTTTGTATTGATTTGTGGATGAAAAAAAAGAAAGAAAAAAAAAAGCTTTTGCTCAACCTACAGAGTCAAATTTTGGTATATTATTTGATGTGAACAATAACTTGTGACATTATCAGCAGAACTATTATGATATTTTACTAACATGTCAATCAAATATGTAATGGTCATGTACGTTTTTCTTTCTGCAGTTACTTAGCGGGGCGAAAGCGGAGGTTGCTCCCTGCTGTGTGTCGTCTTTACGAACGTTCAGACGTGTTTGCTCGGAGAATCGTTCAAGCAGTTGTTGGCTAATCTCTGAAGTTGTGCAATACTAATATTTCACCGCTTTTTCAGCTACACTTTTATTTATTTTTTCAAACAGAAGAGATTGAGCCAAAGACATTTTAAAGGGATTTTATTGACAGAGTTTTCCTCATTGCTGATTTGTTTCTTTGTTTTTTCTTCTTGTCCCATCACGAATCTTCAGTTTTTCAGGAACTTTGCTTTAAAACTCTTGTAATGAAGTCTTCACCACCCCAATACTGCACCATCTTGCAAATCCTTGTTCTAAAGACTTTGTGTTGCCTTTTAAAGAAGACAAAGTGAAACTAACCTGTCTGTCTGTCTGTCTGTGTCTCTCTCTCTCTCTCTCTCTCTCTCTCTCTCTCTCACTCTCTCTCTCTCTCACATGGAAAGGGAGCAACCTTTTGCCCAGCCAGTAGAGAGCACTGTGTTCAGCCTTCTATAAACGCCACATCTCTTCCTGTTATCTGTTTGCTCTCCTCTTTCTTCCATCGCTGCAGTGAATCAATGGCACACCTGTTCTCCCAGCTTCCCAGTCTCATTGGTTCCTCCCTCGTGGGTACAAAATAATGAATAGATCTGTTTTACTCTTCTTCATTTCAATTGGTGGTGGTTATAATAAAGGATTTAGACGGTGTTTTAAAGGTTTATTTTCTTTTTTTATTTGTTTCTCTATTAAAGTGTTTTTATTGAAGCTGCTCGAGTTATGTCTTTTTTTTTTTAAATAGCATCTTAGTATAACATAGAGGAGCCTCTCTACCTAGCTGAGATGCTCAACACAAATAATTGGAGGAGGCATTTTGCTTTAGTTTTACAGAACCTGGAATATTCCAAAACATCTCATCTCTTCAGTATTTGCAGGGAGAAAAAACACCTTAGTTAAACAGCATGTTAACCCTGGGACAGTGAATAGGAGCATGGGGCTAGTTTACGCCTTGTTATGGTTATAACCAGACTTGGTTCAACCCCCAAAAGATTTTTTTGGTTATTATAGCCCCATACCACAAAGCATGCCTTAAAGGGCTGTACGTATAATAAAACAAATCAGCATACATTTAGCAAAATGGTAATGCTAAGCACACATAATTGTATAAAATGCAATAAAAACTTAATATTTGTCAGTTATATTTCCATAAAACAATAAAATACATAAAAATGTAAGCGTACAGAAATCAGAGCAGCACACGTACAAGACAACAAATACACTGTATCCAGAGGAAAGTATTGTTTAGGGCTGACTGAGGTTAAAAGCTCATGCAAAAAAGAATGATTGAAGTTTACTTTTAAAAGAATTTAAAAGAATTTGAGTTGTGTGATGGTCCCAGAGAAGACTACCCATGTCTGCTTACATTTACTGACATTGAAGTGTTTTATGTTTAATTGAGCAGATAATAAATGCAATATAAAGCTTTCATCACTTATTCTATGAGAATTTGTGCTTCAAAAAGATGGATTTAGTACAAATGAAGAAACAGTACATTTGAATATAGAATCAGTATAAAGTGCCAGCGAAATAAAAAATTGAGAGGCCTAAACAACAAAAAAGGACAAAAAAAAAAAGGTTGAAATATGTGTACGACTAAGTAAAACTTATGTACCTTTGCTGCCTCTTTTAAGGATTTAAGGTTAGATTGCATCTCTGCTTGTAAAACATATCAAACAGGCCCGCCTCTGATGGGGTGGAACCTGGGATAGCCAATCAGATTACACTGTCCACTCCCAAGACGCTGCTGTGTGTGTGTTTCTACAAAGTTTGGCCATGTTACATGAATCTGCTTGGTAGTTTTGTGCCTTTTTCATTACAGGCCACTCCCACCGCCACATACACACACTCATGACCAACCTTTCCACTAAATCTTATGTGTCAATCCATTTGGAACTTATGTGCCTTTTTGCACCCCCATTGTCACGTCTACTCTTAGCTAGTTGACATGAACACATGAATACATGAACATGAACACACTGTACCTCTCAAAACTGATGGAAATGTGGGCTGGGTCACTTGACAGCGCCGAAGTTTCCAGAATCCTTAACAGAAGTGTTTTCAAGCACCCGAGACAGAAGGCTGTCACACATTTCATCGACATAAATCTGTTTACATCTTTTCTTTGGTTCGTGAAAACGAAGGAAACAAGAACAAAACAAAACAAAATAATCGCAGACAAAAGTTTACATGGTTTATTGAGGTTTAATTTTCATTACAAAGTTATAGCCTGTAATAAACACACACACACGAGAACGTATTCCTTTCAATACCTTTAATTGCATGCCTGATTCAATGAAAAAGGCATAAGACTAAGGACGGAGAAACTCACGTCAACAATACTGGTATTTCTGATCGATTTCCTTACTTCACTTGTTTCTTTGTCAAACATATCAGAAAAGTCAGTCAAGTCAAAAGAAATATGAACTAAATGGATTTTTGCCCTGAACATCGCAGTGACGGTTGCAGCTTTCCGAAAAACAAAAGAATAAATAAAAGTTTTTCCACAAAATTAATTTAAAAGTTCGTAGAACTTTTAAAAAGCTGTATATATATTTTAAAAGGCCTCTATGGTTTAAAGGCCTAATGAGCAGCTTATAGAGAGATTTCTGCAACTCATATCAAGCAGTTTGAACTTCACCTTGCAACATCTGCCAACATTTTGTCTCTACATCACATTTTTAATCTTTTCAGAAAAATAAAACTGCTCTTATGAGTTTGGTTAGCAAAGACATAACTAGCTCTCATTGTCGTTCAGTCTGTATGGACAGTTAAAGATGAAATGCATTCTCAAACTGCAGGTCAAGTGTAATTTTGAATAACTTGATGTGCAGCACTGCTTAAAATCTCCACCAGCCCGTGACTGCACGTGGTGAAAAGGTTGAAAAGTGGAGATTATGATCCTGTAAGGGCTTCACTGAGCCCCGTGTGTTTGTTCTACACAGAGAAGAAGGTTACAACAAACTGCTGTCAGAAATAAGTTATGATGAACAGAGTAGTTTTTGTACCAGTTTGCTTTGGAAGCTGTCAACCAAAAGTAAAAGGCCTTATATGTGCACCTGCTAGAACTGAACCATTTCCAACATGACCAGTGCTGCAGACTGTGCTGGTGTTTAGCATTCAGCCTGCCACACACACAGACACACAAACCAGCTCTGTACTACTGAATAGCTTTGAATTGGTCATTTAATTGCCTAAGTTTTTACCTTAACAGGACATATCCCAAAGATTTTTCATAGAGTTAAAGTGTACAACTTAACATTTAGATATTTTGCCATGTCTTCTCTTACTTAAAGGTGGAGTCAGTAGCATTCTCCTAAAAAAACAAAATATATCATAGACTTACATGAACTGGTTTGATTGAAAAACATCTTGATCAACACCAAAACATGCATTTTTAACTCAAATTGGAAGCAGTTGTTTCTGTATGGATCAGAGACATGGAGAACAACAAGACACAACAAACAGGCTGCAAACATTCATGGACACCTGCCTCAGGAGAATGCTGAACATCCGGTGAAGAGACAAAGTGAGCAATGTAGACCTGTGGAAAAGAACAAACCAGGATCCCACTGACTTACAAATTCTAAGGAGAAGGTGGAGTTGGATTGGACACACCCTCAGAAAACCTGCCACAAACATCACGCTGAAATGAAACCCACCAGGGACAAGGACAGGAGGTCGCCCCAAGAACAGCTTAAGAACAGGCGTCCAGACAGAAAAGTCTAGGAGTGGACTCAACTGGGGAGATCTAAAAAGAACTGCCGAGTGAGATCGAAAACATTCGTCAGCGGCCTGTGCTACCCATACAAAATATAAACAACATACAAAATTAACCCACTGAATCATCACCTCCAGGCCTCTAGATGTGTGTGGTGGTGACTGTGTCTGCAGAGCTCCGCCCTCTGCCTGTATTTTGATGTTCTGGTTTCGTGGGGACATTCCTGCGTGGGGAGTGGGTGTGTTTCCCCCAGCAAATGGAAGCGTGTACAGGAGGTTGAGAGGGGATAAAACATAACAACTCAATGCCATTCAGACCAGAAAAGGAGATATAGCCCTAGTGAGACGAAGCGACAAGTGGATGAAGCTCATTCCAGAATGAGAGTGAATCTCATTTTGGCTTTCAGCTGCTTTCAAGCTCTGGGGATGAAGAGCGACACAGAGTTGGTGTGCTTTCTGTTGGACAGGAAGGTGCCAGACACCGGCAGTTAGCTTGTGCTAGCTTAAAACAAATGTAATATTCCTACGTAACTTTCTCTGTAGGTACAAGCAGTATAAGTACGCTCGACGATACTTCTGGTGGCACTGAGCCTGGAGGAGAAGGGGCCCAATTTTAATGTTGTGCTTCAAGTTGCACAAACAATGCTACTGACTCTACCTGTTCGTATTTTGATGGTTTGGTTTACTCAGGACGTTTTTGAGTGGGGAGTGGGTGCGTTTTCCCCAACCAAAGCCAGCGTGCAGGTAAGGTTGGGAGTGAAAAAAACACAGCAACTGGGGATGTAGCAGTGAAGAAAAGGAAATATAGCCCTGGTGAGGTGAGATGGCAAGTGGATAAAGCTCGTTCCAGAGCAAGAGTGAATCTCGGTTTGGCTGTCAGTCGCTTTCGAGCACTGAAGGAGATGCTGGGGATGAAGAGTGACAAGGAATTGGCCTGCTTTCTGTTGGACAGGTAGGTGCTAAGCACCTGCAGCTGTCTTGTACTAGCTTGCTCTATTCAACTTTTCCATTACAACAAATGTGATGTTCTCACATAGCTGGCTGTGTTGGTACAAGCAGTATATGAGCATGCTACGGTATTTCTGGTGGCGATGATCCTGGGAGGAGGGACCCAATTTGAATGTTGTGTTTACAAGCTGCATGAACAATGCTACAGACTCTACTCTTAGTTGGTACTTCTTGTAAATAAGTGATTCCTTGAGTGACCCCATACAAAAATCCATAGACAAGCATTAAATATGTACAAGATATCATACAGATTTTTTTTTTTTTTTTTTTTTTTTTAATCTTTCTAGCTAAGGCGTCCATAATGATGACTTATGTATTAAGCAAACTCTAAATGCTTTCTAATCATTGCAAATGGTGTTTGGCCCAGGTTGGCGTTTTCTGAGAAGTGTGGTGTGTTGAAGGTCAGTTTTGTGCTCTGGCCTCCAACATAAACTGTACCTAATGAGATGTTTGAGAGGACTGCTCTACTTTAACTTCAAGGTGGGCATACAAGATGAGGCAAACTTTTAAAACTCTGATAAAAGACACAAATTTAAGTTTCAGTATAATTGTTGGAAGGTAAATTTCCTTGCATGGCTATGGTCCACCCTCACCCAAACCAGGTTCTGTCATCATGACCATATCCTTTTATGGCCAACTCTTGTTCTTGAAATGAATCTATTTTCTGCATTTAAAACAAAAGACAGTCAAATCTTATCCCATATTCATCCGTCTGTCTAGCTTTTCACTCCACTTGCTCCGGCTCGGCATCCATGCAAGTCTCCCATGGATTCCTGGGCATCTGGGGCATGGAGAGGATCAGGAGGGCGATGCCACTGAGAAAAAGGAGGACGAAGCCGGTGCAAGCGCAAGCGAAGGACCAGGCGTAGTAGTATTCCATCCAGATAGTTTCCTCGCTGTCGATCATGCGTTTGACTGATTGTCGCATCACCTCCAATGAGACGAAGGCACAGAGACCTGGGAAGGCGAGAGACACGTAAACATGGTGAGACCATTCGAGCAAAGTAAGGCGTTTTTATTCCATACTCTTAATGCCGTGAGGGAATTTTGAATTTCATTGGTTAGCTGAACCCACCTGCAAATGCGAAAAACATGCCAGCAGGTTTGAGGAGGTAGTCTCTTCCTTTGCCTTTTCCGGTACACGATCCCATCAAACACAGAGAGCCCAGGATCATGAAGGCCAAGCTGAAGATGGAGATGGCTGCCGCAGAGATGTTGTACTCTGGAAAGAAAGACAACAAACTAAGAATGTTGACATGATGAAGAGAGGAACTGTACTTTCAATCCAGTAGCATCGAATATTTGAAGCTCCAAAACTGATTTCACATCAGTCAAATTACACTGTTGCACTGCTGTACTGTGATATCAGTTTTTTATGTTTTTTCAGTAAAGTCACAAACCCTCCTCTGTGTGTTTTAATTAGACAAAAACAGCCTGAATCCACAATTTAACACAACATTTCTTTGATTCACAAACACAAAGAAGTCAGCTAGTGATGAGGTAAATCTCATTTTCTGCAATCAAAAGGAAAACACTGAATTATTGAAAAGCCACAAAATCCCCTATTTTCATGTATATCAGCAGGGCTGCTATTAAAAATACAACATTTAGGCATTTGGCTTTTTAATTAAAGGCTTCAGTTGCTCCTTTTAATTAAAACAGTGTGTTGATGATATCAGCCAATTTGTCGTTGTTGTTGTCATTTTCAAGTTTTTTTGGTCACAATTTACTCTGTAACATTTTTAGGGGTTTTGGGTGGAATATTTTCCTATTATTGCATGCTTTTGGAGATGTTCTTAAATCATCAGTAGGGCCAGGTTCTGCTGAAAATAATTGCTTTGTTCAATTTTTTTCTTCGTCCCATTCTTTCTCTCTTACTTATCCTCTCTGTCTTGGCTGAGACATGAAGCCATAAACCCTGTACTCCCATTCTTAATCCCATCAAAAAAACAAAAAAAACCCCAAACCATTACTTAATCTCTAATCCCCAAGCTGTTCAGTTCCTGCTCAAGACATAAAACTTATAAAATGGGTCACAAATGTAAAAGCACTGTAGTTTCAAGAAAACATACCACACCAGATGTAATTACAGCACTTGCTTAGGTCTGTTTTCAGCAGCAGAAGAACATATTTGGTGCTTTAGTTAGTATTTACACAGTAGGATGAAATGTAAATGGCAATGAAGGAATGTGTTACTGATTGTCAGCGTGTCTTTTTCTAATAAGGTGACACCTTGGCCTCATTTTTCTCATTTTTATCCCTACTCCTTCCCCTGACCCTTGGCCATTAAAACTGAGTTAGAAGGGGTGGTGGCTGAAATCTACCCCTACGAAATGGGACACCCCTTCAAGAAAGTGATTTGTCATCAGAATTCTCCGATTGCTTTCACTTAACAGACTCCAGAGCTGTATGACAGGACTTTATGCTCCTCCTGATGATGTTATGAACATGACACAATGTTAAAGTTGCAGTAAGATAACTTCTACAAAAGAGCTAGCAAGCTAACGTTAGCTGTAGCATGAGAATCGTTGGAAGCAAATCCGCTGCAGTCGCTTGCTCCACCTCTCATTTTATTTCGTTTGTTGTCTCTCTCTCTTTTAAGTCCAGTTTGAACTGAGACCAAACGGTTGCAGGGAAAGTTGC
>JAQFJA010000020.1:18010170-18023980 GCA_029874485.1 Naso brachycentron
TAACAAGGCTACTTTGACAAGTGACCAAAAATACGGTAAGCAAGAGTAAAGTTACGGAGTAAAGGCCTTTGCACACTAGTCCGTTTTTTAAAGACATTAAAATATACATACACACACATATATATATATACATATATATATATATATATATGTAGTGTCGATCATATTTACACACTGACTCCAAAACTTTCATCTGTCATTTTTTTCAGAACTTCGATTTTCTTTTTTTTTTTTTTACATCCGTCCAAATCACATAAAGGGTTGTTTCAATGAGCGAGAGACAGTGTCTGTGTGTGTCATTACCGCCACCATACTGCCAGCCGCTGTTCTCTTAAAGTGCGGTTCCAGTATAGCCAGCAGCATATCAAACTGGACCACTGACATCCTGAAATACACCAGGAATTATTTTCAGGATTGAATAACCCCAGCATTTTCTTTTTCTTTTCTTTTGTCTTTTTTCTTCTTGTATTTCTGTTCTCTTCTGTTATGTTCTATTCATTTTCCCAACAAATCTGCGATGAGAAAAATAAACGCATCAGACTCAGTGTGCAAGGTTTCTGTGTGTAACTTTTTTTTTTTTTGGATTACGGACTTAAAATATGCATCCAAAGAAAACGGACTCAGTATGCAAAGGCCTTAAAAACAGAGCAGAGGTTTTAGATGTTAAGTAGACAAAGATTAAAAAGATGTACAGTCTATCTGTTCAAGTTAGGAAAGGCACACACGGGGAGAGTAAGCAGTATTATTCATGCCCAAACTGACAGAGACATTTAAGAACATTTCTGAGAAAAAAGGAGATTGGGAGGCAAGTCACCAGAGATTATATTAAAGGGATGGACCTCAACTATTAGGCCAGCACATAGGAAGGTGGAAGTCAGGCTCAGACAAGGTCAAGACTGTCGGCGAGTAAACTCAGAGTATGTACAAAGAATATTTTCTCTCACTTCTGTGACATTTGCTGAATTTAAATAAGATGCTCCACAAGTTGACGTGTTCTTAAGAGACAATTCTGCTCCAGGCGAGACAGGCAGGAAAACCTAGTGCTGTGTATGTTGAGTCGTCTATCAAACCGACTGGCATTGAAAGTTTACTGACACAACGTGCAAAGGTATACTCATGGCAGCATGCTACTGTATATGGTATGTGGCCATCAGAGTGAACAGCAGTTGTGGCTTTAGGCAGGTCTCAGCTGCCACAGGGAGTCGTCCATGTGACTACAGCTAGTGCATCACTGCTAACATCAGATTCTGGTGTTTTCCAGGTTTGGCACATGCAAAAACTTGTATACTACAATATAGGAGAGCACAACTCTTAGAAAAAACATGGACAAAATGTTATGTCATCAATCAGTGCTTATCGCTATAAGTCAGATATGAGTTTCCTTGTGGAATATATTCTTTGAAACATTCCTGAATTTCTTGAGCAGAAGCCGGAGAAATAAAACTGACTACGCTGACCTCAGCAAAAGCAGGAAAACAAACAATACGACATCAAGAATATAACATGAGCCCCATTCACGAGACACGGGAGAGCGAGTGGTCCCACTGGTTGAGCAACGAGTTGGGCCGGTGAGCCACAACTCACCACAGATCCGGGTTCAGTGTTCCACATCGCCCACGGTAAAGGCAGAAGGAACCAAGGGCTATAATGAAGCTTCTGCAGAAAAGGGTGTAAATCTAGAACCAGGGAACATGTATAAAGGAATAATAGTATTAGTATCAATATAATTAAATAAGCTGTAATAAATGTCTACTAAATGTCCTTCGACCCCTGTGATCTGCAGTCTTTCAGCACAATCATTGCTGCAGTAGTGGTAGTTTACACATGTGCCTCAGCTGTTTTATTACTGACTTTGTCATTGAAACCTGACTTGTAGTTTGTGTGCACAATACATATTAAAATCCTGCAATCACCCCTTAAAGCCTCCCAGAGAAACTCTTATTTTGTGTTGATCGTAGCAGCGCATGTGGACAGAAGCGGTACTGCATTCTGTCATAAAGATCTTGTCCAGCGCCAGCATTTGTTTTGGAAGCGAGTGAAAGAAACACACCACTTATTTTCCCAAAACCAGTTCAGCCATTAACACAAAATACTGAAATTACCTAAATAAAAATAGCCTCCTGCTTCCAACCATAGAAAGCAAAAAAGAGAACGGCAGATCGATCACGCTCATAAACAACAAATCTTCTCTTCCTGTCTGTGCGCCATAAAGCGTTTCATAGCGTTTCTGCTGAATGAGTGGACTGGGCAAAGACATTGTAAAAGACAGGAGAGAAAATTCCAATCTCCTCATCGATGGTACGATGTGAAGCATCAGTATTAATTCGAGAAGCTTCATAACCAGCTCAAAGTTCCTTGTAGGAGTCTAGCTGGTCTAAGATAAGCCCCGTTAAAAACTGAACTGTTTTGTGGAATGGCCACCAGTAATATTCCGCCTAAAAGTGACTACAAGGAAGTCTTAGTTTTTGTAGATTCTAGCGCCCTCTTTGGACAAAAGTGGTAGTGACACATGCGCCTTCTGTCGTAAAGATCTTTGCTAGCACGTGCCAGGCAGGCAGAACTCGGCATAACACCGGCAACGCGTTCATTTGTTTTGGAAGTGAGTGAAATAAAGAGACCGCAGGATGGATGGTGATGAGGTAATGTATTTATATGTGACTGACAAATAAGCTATAAGCTATAACGTTACATGCTAAGGTGCAAACTACCAGCTGTACGCATAAAATATATTACATTATTGTCATTGAACAGAACAACAAAATTAAAAAATTCTTTTGTTTGAGTTTGCAGGGATTTAGACCCAATCACAGACATTAATAGTAACTACATATAAACAGCAGTCTTTTTGCTGAGGGTCTCGTTTGCTGTTAAAGGAAATTTATGTTCATCAGAAGAATCATGAGACTGTTTCATAAATACTTAAAAGTTCCTCGTAGTCACTTTAAATCTATCATTTGAGTTTCAAAAATTCAGCTTCCATAGGTTTGTTCTGACCTACAATTACATTATACTTGCGTTGTGTGTAAGGATCTAGATGAGCACAGGCTATTTTAGCAAAAACGTAAGTTTGAAATGAACTGAGCTTTCAGCACACACTGAGGCAGTGGACTATCACGCACAAGTTGTTTGAGACATTTTTCACTTTTTCTGTCCCAAACGGAATCCCTTAGTGACTCTCACCTCTAACGGTAAATTTTCAGCCTAGTATCACTTTGAGGTTGCAACTCTTTGGGGCTTTTATACTGAGTAGCAAGCAGCATTTAGCGGATCACATGCATGAATGATGCCTACCGACAGCATGCAGATACACACAGGGACAGTCAACAGCCAGACGCGCATCCAATCAACATATAATTAGCAGTCAAGATCATTGAATATGTATAAAGACAAGAGAAAAAGAAAAAAAAAAGATTTGATGAATCTGTCAAACAAGCAGAACAGATACATTTCACAACCTGCTAAATCTGGACTCAATTAAAGACATCCAGCTGTTACAAAGTTGATCTGAACTGGGTTACGTTTAGTTTTTTGTACACAAACAACTATTGGTTTATATAATTAATGTAATAAAAGCACATTCAGGTGTTGGTATAAAAACTGTTACTTGCTATCCTCTTTTTAAATAACTCATGATTATTTACAAAGGAGTTATGCACTGATATTAGACGCATTCAAATATGAGACTGATCTAATGAAAAATATGAATGAGGATGATGTTGAAACCAGTAATGATCAGTAATGAAGATATCCAACAAACCTAAGAAATGTGTTCTATCTACACTTGAGGGCCTGGAATGGTAGGCAATACACTGACAGGTGGTTAATACATGATGACATGATGATATATTCTAAAAACAAACAACAGTTTATCGTTTCTGTTGACGAGGGGGAGGCTTTGTAGTCATGGGCACAATGACAACTGTTTACATTTAATGTTTGATTTTTTCAATTTTTTTATATTATGTTCTGCCACTGCCAACATACTGAACTGATTCCTCTTCACTGCGTGTCCACCAAATTACTGACACAATTTGCAGCTAAGTGAGGGCTAGAAATCAGGTAAAAAAGGTCGATGACTAGAAAGCTAGGTTTTGACAAAGTGGGACCAAAACTGACAAATTTTCATACCTTGCGTTTTTACAGGCTGCATATTATGTAACTGTGCGACAGTTTATCCTATAGCTGATTTGCTACGCACACTGGAAGTTTAAACTGGCCAGAATCGTTTTGTACTAACATAAAATTTCACACCATCACCATGAAATAAAAGGGAAGAAGAATGTAAACAAGATAGAGGAAATATTGAATCAGAGGGGCATTTCAATGCCTGTCCTTCATTTTTGGCTTCATATTTGTCCGCGCAGCCTGATATAAGTGTTTTCCATATCATGCTCTTAAAGCAACACTATGTAACTTTGACCGCAACCTGTGGCTTTGAAAAATGAAACTTAATGATGCACATTACTAAGTCGCACAAAACTGCAATTTTAGTAAAATCAGGTCATATTTTATAAAGAAAATGTTCTCTGGTTTTCCCTCTGATGTCCTCCGTCTGCTCTGCCTCAACTCTGTGATTCACGGAGGTTCCTGAAAGCAACATGTAGGCTGCCTGCAGACTGTAGCTGCAGCTGCAGCAGTGGGTAACTGCTGGAGGCAGCTCTGCAAAATAAAAGGCTGCAGACAGACAGAGCAGCTGTTGGACATAAGTGGTCAAACCAGAGGACATTTTCTCCGTAAAATATGACCCGCTTTCACTAAAATTGCTGTTACAATAACGTGCGTTATTTGTTTCGTTTTCCCAAGCTGCTGGTTGCGGTCAAAGTTACATATTGTTGTTTTAAATGCTCCTTTACTGTTCTCTTGCTTTTATCACACACAGGCATAGATTTACTTACTCTTTTAATTTCATTATATACTGGATAAGTCAAGTCTGACTCTCTTCTGTCTCTGGGCCTCAGGTTCTGGTAAACTGTTATACAAACTGCAGCAGTAAGGAAACATCTTTGTCTACAGTAAATGCTCATCATTAAACTAAAGTTAACTATTTGAACCAATCTAATCTATATAATATATACGTGCAAATATATTATACAGAACAAATATGCAACCCCAGAATGCTGCACGTGAATAAAATCATTCCATAGAGGTGTAGAGTGGGCTTTGATCAAGATGTGGTCAGATGTTGGGCTGGCAGTTGTTTTAAGTGGGTGGCAGTGAGCAGAGAGGGTCTTCAGGGAGGTTGGCCCATCCTTCTCATACGCTGTTAGTGAATGATGGGTGCACAAACTGTGGGTTGATGAAAGAGAACCCTGCAAACTCGGCCTGGTCGATGTTTGCGATCACCAGCTCGTCCGGCGGTGTGAGTTGGGGCTGGGTGCGCGTGAAGAACTTGTCAAAGTTCTCTGCTCCTTTGCCACACTGTAGAAAAGAGACAGAAGAAGGGGAGGTTTAGACATAAAGTATGTAAAATAACATTAAGAGTGCAAGCAGAGCGACGAGACAGAGCTGACATGAAAAATCTGGAGCGCTGGCAGAGGTAATGAATGGCAATTCTGCGAAGGCAAGAGGCGTTCGTCAGAATTTGTTTTGAGCTTCTGGGATGTTTTTACAAATTAGTCCAAGCACAGAACACAAATCATCATCAAACATCATCAGTCACCACTGTTGTCATCACCATTCATATTATTCAATAAAACCACACAGGGCAGGGTAACTAGTAGGGCTGTCGGCACTAATGCGTTAATCGCAATCAGATATCATTTTTTAATCCCGTTCATCGAATGCTGCTATTTTGTCCCTTCGACACACCCTCTGTCAAGCTGCTGCAGTGGTTACCTACTTCCTACCAGCAGAGAAAAAAGACAACAATATACTTCTAAATGGCTTGTTTTTTCATTCCGATATTTGCCTTCCTCCTGAGTTCCAGATAAGAAGATAGATACCATTCTTTTGACTGTGTGCAGTAATAAGGAAGAGACGGGCAGAGCTTGTCCACTGCTAATTAGCTTAGCTCAAATACTGGTATTCAGTGGGAAGTGCTAGCCTGCCTCCACCTAAATTCATCAGATAAACTTTCCAACAACTCTAAACAGTCCTGTGTGCTTGTTGTGACTTGTTTATTTACCACATCATGTTATTTTGAGACTCAGATTAGCACAGATGTAGTTTTAGAATCAAATATGCACCAAAAATAAACCGCAGGGCACATGCACACCGCGGATGTGTTTGTAAGTGAGTCAAAAAACACAAAATGTTGCTTAAAAAATTAAAATGACATGAAGTGCTAATATGAGTCTAAAAATAACAATAACTAGTGCTTGAGCTCTGCCCATTTCTCTCCCTATTTTTTTTTTACCCATATCTTTCTTGTTTCTGCATCACCCATGCAAGAGATGTTCTCCAGTTGGCATTTTCTGCAATTAATCGTGATTTAAAAAAAACAATTAATCGTTGAGTCCTAGTAACTAGACAATGCGCACGGACAGCACAACAAGCAACATTTATGAGTTCTCCCCCATCAACCTGTCGACTTATTAAAATGCATCTCTCTTGTGCCCCTCTGGCCTACATACACATGAAGAACATTTCACACCTGATCCCCGACTTTTCCCAATGCTACATAGAAAGTTAATAACATCAGATTATATGCTCCAAATCTCATTCACCTGAATTGCAATGCGCCCTTCTAAACACCAAAGCAACACTGGCACAGCTGTGGAACAGCAATGCAGTTTCCAGTAAACAAGGCCCAGCGTTAAATCGGAGAGGACACTGTTTCAGCACCTCTTTTTAACAAGGCTCGTGCTGCTCTGACCTCATAATCTGCTGCGATGCGGCTCCTTTATCTTGGCTCACATGTGATGTGTACATACTATTTGTGCATTTGACATTCAGCTGTCAAAGCCAATTATCTTACAGAAAAAAGGAAAATTTCTTAAACAAAAACAGTCACAGCATGAAGGTGCTACTAGGACACAAAGGGGTAAATTCATGTGATAATGAGAGGGGGGCAGGCTGTTAGAGTTTAACAGGAGACATCAAAAGTGTTCTAGTGTTTGTGTGAGAGGATCATCACATTTAATCAAAGACATGCAAACAGATCATGTCACACAGTGGAATTTCTTGGCAAAGGAAGGTCATGAGCATGTTCGCAGATGTGAGTGTGCATCTCATTCTGTTGCTGTAGTGACATTCCCCTGACTGACAAAAGGCCTGCTTGACCCGTGCAACCACAGGAGCTTTCAAGATGTAATGTTATAAGATGGAGTTTAAATATGGATATTGCATGTGACATTTATACTCAGGTAATTATAACCACATGACAACATATGGAATGAGTCTGTGCAAAGAAAGTATCACTGCTTGGAACAGAACAAGGGTTTTTTTCTGTCCTGTGTTCCATTTTGCATTTTAGTGACGGACTCGCCTCAGAGGGAGAGATGCCAAACATACTATTCCTGTGACAAACAAATTACAAAACACAATTCTGAGATTGAGATGACTGAGACTGGAGATTTTTTATTGGCTCCAACCAGAGGAAAAAGGAACATACACCAAAGGCTCAGTCATCTTCCACATCCTGTTGAAAAACTCCACCAACGTCTGTGATGCAGGCAATAATAATAATTTGTAGTGCTGAATGTTGGCTTGCATTGATTCTAAGCATGACACTTAAAACTATCAGAATTGTCTTACAATTTGTTTTTGTGGAAGATCTGCTCAAAAGTGTTTTCTCTCACATAATCGCCAGCTTGGTAATCTTACCGTTCTCTAACAGTTCCTTAAACTAGACAACTTTTTTGGCTTAACTTTGTCATTAGGGTTAGTGTAATGTATCGTATTTATATAGTATAATATGTATAACCTGATTAAACAGTGTAATAGTGGTTGAAAAATGACACCATTTGTTCCAAATCAATGGCAGAGGAAACACTGGATGTTAAAAAAAGTTGTGTTAAAACTCATGATTGACAGCTAACCCTAACCTGCAATTGAGTCAGGTGGCTGAATGGGTGGGACCAAAATACACAGTTCCATTCACTGATCAGTACTGCACAGACTCAAGACCTTTACACACTGGATGTGGGTTTTTTTTTTTTTGTTTTGGTGAAATTTATTTGCATGTCAGTAATATTTTTTGAATTGCTGATTGGGCATGCTGCAGAAAAGCGACCCTTTTGTTTTCCAAACTGAGGACGATTTTTCCGAGCTTTGCACTGCAAACAAAGGCATTAACCAATCATGATGGTTGTGCGGAATGACTGTCATGTTCGTCTCCCACTGTAGAGTGGAAGTTTACATGGCTAGCGCCATGTTTTGCGAGGAATTTCAGGCAGACCAAAAACCCTTTGCTCTCGAAAACTACGCAACATTAAATAAAAGAAATGTTCCAACAAGACTGATAACAACTTTGGCTCATACTGTTTTTTTTGATTATCACACATAGGGACGAATGAAAGACTTCAGTAGGAGTCTTCACCACCATGTGCAGTCTTGATTCAACACAACACGTTGAAAAACAACAGACAAAAGCACTTAAACTGATGTAAATAGCTATTATCACAACACAATATAACAACATCTATCTTTTTTTTTAAGGAATTTTTGGGGTTTTTTGTGCCTTTATTTCTTGAATAGACAGCTGAAGAGTGGACAGGAAACAGGAGAGAGAGAGGGGGAATGATATGCAGCAAAGGGTCACAGGTGGAATCAAACCTGTGGCTGCTGTGGTGAGGACACAGCCTCTGTATATGGGGGGTCTGCTCTACCACCTGAGCCACCAGACGCCCCGTGATTATTTAACAGCTTGTGGAAAAGTTCTTTAGATGCCACTCGTCTGTCTATAGGCTAGCTTAACCGATGCTTCGTGTCAGGACTGGAGTGAGCTGTCAAAACTCTTTCGCAATTTCATATTTCTGTGTTTCTGCCGCAAATTCAAGTCACTGCTGGTCTCAGTAGTTCAATGTGAAATAAATGCTGGCAAGTACTTTACATTTTGATGTCCCCAGTGATGGCAGCATCTGTATCTGCAACATCCCTGATTCAATCTGCATCAGCTGGGTCCTTTAAATGTTTGGCCAATTACTGACCGAAAATCAGTCAACCTAACCTTTGCACTGTGTTTCTGAGAAGCCCTAAGTATCAATTCTGTCAGTCACCATGGCATCTACTTAAAAGGGATTCAATTAATCATCTAGATATAACTGATTATATCAGTGATACTCCAACGAAAGGTCTTCCACTGTCTGACCTGTAAGAAGCTTTAGAGAGGTTTCCTAAAGTTTGAGAGAGAATATTCTGCATGTGTTTCTCTGTTTGATCTTTGATGGTATTCTTCTGTCTTTACTGGAGAAAACACAGTGAGACAGAAACGAGACAGTGAACAAACAAGAGAAGAGTGAGTTTCTATCCTCATCACTCACTCCACCTACACGCTGGGCTCACCTACATAGATGCATGTATTCACAAGTACACACCATCATGCACCCAAACACACACACACACACACACACATACTGTACGCTGGGACCCAGCACATCACTGGATGAGCATCAGTGTTCCCTTGGGGGCCACTGTTTTGCATCTGGCTGAGTATAACTGATTCAGTGGATTCAAATGGCATGGAGCTCAAACACAGGAAATGAATAGAATAAGGGATGGATAGTACTAATGCACTTCTGGCACCGTTGTCATGGAAATAAATGTCAGTGCATTAAACCTGCTGCTTCTAGTGACTGGAACCAGTTGCAAAAGAAGCTAAAACTCTAAACGCTCCTTTTTTCCCTCCTTTGAGAATTCACTGCAAACAATAGTCTGTGACGGGTGCACCTGTGTCTAACTGCTTTCTGCTATCTGTGCAGCTGTATATAAAGTATATATTATGATGTTTTAAATTGTGTATGAGATTGTATGATTTTGTTTCCCTGTTATAGGTGTACAAAGTTTTTGTGTTGTACCATCTTGCCTCCTGTTGCTGCCTCTTGGCCATTTAAATGAGAGCTGGTTCTAAATCGACTCATCTGGTTAAATAAAATAAAACAAAAAACCCAAAGGGTTGCTGTGACTGCAAAGGTAATATTTCACCAAATGTGACATCATCCACATACTGTATTTATCATTGCAAAAGCAAGAAATTAAAAAGGCAGCTGTTTTTTTTTCGACAGTCAAATGGTTTTGAGTCAGGTAATAATGTAGGAGGTGTCAGGTGGAGCTAATGTGTCGGACTTTTATTATTATTCATTCATTATTCATTACACCTACTTAATGTGAATAAACGTACAGCACGCTGTATTATTTATGGTGATTTTGGCCCTCATGAAGGTAAACATGAGAATTTCTGGGTGCGTTTAATAAGTGGTAATACAAAGAGAATTTCTTCTATTGTGTTTGTTTTTCTGAAGAACTTGTACGATATAACATCTTTCAGTCTACATGGGTCTCCAAAATCAAAAAAATCCCTGACGAATGTGGTCCAATTTATTTAATGGTATGAGAACGCACAGTTGGATCCTGATTTTAAATTTAATGATCCAGTCAGACTGACTGACATGAATTGCAGAGATGGCATTAGAAATTACACAGCAATCCTCTATGTGATGGTTATAAATTGTTTAAAGCTGATTTTACTTTTGAGATGCATTTGACTATGTTGAGAAATACTGAAAGAATTTGTACATTGAAATTCCGATGTGTTTGCCTGTTCCAGAGCATTGGTATGATCATGATCATAATCCCAAACCAAGTACCTTTTGTTTGACTGGTGATCGAGGAGATGAGGTGCATTATGTAGTATTACTTTTAACTTAATATTTATATAACCCAACCGGTGCTGTCAGATCACCGCCCACCTTGAGTCTTGGATCTGTTCCGAGGTTTCTGCCTGTTAAAGGGAAGGTTTTCCTTGCCACTGCCGCCTAGTGCTTGCTCATGGGGGAATTACTTTTAATTGTTGGGTCTAAAAAACTTGATATATTTTAACTGTACATCGTGGTCCAGACCTACTCTATATGTAAGGCATCTTGAGACAACTTTGTTGTGCTTTGATGTTATATATACAAAACTGACTTGACTTGACTTACGTGCTTGATTGTTCCTTTTTCAGTGAAGACAGAATAAAGTTGATTAGAAGCTACTATAAAGTTAATCCTAATTTATAGAATTCCAAAAGTTTATGTGTTCTCAATACAAAAGTTTTGTTTAATTAGGTTAAATTTGTCAAGAAATCCTAAGTAGTTTATTGATTTGTAAATGATTTACATGTATGCACACCAACCTCGGTCTGAATGCCTCTGTACACTGGTCGCTGTCTGATCTGAACTGTTGTTTTTTTTCTTGTTGCTTATACCGAGGGAGGGGTCCAAAGGAAAAAAATGAATAAATGAATAAATTATTCATTATTATTAGTAGTAGTATTAGATATTTATTTAAATACACGTGAGGTTTGTTCAAACAGGACTGATGACAGAATATAAGATTTTTTCAAGACAATAAAATTTTACCTATTCAGTAAATTAGAAGTATTTTATTTCCTCCATTTGAACACCGCTTGAAGCACAACCCTCTTGGCATCTACTGACTGCTTCAAACATCATGTTTACTTCTTCAAAACCAACCAAGCAGACAGAATTCTCCCGCAGCAAAACACAAACACAATCTTTCTCTGTATTTAAAGTGCTGTTCTTACAGCTTGAACCAGTGTTTGCTCATCTTTAGGCTTTACAGTAACGCACTTCAACAAGTTTTGATCAAATTTAGGACCAAAATCCCCCAGAAACAGCTGCAAGCATGGAGATGCTCCACTGAATCACAGTTTAGGATGATTTGTTTCGGAAGAAAGTGTGCAAAGAAAGACATTTTTATAGATGACTCCACATCATTGGCTCTTTATTTTTCTTCCAGTGAGTTTTAATTGATGATATTTGTCTCCACAACCAACTGCGAGCGGGCTTTGAGACTCGACTAACTTGTGACTAACTGGCCTCGTCCGCTGCTGCCCTACATTCACAGACAAGACGTCATATGCAAGTGTGTGTGTATGTTTGTGTTTTTCGTGTGCTTGTGTGTCAGTCTTCATGTGTTTCGAAAATGTCAGTCTGTGTTTGTCAAGCAAACACACTGCAGTACAAAGGTACAGACATTTCTATTTTTATTTTCTTCTCTGTTTTTCATTGGTGAAGCCACACAGCACATGTCAGGCGACTTTGCAGAAGTGACAGGACATTAGGAACGTTGAGACACAGATGTTTCCAAGGTGTGTGTGTTAATGTCCTCCCATTGCTTTTGTCGCTGACAGGTGACATTCGCTCCAAGCCTCTACTGCCTTGTCAGAGTGAATAGAAGGCAGGACACAAATGTGCCTCTCTGTGTGTGTGTGTGTGTGTGTGTGTGTGTGTGTGCGCGTGTGTGCGTTGTCTCTAAATGTGCTCTCTCTTTCCCACTCAGCAGATACCTTATGGGTAATTGCCAGCATCCCCCAACTGCTGTGTCTCTCCCTATACTTGTCTTCTTCTGTTCCATCACTGACCAACCGTCGCTCAAGTGAAGCAGCACATCTTTCCCTGTGAACTCCGCCGACGATTGCCAGCACCGAGACTTCCCTCTCCGGATCACACAACAGCCACTCCTTGTGACACAGTGCCTCTGCTCTCAAGCGATGTTCCTACCAGTGTGCATGCAAAGCTTGAGTGGGATGAAGCGTCAGCTGCCAAACTGACAGCACTGAGTTTTCAGAAACATTTGACGAACACGCTTCATTTATTCTGGCTGGTGTCTTGATGTGGGACAGCAATTAACATGCTGTGCTAACATCTCACGCCACTGAGTGCTGAGTTTTTCGTGACAGTACATTTTATCTCATGAGCCGTTCTCATGAAGCTCTAAAGTTTTGCCCAATAAGAACAAAAAGGTCTTTTTTCAGAAACACAAACTTGCTCTTTTGGAAAAGAGTGGGGCTGGTCTCGTACCTCCTGTTTCTCGTTGTGTGATTCAGCTGACCCTCATGGGGTGAACCACCGAAAGCCATTATGCTGTTGATACATCCTCCCATACACAATGACACACAGTCCTACATGGGTTTTTGACCTACTTTTCTCTCATCTTTAATCTCTCTCCCTCTCTCCGTGCATGCACACAGATGCAGATGCCTCTGCACTCAAGCATATTAAAAGAACACACAGCTACTTAGGATGGTAAATTAGTGCCTGCCTCCATTTACAGTTGTGCATGACTCTCTCTCTTTCTCTCTCTCTCCTCTCAAGCCACTGGCATTGGAACTTATCCGTTCTTGTTGTAATCTCTCAAAGATTTTATTTTGTTTTGACCAGTTGTTAGCTTGTCATCAGCAGAAAACTTAATTCATAATACTTCATCTGGACAAGAAGCTAATTTAAATGCATTAGTACTGAGTTTCAGTTCCCTTTGCATTTGCAGAAATGTACTATTTGTCTCTGATATGCTGCCACTTACTATATATTTCCACTAGTTAATTTTTCACTGCCTTATTTCATGAATGTGCAATGAGACAAAATGACAGAGTATAAGTGAGTCTGTGGGTTATTAGCGCAGAAAGCTAAAGATAAAACTAGAATCTTATATGACCGCTTGTGCATTGACTGTACACAAAATCCAAAGAATCAGAAATTCAAACCAAGCTGTTCAGAACATCTTCTGTCTTGTTTTAACCCAATTTCACAATTAGATTCCTGCAGCATCTACACAGACATAATAGCTGATACTGCAAAATATTTTCAGTATAATAAATTCTTATTAAATTTGACTTTCAGCAAACTTCAAAACCAATTGACCCTTCGCT
>JAQFJA010000020.1:18088395-18099975 GCA_029874485.1 Naso brachycentron
GCTCTCTAATCAACTTTAATATCGGTACATATTGGAAAACAAATACCCTGATACAATATGTCTGTAATAGCCCAATATTGGCCAATCAGACTGGCAAACCAATATATTTTAGTCAGGCCTAAAGTTAACTCATTAACACATCAAGGAATGTTTCAGTGGACTGAAAAGAACCAGTAGTGTGACTTTAGCAAAAGATAACACATCAAGGACTCCAGTTTAGCGCTAAAATGGCAAAGTAACATTCAAAAACAGAGTCCATCTCCCTCTCACTGCAGGACATCAAACCAAGCAAACGGCTCTGGGTGCTAACTCTACCATAAGTAAATATCTGTGGGTGAGGGTGTTAAGTAAAACCTGAAGCTTTTAGTTGTGATCTGTTGAACAAGCAGAGTTATCACTCTGATTTTTTTTCCTGCACACTGAGTAAATGTAAACAGTAAATGAGCCATACAGCATGATGCATAAAGCACCCATGAGCCAAATTTTAGAATAACTGGTACCACTTAAGAGTGAGTGGTACTGTATACTGCAGATCGATTACAGTGCCAAGGAAGCACTTTCATTATATGGAGTAGGGTCCCTGTCATGTGCATGCATTCATTCATTCATTCATTCATTTTGTGCATTCAGCTTGCAGCTTTTGAGACTCTCTGCCGGAGTGAGAACTGGAGGACTGCCACTTTTCCAAGCACCCCTTCAAAGTACTCTCCTGCTCATTCTCAAATTGTGCTGTACTGTAAATCTCTTTCAGAGTTGGAATGTGTTTGAGTGGATTTGCATTAAGAACATTACCCAGGCTAGTCCCTGTATCTGTCTGGAAGAGCACCTTTCTTTTCACCTGTCTTTGTATCCTCTGGACAGACAACAGCTTACTTCAGGAAAGACAGAGAAAAATTCAGATTGGGAGGAGAAAGCATCGGTGCTAAGAATACATCTTCTACTTTTTTTCATATCTTACAAAAAATACAATGTCAGATGATGAATGAGCGAGAAGAGCTTGACCCAGAAGAAGTAAGTCATCAGTAAGGGAAGCAGCATGTCATATATCCCAGTGAGAGATGACAGTATCACATGGTGAGGCGCCACAGCAATCAATGCTGCCGTTTCACTGCCGTCTCAGACAATATGACACTGGCCTCTGGACAAAAGCAACAGAGACTCATTCAGGCTCCTCAGACCTTGCTTTTAATCTGCCATTACCCTGCCTTTCAGTCTACAGAGGCTTTCAATGTTTCAATAAATACTGAACACCAAGGGACTGAAATATCACCTCAGACAGAGTTTGCAGGGACCTGTAAGTAAACTGTAAATAAGCCAGGAGGAGAAAAAAATCTCAGCTCTGAAGAAGTTATTACTAAATCATCCCAAGTCCTCAACACCACCCCAGCTCCTTAATATAGATTAGTGAGTAAGTAAAGTAGTAAGTAGCCTTTGAGAGCCATGAAGGCCCACAGGCCAGAAGTCTATCTCCTGTTTCTGTAGTGTGAAGCAGCTTGATGAACACGTACAACCCCTGGACATGATGCTAGTATGTCGCAGGGAGGCATCAGGTACCATTTTTACAGGCTAGTCTTTGGTATGACTTGGCCGAGGATTGAACCTGACCTCCCAGTCTCAGGGCAGACACTCTAACCACCAGACCACAGAGCATTAAAGATCAAGACAGTTGAAACTGTTGTATTTAATAATAACTGAGGTGGCAACATAAAATTTTAAGTGCCCCTATTTATTATTTTTAAGATGTCTTTCACAGGAACTTTCAATAAATGATTTACAACATAATGTAAGGCAAATGCAAGAAAATCTAAAGACAAATAAATGTTTTTTGATATGTCTACAATTTTAACAATTCCAACAGTATACATTGATTAAATATGGTTATTAATTGCTGATAAAAAACTGTATGTTTGATTTTTTGCTGATATCCAATGAGTCGATATTTTACAACTCATTTGGCTGATAATTGTATAATAATAATACTGTATGTGAATTCACTACAGAAGAGATTTCTACAGAAGATCTCTGCAAATAGGTGTGGGGAAAAAATATACATATATGACACACCTGTATCAAACTCTTACTGTGTTGGCCCGCCGACAAATGCAGGGAACAAAATATAAAGCTTAAAATGATGTAATATTCATTCCTTGTGCAAAAGAAGAAAAATACTTAAACATATGTTTTGTAAAACGTCATTTTAATTTATGACAATTGCTTGAAACAAAAGAATGATAGATGAAAGATACATCCTACCTAATTGCTTGAAACAAAAGAATGATAGATGAAAGATACATCCTACTTAAAGCTGGATGTTGCTCTCCCGGAGACAATCATAACAATACCCACAACCAGGGCAAATTTGGCCTGTTTCACAGGTGATAAAGTCAGTAAACAGAACGTCTGTCCACAGGGAACATGTGAAACACGGCATTGACTCGAGCATTTAATCAAGGAAACAGCAGCCTATTATTTTATAGTAATTATTTATCAGATATCTGCATGCGGGCCGATATCTGATAAATAATTTAAGGGCAATATCGGCCGATATCGATAACGTGACAATAAAATCGTGCATCCCTAGTACATTATGCATTTAAAATGTCCTTATAGTATAGTGAGTTTTCAACCATTTATTACATGTTTGCATGCTGTTTATAATTGCTGAATAGGAGACATTGAAGTGTTAGTATAAAATATAAATATGTTACAAAGTCTCCACTAACTAACAAAACCTCACAGCATGTTATTCAGCGAATCTTTGACTGCCAAACTGAAATCTCCCAACATGAGCGAATCTGAGACGTCCATCATCTTGAGTGACTTTAAACTCCTCCATCATAAAAAGAGACAAACAAACAGGCCGGCAGATGCATAAGTAACATCTCACAGCTCAGGCAATCTGCAGCAGAAGGACTCATCCAGAATCATCAGGTGAGTGAAATTATAAAACTGCGGTTGATGTATTAAGAGTCTAGCTAGGGACCCCGTGTGCAGAGTAAATATCCAAATCCTTCTGCATACAGTGCATATTACCCAATTAGCAGCCCCGAACACGCTGAGCACAGGCCAGCAGTGAGCGTGTTGACTGAGGGCAGATAATAGAAGAGAGTCGACTGACAGTGAAGAGAGAGAGAGAGAGAGAGAGAGGCCATGCCAGCTGCACTTACTCATGTCCACCTACACACAGCTGATCATGAAGGATTATCCTCTTGCCCCCCCCCGCGTTGTTCCCTCTCTCTACAGCATGAATGAATGATGGCGACTGAAAGTTGCATTAAGCTGCAGATAGATCATGTATTTTTATCAATTGACACATCAGCTTTTGCAGGGAGAAATATGGCCTTAATGTGCCCAGATAATGGAAAATTAAATTTATGACAACAGATGAAATGATATAGAGGCCAAGCAAGGTGATGGTAGTGAATCAGCAAAAAAAAAAAAAAAAAAAAAAAAAAAAGTCCAGTTCCCTGAGCCTTGACAGACACTTTTGTTTGAGCCAGAATCTGTGAACATGTGACTCTTGCCCTCCCGAATTGGCTAAATGACAGTCATGAAGTGACTGAGGATGTTATAAGATCTGTTCTTGTTTTTGCTCTGTCTACAGTCATTAGATTTTTTTTTAAAGTTGATTTGTTCTAAAAAAAAAAAGTCAAAAACTAACAACACATCATTTCAAGAGTCTACTGCCACGCTAGCAGTTCTGTGAAACAGCTGGACACAGTTGAGTTGACTTTTGACTCAATGCTACATTCAGAATGCTAACATGCTCACAGTGACTATGCTATCATGCTGATGATACGCAGGTATGATGTTTTCGATGTTAACCTTAAAGTTTTTGCATGCTAACATTTTTGCACTGAAGACATAAGCAGTCTGGAGCAGCGGTGGACCAGTGGTCTAAGAACAGTGGGGTGCAGTCCTAGAGCTAAAACAACGAGGACATTCGATTCAAAATAAACTCTAAGAGACTGCTAGCAAAGCGCTATGCATTAGAAGTTGTTGCTAGGGTTGGCCAATCTGAATGCTGATTTTGTAAAATTTCTCACCTGCCAATACGGATTTTTGGTGATTACAATTCCTCTCCCGTACGACTAGATTTTAGTTTAAGCAAAAGAGCCCTTAAAAAAGAAAAGAAAGGAAATAATTTGTTTTCACTTAGTCAGTCAGTCAGTCATATTCAGTCCAGTCAGTCTGTGGATCCAGTCCGGGTTTTGTCTGCTGGTACGTGGAGGATGGCCAGCAACCTTGAATCAGCTGAGCAGTGTGGATAGCAGAACGACTGATCCAGGAGGATAAAAGGGAGATTTATGCAACGACTGGAAGCTGCTGATACTGGCGGATGAATGACAACGACAACATAATAATAAGCCTCTTGGTGTCGATCGATCAGCACACCTCTAGTTGTTGCCACTAAATTCAAGTATTTTTTTCTTGATGAACTACCTCAAGTTGTAAGTATTTATGAATCATTTGAAGGGTGATTGATACGCTCATGGTCTTAAAGTAGAAGAAGATGAGTTACGCAGCTCTTGTTGCATTCGCATGCACCTCAAGTCTTTGAGTTAGTAATTTTTGTGATAATTCTGTTGTAATTGAAAACTGCAAGTAGAGAATCTGAGAAAGTGTGTAAGCTCAGCCTTCACGCAGTCACCCAGGAATGTGGATTTGAACAAGTCCAACACCCGTCCTTTTCATTTGATTTGGCACCTTTGGACTTCCGCCTCTCATCCACGATGAAGAGGGAGCCTTAAAGGTTTCCATTTTGACAACGGTGTTCCACATCACTGCTTTTGTTGGACAACTTTCTTCCAAGATGCAGACATTAACAGAGAAGGGATCTATAGGCTGCATGACTGCTGGACATAGCAAAACAAGCAGGAGATGATGAAATATGTTGAAAACAAATGTGGGTTTTCTAAAATTGACAGCTTCTACTTTAGGCCATGAACTGATTAATCTCCCCTCGCATTTGTGACGGAATCACTTTCTGATGCTCGAGCACTTAAACTGAATTAATGTCAACATTAAGCCTGGCAGGTTGAAACCCTCTGCTCTGACTGGTTTGCAAGGTGCCATTTAAAGATTCACCAGGACAAGCTGTAATGAGCAGAAAATGAAACCTGTAAATGGTGTACCCGACTTCACGTCACCAAGCACGCTGGTTGTCCATTAACATCCTTTCTGCAAGCTGTGGGATTTAAGGGTTTATCCCTGTGGCTTTCTATCCCCTATTACAGCCTAATTAGATCTTAATGGGAAATTCAAGACAGACTGGGTGGCGCTGCTCATCCAGAACAGCAGAGGAAGCGGAGTGAGGGTCAACACAAGGAGGCCTTAATGGTAAAACACAGCCACAGGGTGTTACATGATGACTGGATGATGCAGCAAGGCGGACGTCCTGTTTGTTACTGGTAATGACCATTGGCCATTAGACTAGCCCCGATGTCACATGCAAAGACTGGGAGCATGTTTTGCATCATATTGTACAAAAAAGTCAAATACTATCTTAGTTTTTCTGTTTTTTTTCTGTGTACTGTTTACTGTCAGTATATGTGACCTACATGAGCAAACACGTAAGGGGGCACGTTTAAATACTTTGGCTGGACTAAGTTCATCAATACAGTAGCACCGGGTCGGGTACCCACGGGTAACCAACAGGTAACCCGCAAAACGGCTGTGTAACGGGTGAAAAAATATACATAATAAATTTACGGATACAGGCATGGGTTCAGATGAACTAACTACACGCAGGCAGGAAGCAGGGGAGAACAAAAATATATTTTTGCTTCTCAAATAAAACAAATTAGAAAGATGTGCAACATAAATCCCTATTATTCAGCTATAATTACTTTTATTTTGAAAGTCATTGACAAATGGTGGCCCTCGACCTCCTTGTCATCAATTTCGTCACTGATCTGACAGAGATGTAGCTAGCTGCTAGCCAGTAGCTGCTGCTAGTTTGTACTTCATAGTGTTCCATCAAAATGGACGACATAAAGGCAAAATTAGCCAGTGGACAAAACCAGCTTATGGATAAGACATCGTCAAGGACTAAGCCAGACATTTGGGAGAAGTTTGGTGTAATAATAGAGCGCTGAAGAGTGAAAGTTTTGACCCTGAACATGCACTGAGCTCTGTAGAGCAGGCTGAGTCTCAGTTGAGTCTCAGTTGAGGCTCATGTGATAAGAGACGGCAGGAAAATGAAAGGAAGTATGTTAGCATCGACGACGAGCACTACGCTGGCATCGAGTGAGAGGACTGTTTGTGTGTGTGTTTGTGTATTTAATCATGGGTACATTTCGGGTCGCGGGGCTTTTATTAACGGGTACAGGCGAGTGCAGCTTTGCCTTAGACATAATGACGGGTAACGGATCGGTTCTGGCACAAGATTTATGGGCGAGTGTTAATTTTTAAAAAATGAACCCGTGCAGGACTGTGATGCAGAGTATCCAGCTGTTAGTGAAATGATGATAACAGAATAGAGGTTCTCAGTATAAGACGGAAACATAGAGTGGTGAAATTATATATTACATAATTTGCAGTAAACATCTTTGTATGAAGTCAGACAATAAAAAAACAAGAAGTACGTTTAGTAAATTTTGATTAGCAAGAGCTGGACGATGCAGAACGTATGTCAGATCTTTGATAGGTGGAGAGTAAATAATCTTCCTCACTGTACATTAAATAGCAATCGGAACAGTGATCAATGATGACTATGACGTTAGGAGGATAATAAAGAGTAACTAAATCTCAGATGACTTTCTCTTATTTATGGCTTCAGAACAGATTCACTCAGTTTGGTGCTTCAAAATAAATAAAGAAAATGACAAAATGTCAGTCTCTTCCGTTCTGGCATGTGCAACAGAACTGCCTTCAGTTCAATGATTAATACTTACAGAGAAGACTCACTCCCAACTGGATGTTTATTTTATTTTTAAAAAAGAAGAATAATCCCAGAACTAATGCCTGAATTTATTTGAGTGTTTGAGTTCCAGTTATCCCAGGTAGATTTGCATGTGAAGCCACAGATCAAAAACAGACTCAGGGCAGAAGGTGGATCAAAAGGCTGAAGTCAACCAGGAGACACTGATGAAAACAAAAGCACGGGGGGGGGGGTCAGGCTCACTGATGTTGGCTAATTAGCCAGACTCTCCAACCCAGTTTAATTAGCAAACAGGACGTCATCCAGCCCCTGCTGAAATAAGGGCTTGGCAGACTGAAGCTAGGCAGGGGCTTTCCTGCAGAAGAAAGGGAAGGGTGGGGGCGGGGTGCGGCTAGGGTCACCCTCCATCCTGCATATAGAACACGTTACAGATACAAAGAAATAAATAAGGAAAATATAATACAGCTCCTCAAAAACAGGCTGGTTATCTCAGATTGTCAGAGCGTGGTGCTAATAATGCCACGGTCATGGGTTCAAGCCCCACACTGGCCAGTTAAAGCACTTTAATGGTAATTTGAGCATAATACAAACAGAAGTGCGTGAGGGTGTCACTTTGAAAAATACTTTTTAGGATGTTGTTACTCAAGGTGCAGCCCAGGTAGACAGATGCAGGTCCACAAGCTCTCAAGCTAATTCTACTTGAACTTATTTTATAGAACGCCAAAGACCTCGAAAAGTATCGCCCATTGTGGGTTAAAAGACCAACATGGATTTAAGAGCAGACAAAATAATAGGGCTAAGGACCAAAGTTTGACCGATTTCTTCCCATCTGCAAACAGCAACCAAGATGGCAAAAGCAGCCAACAAAGAGGTGAGACTGGGGCTGACTCACTCAAACTTTGGAAGATCAAGCATGGTAACAAAACTTTATCCAAGATTAAAGATTCAAAAAATGCCAAAATAGACCAGTCTATTGCTGGACTGAAAACCATGATTGATGGCGTGAGCACACACAATGCTGAGGCAAACTACACAAAGAGAACAACATTTTACTGGAAAAGATAGACCAGCTTGAAAACCACAGCCGATGTAACAACATTTGGGTTGTTAACTTATGAGAAGGCAGTGCGGGGACCAACCCTGTACGTTTCTTTACCTACTGGATTCCCTCTACCCTGATTATTGAATGGGTGAATCTGTCCCTTGCACCATGGCCAGCCCCAGATCAGAAGCCAATACAGTACAGGGATAAGATAACGTCCACAGCAATGCTGTCGAGAGATAAAAAGATCCTGATCGTCTTCAGCAGGGAACCTGTACTATTTTTCCCTGACCTGAGCACCAGCCTGGTGAAACGAAGGAAGGAGAATGATCAAGAAAAGAAGGAGCAACAACTCTTCACCATGCTATGCTCGGGATCAAATCTGCCTGATGGCCAGGGGAAATTCTTCAAGACATCCAAGGAAGCTTACAAATTTCTCCAAAATACACCAGGAGGTGTCACTAGTTAAAAGACGGCTGTTATCAATACTATTACAGCTGACAGTCACTACTGCAGCACCACTGTTGGTCTATGATGTTGTTACTGGGTTAATATATGGTATCTTCCCCTGTAGAGGATACATATTATTTAATGTGGATATAAATTCCTAAATAACTTTCGCATGTAAAGTGCACAGTGTACCATTTAAATTAACTTCTATACACAGAAGCAGACCTGCATGGGGATCACACCTCACACGAAGTATAAAGTGGATCACTTGTTGCTTTTCCTTGATAAATTCTGCATGAAATTATGTTAAACCTTCTCAGAAGCAGGCGGTAAGCTCAGATGGTCATAGTGTGGCGCTAATAACGCCAAGCTCACGGGTTCAAGCCCCATACTGACCAATGTTAGTAATCAAAAAAGTAGTGGTAGATACATGTTTGCAGTCGACTTAAGCATAACGCAATGCATCCTTTCAAGGCACTGAGGGAGACTATATTTATACACTATAAAAACTCCAATCAAATAAAAATATTAAAACAAATCAGAACTACAACTTCACTTTCAGTTGTGACTGAACATCCGCTCCACTAAACTCAATTTTACTTTACAGACAAAAAGTGGTGAGCCAGACGAACTAATGTACCGTGCATCTTATATCATGTCAGTCTGTGTCAACAAGAGCAGACACTGAGGGCTAAATCAAAGGTTGTTTGATTTGCATGCTGCAGTTATGCATGTGTCTAATATGTAACCAGAAAGGCCTGAGGGAAACACTGACCTCCACCAACGTCTACTCTTCTTTATATATACATAAATATTTGCGTGTGTGTGTGTGTGTAAGAATGATAAGTGTAGTTAGCACCTTTCATTTGTTTATGTTATTTGTTAGCTTGTCAGCTTGTAACTGGCAGTGGCCCATTGTTAGGCAGTGTGTTAATTCAAGCTCTTCTTCTCTGTTCTGACAAGTTGCTTTACATTGGTTTCAAGTTTCTTTAACTGTGATTGGCTTTCAGATTTGTGACGTACCAAATCTAGCTTGCCTGGGGTACATCTGAATCTCAGATTTTTGGGAAGTGCACAAAAATCCCCCTGTTACATAAAGGAATGTAAATGACACCCATCAAGTGACAAACTTTGCATAGATACAAGCAATTTAGTCATAATCTGACATTACAGGGGACATGAAAATGAAAAAACACCTTTAAATGGAGGACATCGGTAGAAATATGGCAGCCTCCTAGTCTCTAAACTGATGCTATTCTCACTTTACTTTTGCACTAACAAGACAAAGGCTGCAGTCTGATCTAAAAGGCTAAAGGACAAGTTCATTTTTTTGCACATTAAGTTTATAATAAGGATATTTCCTGTCATACACGATGTTCTACAGAATTATTATGATAACCAGCGCAGTCCTGAGAGCTGGAGCTCATTGCTGACATCACTTCTAGCTAAAAACAACAGAGGAGCATGTGCACTTCAACAGTCTGTCAAAAAATACAATAAATGCTTGTTATAAAAGATGTGAAACTCGCCAAATGTTAAGTGGTGTCCTCTCATGCACTGACACTAAAACATGAAGTTAAATACAGATATTTAACAAGGAAACGGCTGTTTGTTTGTTTCGTGAAGCAGCTGAAAGAGCTGGTTTTGGTTTTGGGTTATACATCTGTGTGTAGCTTCATGTTTTAGTGTAGGGACATGAGAGGACACGACTAAACATCCAATGAGTTTCATGTCTTTTAAAAAGAGCGTTTATTGTATTTTTTGATGGATTGTCTGAGTGCACATGCTCCTCTGTTTTTCTCAGCTAGCGGTGACGTCAGCAACGAGCTCCAGCTCTCAGAACTGCACCGGCTGTTATAAGAATGCTGTGAACATCGTGTATGACAGGAAATATCATTATTATAAGGCTTAATGTGCAAAAAACCCAAACTTCTCCTAAAAAAATTAAATTCCCTCTTAGTCATTTCAGGCAGTGAAATAGGAGCTTTTGACAAAAAACAATGACAACAAAAAAAAGTTCTGTTTTTTATTTGATTGCATGGAAGAATATGAAACTACCCCAGAGAAGCAATCATCAAAGAAGCTGGGTAGCTAATACAGTCCACCTGCCTCCCACAGAGTCTAAAGAGATCCACCTGGTGTGACATTTGCAGCCAGACTGACAGAGAGAGAGAGAGAGACACACAGAGAGAGAGAGAGAGAGAGAGAGAGACTGAAATGAGACACACTGATCATCACTTCATCCCTGTTACATCATTCTGTCACTCATCTCTTTGTATCATCTGTAAAAAAAAATTAAAAAAAAAGGTTGCTGCAGTGACGCTTGAAGGTTAACAACTTCCTTAATATCCTGTCAGATTAATTCTCTCTTTCCCTTCATGCATTCACTCCCTCAGCCAATACTTGTCCAACGCCCTCTCTTACCCATCATCCCTCACTGGGGGGTGACATTTGAAATGGAGGTGGCAGGAGGCTCCTCCCAGTACTGGCTTTTGAGTCTCCTTCTGTTGTGGTTAACATGTGACTTCATACACATAGACATATGGCTGCAAGCAAATTTGGAAAAGCAGGCATGGCATGGTAGGATGTTTTCTTTCACCTCTGACTGTTTGCCTGTTTTACAAAATCCTAAATCCACAGCTGCTGCTAAATGAAGGTATTTTCCTGTCTTTAGTCAAGAGCGTGGTGTTTCAATTTGAGATTTCAGATATTGATTTCACACATTTTGTAATGCTTTGCCTCAAACCCAGCCCTCGCACTCAAAAAGTTCCTTCCAGCACCTAGATTTGCTGTGCCTCTGCACAAACCTTCATGCTCAGTGCATATATAATGCTTGCTCAGACAGATTTCCTGCCCTCAAGCTGCAGTCTTTCTACTCACACATGGCATTGTTCTTCTCCTCTCAGATCTTTTCTCTGCTCACGGATTTTTTGTGTAACAATCCTGTCAAAATTCCCCAACCAATAGAATGCCTGGTTGAGTGCTGACCAATGAAATGACCGCAGCCTCGTTGCGGGGGCGTTCGCTTGTCTTTAGAACGACCCGTACGGGCAGTTACTGTATAACTCGTTTCATCTCATGCGTCACCCTCTCCTGCCCCCCAGAGCTTTATTTAATGCATTTCCCCAGCTGTCTTACAATATTTGGAATAAATGGACTGTAGATGTGCATGAAATCAACAAATCATGCTGAAATACCACGTTCT
>JAQFJA010000020.1:18100075-18115232 GCA_029874485.1 Naso brachycentron
CACGTTCTTGATTAAAGATAGAAAAATACCTTCATACAGCTACAGTTATTTGTTTGCATTGAGCATATCCAAGTTATGGCTACAAGCTAACAGAAAGGGATAATTGGCATTTATAAGTGGGTCATGGTTTTTTTTTGAAAATTACATGCTTAAGAGAACCAATAAGTACTTTTTTAAGTGAAACTAGACAACTTTTTCGGCTTAATTTTGTCATTATGATGTATGACCTGGTTAAAAAGTGTAACAGTGGTTGAAAAATGACACCATTTGCTGCTAAAATCAGTGATGCTCTCTGTACTCTGTCCTGATTGGCCGGTCTACACTGAACTTCTTAGCGACAGGTGATGTTGGTACGAGCTGATTTGCTCACCGTGCTCTGACTCACCTCTGCCAACAACTGCAAACGTTTGGTCTCAGTTCAAACTGGACTTAAAAGAGAGAGACAACAAACGGAATAAAGCGCGAGCCGGAGCAAACGGCTGCAGCAGATTCACCCAATGAGTTTCATGCTACAGCTAATGTTAGATTGCTCGTTCATTAGCAGAAGTTATCTACTGCGACTTTAAGATATTTATTACTCTAATTTTTGAGTAATTTTTAAAAATATAATTATATAGCATATTGTCTTATAATTGTTAGTTCTTCCTCTAGTATACAGTCAAATATTCCTAAATCATACATTTCTGGAATATATTCTACACACATACTCTTTTGTTGTAATTATTGTAATTACATTATTATGATTAATCTTTTATTGCAGTTATCTATTTTACTGTGTGTGACTGTCTGTGCAGTGACTGGATACTTTCTGCTCTAACAAGCGAATTTCCCAATCTGCAAACAAGTATATCAAAGTCTGAATACTTGCCTGCTATGCAAAGATAATGTTACTCAAGATGCAAATTGGTGCAACCATGTTTTCATTTCTTGTATGTGATCAACGTCATTGCATATTGCGTTTTTGATAAATTAAATAAACTAAACTCGACTAAACTAACCTCAGGAGTTCTTGTCAAAGGCCTTCACATGGTACAAATGACACCCTGTTACACCGAACCAGGCAGGCACTGCGTCACCTCATTTTATCACTGGCTGATTGGAACCCTTTTAATTACATTTCAGTTCATACATAATCACCTTACTCCCTACTCTCATCAAACCGTACTGTTAGAAAAGCTGTGCCACTCTCACATCACAGTCACTCATGAATGAACACAGAGGCGTGTTTATCCGGGGTTTTTTTGTAAAGCATCTCGGTGTGTAACAGAAAGCTGGACTCACTCACTTGACAGCAGCTAGCCTTCACTTTCTCCCCCCAAACACACAGACACAGGCACGAACACACACTTTGCTGCTGGCTATTTTCTTGTACATATCCTTGGCCTACAGCTATATGAGAATATTTGTGGTTACTAAGGACAGGAGAAGCTTTAAAGAGAACAAAATGGAGCTATCATTCATGAAGACATGAGGTGTTAGGCGAGGCTAGGTTACTATTTTTAGCGTATAAATCATCACCCTGATTCCTCTTGGCCTTTCGCTAAGCTGCTGTGTGCTGAGAGAGAGGGCAGGTTGCCACAACAGCTCACAGGGGGTTTTTCTTGCCGTGTGGTATCTGTTAACACATCTGTCTGCTAGCAGAGATACAGATTATAAATGACACCTTCCAATGTTCTCAGGGCCCTGCTTGTCATCTATTGCAGTGCTGTACAAGTGGTACCAGCCTGAAGTGCTCTTATTCCAGTAATTTTTCTAGACAACTTACACAATAATTATTAAGTCAAATGTGCAACTCTTAATTAGTTCAGAAGCTTGTTAAATAAACTTTCAATGCAAGCCTGTCAAAGCCTGCAGAAAAACTTTGTGTCATAAAAGTAATGGGACGCAATATTAAGTTTTTTGCACCTCAACACGTCTAGACGTCTTTTGGATGAGTGAAGTCTACAGCTGGACCCAAATATTCCACTATACAGTATAGTATAGTAAATGATAGTATAGTATAGTATATGTGTGTGTGTGTGTGTGTGTGTGTGTGTGTGTGTGTGTGTATGTACACACCAAAGAACAACCCCAAAGAACAAAGATTCAAATATTTGCTGTTGATTACTGGCAAAGCTTCAAAGCCCAAAAAATGGTATTCATGACCGCTCTAGGGAAGTCCTCTCTGATTCTATTTAACAAGCAACCTGTCTGTGAGTCGTAGCGACAAAACAAGGGCGATAATCCTCAGTGGTGTACCTCAGGGGTCTACACCGGGTCCAAATCAACTCAATCTCTCTCTGACCTCTGCAAATAAATTATGTTTAACATTTTATCATCCAATTTTTGAAAGGATCAAAATCTAGTAACTGTTTAAATACAATGGCAAGTTACTAACTACAAAGTTACCACAAT
This sequence comes from Naso brachycentron, assembly GCA_029874485.1. Taxonomy (NCBI): domain Eukaryota; kingdom Metazoa; phylum Chordata; class Actinopteri; order Acanthuriformes; family Acanthuridae; genus Naso; species Naso brachycentron. Next base: position 18,102,470 of record JAQFJA010000020.1, read on the forward strand.
CAAAGTCACCCGTAAAAACTGAAACCACAAATATGCATATCAATGCTAGCATTATATACACTGCATCCCTTCAATAATAGCTTTCAGGTAACTCTCTGTTTGCAGGTATTTGCTTCAGAGGCTTATGACAACAAAATTTTCAAAAGCATTATTTTAATTTAGTTAGCTTATGAGGGTAACACCAGCAACCTCCAGAAGACTTACAAATACAGCATTCTATAAATTGGAAGCAGTGCAGCGCCAGCATGTTTGATGGCTTTAGCAAAGCAGATGCTGCAACTAACGTTATACCTTCAGTGGAACCTCCCGACTCCGATGCTGATGGGATTTGCCAAAGTAAAAAGTAATGTGATTATAATTTATGAATAGTTCAAAATTCATTGCTGGCAACATGCCAGGACAAGGGCAAGGGTATTTGTTATATTTAGTTGCCACACCGAATGATGTTCACACAAAAAGCAAAAAAAAACAGCTCAACAACACAACACTCAGAATTAACCCAAGGTTCTGACAAAACACAATTCAAGAAGAGATGCATGTTTTTTTAACAGTTTCATTGGCATTTAGAGAAAAACAGAGCATAAGATGGACTGAACTCAGTTTATAGCTCTAAGACCTTGCAGCCCTTTGAACAAACTCTCGTGCTTGCCTTTTCACAGCTGGAGAATACCGCTTCCAGTTAGCACCGGCCTTACACACACAGACACTGCAGAGATGTGTTCATTTGCAGAGGCTGGTTCATTAGCATGACCACAGGAACATGCTGTGAGTGACATCCACAAGGTCAGAAGAGGACAGGAGGGTCTCTCACAGCTGCCACATATGACTGAAGTGTTTACTAACTTCAGGGCCAACCTTTTCTCCGGCCCAGTAACAGGTAGTTAAAAAAAATGACCTGCTGGTTCATTCAGCCATGTTGCAAACATTAAAAGCCAGAATAAATTGGCTTATCAGACACAGGCCATCTGTCAGGTACTTAATAATTAAAGAACTTCACGAGATGTGTTTCAAAAAGTTATTTAATAACCAAAGTCTTGGCAGAGTCTTTTTTCACTGTAATGAGCCAGCTGACAGGGGCAGCGCTTGGCTGCTGAACTCTGCTTCCTCTGGTTTTTGCTCTGCGGCACACACAGCAGAAAATTCAATAAAATTAAGCTTTTGTCCATGCAATCAATTTTGTGTCTGCAGCTGTATGAGTGCATGTGTGTGTGTTTGTGTGTGTGTGCGAGTGCATGTGTGTGTGTGTGTATTTGAGGATGTAATTAAGGACTGGAAAGAGATACTTTGGCTTCTTTAGCCTTGTTACACAGCACTGCAGAACACCAGGGAGCCAAGGAATTCAGCAGAAACACTGTGGTGCCTAAACTGAATAGACTATGTGCAAACAAGCACAGAAGAAAGAAGTAAAGATTCTCATATTTGTATTCAAGTGCTTCAACACAGCGACCTCTGACCTAATTTTATGTTTAAAAAATGCATAGAACATACAGCAAGCCAACTCACACCTCTTTCTTAATGTTCATGTAAGTCAGGCTCAGATCCGACTGGGGAGAATGTTAATAATACTTGGGCTGTTAAAAGCAGTGATTAGTGGGCAGAAATGCAGGAAATTTCACTGGCTAATTGCACTACGGGGCGACCATCCACGTGCATATTTGTTTCAGACACGACACATAAAACTGCCATTTCATAGTTTTTATTTCTGCCTTTTATTTATTTATATTTTTTGTGCAGATGTATGACTTCATGCTTATGGACCTCTCATGGTTGCAGTGAGTCACAGTTTTGTTTTGACTGACTGTTGTCTTACTGTATATCGTCACAGACTGCTGACTCCTTGCCCCTCTTAACCACACGGTTTGGGCAACGTGTCCAACGACACTCTCAGTTTAGAGCCCTGTTTCTGCTACAAACAACATAGCCGGTGGTCACATGTCTTGCATCCAGTTAATCACATTGGCAAATACAGTACAAGTGACATTTTTTGATAAAAACATGAGTAGCAAGGAATATTTTTTTGTATAGCAGTGTTTCTTGGGCAAACATCTGCCATTGTTATTCTCTCTGCATATCAAAAAACTGATTACTTCTGTCTGTTAAGACAATTTCAAATTAAACCTGGAAAAAGGGTTAGGCTTAGATTAGACTGTCATTTAGCAAATGTCTATTAAGTCACTATTTATCAGAGTGAGGTAAAACAATGTTGGCTGAGCTCATGACCAACTGATGGAAGCACTTGCATTTGCAGCTTTGTCAAATACTACAATCTAAATGTCTCTGGTGACATTCCCTCGCTAAATCAGCTGCAGTGCTCAGTTCCAGAGGAGCCCCAGAGGGCAGGTGCAGCTCACGCCACAGACTTGTTTGTGTCTCACAAGCGTTGGTGCTTTTCATTTCCTGTCTGTTAAAATGGCAGATCAGCACACAAAAAAAATACAACATCCAGGCGACAACAGTTTAAATACAAGTGCACACACGTGGTCGCGTAGTTTCCCCCACCATTAAAACACATGCACATAGTTCTATCTCCAGTCAGCTTAGAATCTGGAGTCGGTCCCCGGGCGCTGCGCTGTGGTTGCCCTCTGCTCCACAGTGGGGCAGTGCTCAGGTTAAATGCAGAGAACACATTTCACTGTACACCGGAAAGTACCTTTACCTTTCCTTGCACTTTCTGGGTCGCGTGACATGCCTGGTGCATCTGTAGAGTTATCTGGGTGGAAACAGTAGGCTTTAAAAGTCAAAGCTTATAAACGCTGTGCTGTTACCGTGTTAAAAACAGGTTTGGAGGCATTACGATATATCGGGAGAAATACGGCAGAGATGGGAAACTGGGAGGACAACGGGTGAAGGCAGTGGAAAAACTTGCGTCTCCCAGGCAAATTGGGAGAGTTGGCGGGTACTGTGCGCCAAAAGCATGTCTGTAATTACAGCTCATTGCAAAAGGTGCCTTCAGAGACAACGTAACTCAAATCTTTAAGACTGCCACTTCAAATCCAAACAAAAAAGACAAACTCAACAGATGTGGCAGTAAATCTGTGATATGTCATTAATATTAAGGTGAGAGTCTCAATGCTGTTTGGTCTAAAAATGTTTTGTTTTCACAGAATATACACAGATTTGAGTTTTGTGGCAGTGCCAACATGTTGCTCTCTGCTGAGGAGTGATCCAAGGAGTGCTGACTTGATGCTGTAGTACATTTGTCTGTGTGAATCGGTGCACGGGTTGTGCTTCTCTGTTCCCAAAGTCAACATAAGACTGTTTGAACGAAATGTATGTTTCTGTCTTTAAGGCATTCAGGCAAGTGCAGTATGGTGCCGCCGTTTATGGCTCAAACAGGTCAGCTGCACTAGAGCTGCAGCACGCTGAGCAGCTCCCTAATTTAGTTGTGCAGGAATCAGAGATGCCCTGTTCTCTGCCATCAATGGGATAAAGTCTCTGAGAGCTGAAAATAAAGCTCTGAAGGAGCAGATTGGTCGGCTGGAGAACAGACAGATGGAGGTGAGCCAGCTCTGGGAAGAGCTGAAACAAAAAGATGACCTCGTCAGAAAGCCCATCAACAAAAGACGGGCCAGAACCAGAGCCCATGTGGAGACCCTGGACCTGCTGGCTCAGAAATACAAACAGCTTCGGAGGAGTGAAGTGGAAGAGAACATGCGATGCTCTGGAGCCTTATCTCGCCTCCAGCATCAGGTACACTTCCTCAGCTTACCACTTTATTACAGGGTAAACACATCACCATCCAAATAATTTTCTGCAATTTTAGTCCAAGGCTGTTTTTACTTACACTTTGTGGCAACAGTTTGGAGAACAACCCTTCAATGTTTAAAGAGATGAGGAGGAACTAGACTGTCCTACATACAAATTTCCACATACATCTGGTCATGTTGGATGCTGAATGACCTAAGCCCTCACTAATTTAATAAGGATTCATCCTCACAGAGTGACCTACACTTGCAAAAAAGGAAACACTTCCAGCGCACGTATCAAATCAAGGCCAAGACAATAATTTGACTGTTCAGCTTCTGTACTGCTTAAATAAACTGCCAAGACGACAACTTTCTAGTCTCTAATCATCTGTTAATTTGTTAAGTAGGTTCTGGGTAATTTAGTTTCATCAAAGTTTCCCTTGCCAGTTGCAGCACGGGTAAATTTCTATTTACCTGTGAGAAATAACAAACACAAGTACAGAGAACTCTAGTCCCTGAGATACAGAAGGAGAAGCAGAGAGGCAGGCTGACCTATCTGTAACTTGTATCATTCTATTTCTGGGGTTGAGCTTCAGACCTACTGCTGGTTCAGCTTCAAGCCACACTGTTACATGAAAGGTCAAGTTTAAACTTCAGAACCTCTCAGGCTTCTATTTTAAGTGTTTTTGTGTGCACTGATATGTTGGACAGTTATAGCACATCTGCCTGACAGGGTTAAAAACAACTAAGCCTTCATGGCACTGCATGGTGTAGGGTTGATTCAAACAATCAGAAAGAACTTATATACTGCCTAAAATGATGGACAAGGAATTACCATGCACAGAAATGTGTGCACCAATGTGATATTACCTAATTTAGTCATTAGTAATGTGACCCTGATACTTCCCAGCACTGATGAGTGCATGTGTTTGTATGCAGCGTAACAGATCTTTTCCTGCAGAAGTGGCCAAGATCTATGAACAGCGAGCGGCTTCAAAACTTCAAGCACATCCATAACTTGGCAACCATGAAGGTTAGTTCCATTCTGCTGTGTAGCACATAGTACGTGTGTCTGTCTATATCTGTATAAAGGTCTACATCTATCTATGGACATGATGGATGGACGGATGAACAGACAGACAGACAGGGAGAGAGAGAAAGAGATAGATAGATCGATAGATCGATAGATATTTTGTTTTTGATTTTGTAGTTTGGGTAAGCACCGGTGAGGGCCAACTCTGGTCCCGCAGGAACTGTGACACCATAATGATTCAGGGTCAAGAGCAGTTCCAACTCTCTCATGCGCCTGTCATTAGTAATACTTAGCATGGCTGAAGCAAGACTGCCTACCAGATAAATGCTGTAAACAAACCTCAGAGGGACTGCTGGAATGTGTGTGTGTGTGTGTGTGTGTGTGAGAGAGAGAGAAAGAGAGAGACTGTGTTTTTATGCACGCTTGTATTTATATATTGCATTAAATAAAAAGTAAATGCATGTTCATGTCTGTGGCGTGCTTGCCTGTGTGTGTGTGTGTGCGCATGTGTGTGTGTGTGCGCGTGTGCGTGTGTGTGCGTGTGTGTGTGTGTGTGTGTGTGCGTGTGTGTGTGCGTGTGTTAGTATGTGCATGAGGTCAAGGAGGCAGGAAATGTGATTAGCTGTGGTTCCCATCACCCTAAACAAGGAGACCGTTTAGCCTTGAGAAGGCTGGCGCATCTTCCATGTCTCCAGTTAAAAATGTGTTGAGATTTCTTCATAAATTGTCATGTTTCACCTGTACATCATGTCTAACTTCCCTCAGTCTGCCCAGACTACTTAAGGCAGCCTAGTGATTTCCTGACTTACGATAAAAAAAATTCCCCAGTGGCTGTGAATTTGTAGCATTCAGGGCTCATGTAAAGTAGCAGAAACATTTCAGAGCAGTAACAAGTGAAAAGACAGAGTTCTTCCAGTCCAGAAAACATCAGTGGAAAGAGAACAATTCTGCATAGCGCAAGGATCCGGTTGATCAAATGACCATTAAACTGTAAACAGGGCATTGTGTAGCTCAGTCTTAGTCCAGAGTCCTGAACTCCCCACTGTGCCGTAATCAAAACTGTACTAAACTGGAAACAGATCCACTGAGCTGCAAGCAGAGGTTTCAGTGCATTTTAGCTGAGAAACTACATCTGGCTCTTTACAAGGAAGTGATTCAGCATCTTTCAGTGCACACACCCATCATCTGTCCTCCACCATATCCACACACACACACATTCACACAGACAGTTGAAAGCATGTAAGCACTTACACCCTTCTGCATTGTCTCCCCCCCAGCAAAGCTGGGGTCAAACCACTTTTTAGACAAGCACGTCACAGACCACGAGGGAGACGGACTCAAGATCTGTTAGTGTTCATTAGAATCCCAGAGCAGAAAAATACATTCAGCAGGACTCTCTATCAACCGCAAGTCAACTCTGACAATCACAGGAAACAATGACACATTGCCGAAGAAAAGAGGAAAAACATTATTTATTTTCCTATGAGACTCTATTTTCCCCCAAACATAAAGTTGCACTGTAGAGAGTGTACTAATAGATTTTGATTTTTTAATAACTTTCAATGTGCTAAACCAATAAAACCAAAAACTATCAAAAGACAATTAAAGTTTTGAACTAACACTAATCAACCAACAAGAAAATCAAAAACCCATTTGACAAAGTAATAATTAAAGAAAAGAAACTTTGACTAAGATGGAGATTTTATCTTCAGTTAGACAACAAATCATCACATGAAGTGCAGATTTTCTGGCCCACTGAAGCCATACTGGGTAAACTTGTAGAATAGAATAGAATACACTTTATTGTTCCCTTGGGGAAATTTGTCATGGACTGAAGTGCCGGTAGCTGCTTCACAAAAATAAATAAAAGTAAAAAGTAAAAGTAAAAACGACCAAAGTGACCAATAATACAACCAATTACCCAAAACAGCAGCATACATACACAATGGCCATAAGGTATATCATGTTACATCATTAACATCTAAGAGATTTTATCAACATGTATTTTCTTTGGACACGAAACAATAAAAATACAAAAAAAACCCAACCAACCAAAAAAAAAAAGTAAAAATTTTTTTTTTAATTCCAGAAAGAATTTAAGAATTTTATTGGGTGCAAAATTAATATAAGTCCCCAAGTGCAGGATGAGTCATCAATATTTTTTTAAAACATTTTCCAGGAAATGCTCAACTGTAAAGTAAAATTAATCAAAACTGCAAAACTACTTTTTGGTCATTGTCGGGCCATATATTGTTAAGTAGGCAAGGATAAAAGCAACACAAATCTGATTTAAATAAATAAATAAATACATAAATACACGAAAAATCAATTTTCGTTTCATGGGGACTTTAAAAGGTGACTCTCCACATCTAAACCTAATCGGCTGGCATGAATGGCCTCGCAGGTAATTTAAATAGAAATCGACATGTTCTTTTTTTCTGGAGAAGCTTCTGAAAGAAGACTGTTTTTCAGCAACACAAACACAATCACACATTCAAACCGCTCTACCACAACAGCAGCACCAGACGTGAGTTTACTTGGATTTCATCGTGTCTTCTGCTACAGAGTCAGAGTTCTTCTTCTTGTCTGATATAAAAGATCATTAGATCATCAGGATGTGTTAAAACAGCACCAATGAAGCTTTTACGCTGCCTTTACGACAAGATAAAAATGTGCTCCATAGCCCAGCCAGATCAACACTTTTCAGTCAGAATAATTATAGCTCATGTTCTTATTTTTGTTTGTCATGGGAACCCAAAACAACATCCATTCTCATCTGTGGCTGACTCAGCTTCCATTGACAAAAGCTTAAAGCTGAAATCAAGCCCATCTGCACTGGCACTTGTGTGATATTATCTACAAATATAATCAAGTGGGGGTATAAAGTTGACTTTGATTTACTATTTGTTTGTATTTATATTAGTCTGTTTCCCCACAAGAGATTTAATTCCTTCAGGGTCTCAGATGAGAAAGTTTATGAGCCTGTGTCATACTGCAAGCAACAAACATCCCGCTGTGATGTACGGTCAACATTTCAACATTGAACTTTTTGTCTCAGCAGAAGACAAAAGGCTCATTCTGATTCTCCATATTTTAGACACAATCTGTCTTTAAAAACACTAACGTTTATTACAGGCTGAAGGAAGTTGTGCCTACATCACATGAAACCATGAGCCACAACAAAATCATCACCCAGATCCAGTTTCATTGTATCTACAGGGATCATCATGAGGATTTGTGTGTGAACAGGGAGGGATGCTGCAGAGCGTTACACGAAACAAATCCTTCACAGCTCTCTGGAGCCTTCAGTCAGATCTTAACTACTTTTTTGTGCAACCAACAGTCCAAAACCCAAAGAATCTTCATTTACAATCACAAATGAAAAAGACCAAGCAAAACCTCACATTTAAGAAGATGAAGCCAGCAAATGTTTGACATTTTTGCTTGAAAAATGACTTAACTGATTAATGGATTATGAAAATAGTTGGTGATGAACAGTGGTGTAGTGGTGCCTGGAGAAGTGTGTATACTCTTAATTTATGTCCCCAATGTTTTTTTAAAGTGGCTCGTCCAGCAAAAGATAAGCTCCCTTTCTAAACTATGAGGTGTTACTAACAGTGGCATGGAAGACTACTCATGCATATTTCAGCCCCCCTTTTTGGCCCAACTGGCAAAAAGGGGGGCGTGGTAGTGGGAGTGGCCTGTAATGAAAAGGCGTAAAACTTCTAAACAGATTCGTGTAACATAACTAAACTTTGTAGACACACACACACACACGTTTATTGGTCATGGCTTGCCCTGCCCCTACACTTTAGCCCCGCCCCCTTCCATAACTCATCAACCGTTTGACGTACACTGTAGACTCTTGTGGGAGGCATCAGTGCAGACTGTAATTTTTTCATTTATGATGTGTCTGTAACTTAATCAAAGTGTGTGATGCCTGAGACGACTGCAACATTTTTAGATGCTGATTGCAGCTATTGCAAATTTGTGCTTGTTTAAAGTTTCTTTCTTGCTTTCCCATCTACCTCACTCTCTCTGAGCAACTGGTGCTGGTACAGATATCAGTTAACGAGCTTCGACCGCTTTGAGCACAGAATGACATCACAGCAACATTTCCAAAAATGTCATGGCTCATCTACAACATCAGTTCAACAGGTGAAAGAGGCCAAACTTTATTAGACACATTTTATGAGCAGAGTGCATTGTCTTGTTTACTGTAGAAGGACATGAGTAGCTGTTAAGTGTCTCCTCTCGTGTTCACGTTCTGCAGGATGCAGCTCTTGCTACGAGCCGCAGAGATAATCCTGTCTAGCACTTCTCACAGTGTGACTTTATGTGCATGTCTTGTATGCTTGCAGGCGTGTTTGAGTCTAAAATGATCTTATTTTTCTAAAGCAGTGCACCCCGACAGAGCTCTGCAGGACATGTCAGCACTAACCAAAATAAAATCTGTGCACTAAGCGCAAATATGCAGCTTCAAGTTTCTCAGTGGCCATGTTTCCTTGGAGGCAGCGTTTGCAGAGGGGCGCGTGCAAAAATCACGTGCAGTACAGGAGCCATTACATCACAGAGGCATGAGCAGCTAGATTCACATTCAGACAAGCAGACAGTACTTTGAAAAAGAGGCAGACAATAACAAATATCTAAGTGAATTTCGGCATCTTAAGACTAACATCAATAATACTTTGGCTGGGTATTGGCAAGGACCTCACAATACAATATGTAAAATGATACACTGCAATACCATACATAATTTATTGAAAATTTAAAAACAGAGCTGAGAGTACAACTTGCTGTGTACCACCTTGGTGATCTAATTTGTACATTAGGTAAAGGCAAAGGCACTTTATTGGTCACATATGAGCCTACAGGGAAATTTGGTCACTACATGTAACTCATCCCTGTGGAGCAGTGGGTGGTCACAGCACAGCGCCCCGGGGACCAACTCCAGATCTGAGCCAGTACCTCAGTCAAGGGTGCTGACTGGAGATAGACCTATATACATGTCTTGATGGACGGGGAAACCAGAGGAAATCCACACAAACACGGGAGGCACATGCAAACCCTGCCTCAGGTGCTGGGTGCAAGTTGTTGGGGGAGATGGGGGGATTTCCCCTTCACTGCCTTTGATATCCGCTCCCGGGGTCATTCAGTTTTACCCCCACTTCTGGTCAGACTACATTAAATGCATCTCATACTGCCACCAGCAGACGGTGCAAGTTGACGAAATAATACAGAGTATTTTAAAAAGACATTATGGATCCAAATCGCAAGTGGATCAAATTGTCATATTAAGTTTTCAGTAGCGATGATGACTGCGCTTCACGCTTGGAATGACTCACAAAATTCAGCTCCATAATTTGTCCCCGCTAGTGTCAAGTTAGCTGTCATAAAAGAATAACAACTAGCTTACAACTGATGTTTGCTAGCTAGTAAAGTGATCACCAATATGAAACTGCAACAGAGCATTTTGTCAATTTTTGTAGCGAAAAATCAACAGAAAAAGTCACGAATAGCCTTGATGGCGGGACAGATAACTACGACAACCAGCCGCCAGCATCACCAGAACCCACACAGGTGAGTGAGCAAGTGAGTGTTTTAGGTCCACCTTGCCTCTGGACCAAGATGACTAAATTTGAATTTCATCTACCAACATGTGGACAGGGTGCATGTTGGAGTATAATTACAGTTGAATGTTAGAATATGATAATTGTTACATAAATTTACTGAGTTGGAGACGGTTGTTTCAAGTAAAAACTGTTGCTGAAGCTCAGATCAGAAGATGAAATTACTCATTAAATTTTTTGGTAAAATGGGACCCTGCCACTTGGAAAAGCTGTCTCTGTGGGTCTCCTTCTGATTCCCATCTGTGCACAAGTGGCACCATAAAAAGGTGTTTATAGACAACCTCAGGGTCAGAGCAGGCCTGCCTGAGAGAGATGGCCAACACCCATGCTCAGAGGAAACAGACCAAAACTGCAGATGAAAGGCTCCATAGCCTGTGACAACCTGTGATGCCTGTGGCACTGATGATGCAGTTTAGCTCCACTCCATTTTAATCTTGTTTTCAATTTCCAAGCAGGGTCCTTGTGATGAGACAGTGTGTGTGTTCCACACCTCATCACCTATTTCTCCCAAAGCTGCAGGATTCTGCCAAAACCATCTCCTCCTGTGTGATTTGCCCTTTTAAATATTAGATCACTCCTGGCTATGGCATTACTCATTAACATTACAAATGAGATTTCTCTCAGGTGAGCTGCATAGCTTTAAATGAGTTTTTTGGAGGCTGTATTTTGAGATCGTTTACAGGTCAACAGTGTGAGGAACATCCTTCCACACATTCAAAAGAGTGAGCCAGGCTGCCATGTCGCCCCGCGGTCAGTTCTGTCTGTTTCCGAGTACAGGAGGCAGAAAGGGCACTGTGCTGCTGCTTAACTCAGTTACTCTGTCACCGCTATTTGTGCACTGAACAGCCCCGGGGGTGTGTGTGTGTGTGTGTGTGTGTGTGTGTGCAAGCAGAGGAGAAATCAGTGCAAAAAGACCTGCAGATTGCCCCAGGTCATATGTGCTGCACTGGTTAAGTGGACATCAATGATGCAGCAGCCACACAGCGACGCACAGGCAAGCACATCAAACCTCTCAGTTTCATCTGCTGAGCCCCTGTAGTGAAACGGGAAGCTCCTGCATTATTGATGCTCTCGTTCTGTAAAGCAATGAACTTATCCGACCTGCCCGCAACATTACACCAGGCAGTCAAACAAAAACATTTTGTTACCTCAAGTGCTTTAATTAGGATAATTGGTGCTAGCATGGAACATGTTTACAAGGAATACTGTTACCACTGACTACAAATGATCACCTACAGGCCAACAATGCTAACATTTGATTACAGTGGTAACATGGATGGGGTGACAAAATTTCTTCTGCAGTTTTATTTACACAGGAGAGCTGCACGAAATTGAGAAAAACTTAAACTGCAGCGATATCATTTCTTGCAATATACAGTATTTATTGCAACTGTAAAATCAAGAAGTGGATATCATAAAATGCACACACGTTACACATAAAGCAGGAGAAAAAGATTAAATGACACAATATCCAAAAATGTAAACCTTGAATAAAATGGATGCTGCAGAAAATAAAGATTTCACTGGTTTTCCTACAAAACAGGCAGGCTGCAACACAGGATGCACTCAGTGAGGATGTTTAGCACTGACAGCACATGGTTCACGTTAGGGGAAGATCGTGGTTTTGGTTTAATGGAGAAAAGTCAGCAGTGACTTGAGACATATAAAGGTTATGAAAATATTTAACTGAATTCACAATCTCTGCCCAACTTTAACCGAATTGATTTTGCAGTTTAAGGACCAACAGACTGAAGTGTGGACACAATCTGGACTGACTTCAGCACGGTAGATTAACATCTCTGAATAATCCAGGCAGCGATTCAGCCGTTCAGCTCAACATTACATTAATTATCTAAATCAATGGTTCCCAAAGTGGGGGTTGGGACCACCCTGCAGGTCGCGAGACACAGAGGGGGGGTCACAAGATGTCTTCCAAAAAACAATTTTTTTAATTTTTTCATAATTGCACAACTTCTGGTTATATTCTTTCTTAAATTACTTTGAAATAATATTATGACTGTTAGGTTGTTGTTCTTTTGTATTGATGCTCCTGTTTGCATAAGCCTAACAGCGCATGTGTGTCGCTGTGCACAATGTCCAGGGTCCATGGGGGTCCCCAGTCTCTGGCACTGTTGTTTTGGGGGTCAAGGGCTGAAAAGTTTGGGAACCGCAGATCTAAACTATTTAGCAAAATGTATTTTCTCAGAGACAGTATGGATATTCGTGATGAGAACAGCGCCTGTGTTGGTGCATCCTTGCAGCGCATCGTAGAGAAGGCTCTGCTATGAATGCACAATAAACATCAGATTTAGGGTTTTTTAAGTTTTTCCTCTCCTGGTGACAGGGTCTAAGGACAGAGGATGTCACGTCTATGCAGTTTGTGAAGCCCCCTAAGACAAATTGTAATTCGTGAT
>JAQFJA010000020.1:18115332-18134839 GCA_029874485.1 Naso brachycentron
GCACGAACACACACATGTGGACTGATGCAGGCGGAGGACACATAACGTCACCTTTTCTCTGTCAGTATATTCACATTGATATGAAGCAAATGTTACAATGCACAGCTGGATTCTCATAACTTATGAATGAAACGTATTTTTTTGATATCAATTATTTAAAAAAAAGAATGTCACGAAGTCCAGCAATGTGACTAATGTGAATGCCCACATCGCAATGACAATGTTTAAACGATAAATCATTCAGCCCTATTAAACAGGTTATTTGGTAACTGTATCATATTACAGCGGCATTATGAATCCTGGAGACAAACAGAAGACTAGAAAATTAAATTTGAAAGGCGTCACATGTTCCTTACAAATCAAAAGATACAGCAAATAACTAGTTGTGATAACATAGTTAATTTACTCTTACTTTTTTCCTTGTTTTAAAGAATTTTAACAATTAATTTTTTTCAGGAGAAGCAGTAAGGTGGTGGTTCGAGCAGCAAGCCTGTGACCAGTGTGACTCTCCTCAAAGAAGGCACAGAATGTGCTGATTTTGGCAAAACTACCAGCAATGCCAATGTCCAAGTATGTGTGTCTGCAGCATTTGTCCGCCCTTGGACAACACCCTGCGGCTGTCGCTGTGAGGAAGAATGCCTTCATGGTAATCTTGTCCCATCAAAGGCAAACAAAGTTTACAACTAAAAAGATCTGGTGGCTCTTGTTGGCATCTTTGTTCCCACTGTGCTGCACCCAGGAGAGAGTTATAAAACACAGACATGAGTCATAAAATGCAGGTAGCCTAGATACTGCAGATCTTCAGGATATTTGTTGGCCATGGGAGTTATTGCCTCCTTGGATTGCACTCCCGGGAGGCTGAAAGCCATGTAATATGTGTGGTTGCCCCTGGCAACAGTACTGGTAAGTGCACAGAAATGTATATTAAAAGAAATATCAAATTTTTTTGACCAACACAAGATGACATTTTTTAAAAAGCAGAGATTGAATTCATAATGGCCAGCGGTGACATGAATTGTGGCGTCATACAAAACCCAAGAAAGTCTCATAATGAACAAAAGGTCGACCATAATTTAACACTGTGATGCCCCAAGTGAAGACTGCAGTCGGGTCGGATTTCTACACTTTAGTCCCTCTTCTGTAAGGCCCTGTTAGTGTATTAGACAAGTGGCAAAGGCAAAAGCATTCAAGTAAAAGACGAAACAATATCTGCTGTACACCAGCTGAGGGTTAAGAGAGTTCTGAGTTTGATTTTGGTGCAACATTAACAGAGAAAATAACCTGAACTGAAAAGAGGCCAGCCAGAACTTGGCGAGAAATGAATGAGCAGCTTTGAGTAGATCTGTACAATACACACTTGGAAGACCAGGTTCACGACAACACACAGATGTCAAAGGTCATCGAAAGTCAGCTGTCCTGCTAACAATGAACCTGGTGCTCCTTCACTACCCAGTGCCTGCTCAAGTCGAATCACCTGCATCCGACTATTTTCTGCTGTTACGGCTTCTGTGTCATCCTCGGCGTGCTCTATTTAAAGAGTCTTGGTTGATGATCTTGAATGACACACTGACATATCTCCAGTTACAGAGGGCTGCGCTGCTGCAATGGCACGAGGCTACGCATGCCTGGCAGTAAGCTGGCATGTAAATGAGGTTTCACACTTAGCAAGCAAGTAAGCTGCAGTTGATGGCACATGGCTGGTACTAGCAGCCGATGAAGAGGCGAATGGGAGACCCGACTGAACGTGCCATGATATTAGGCAAATGATCTCCAATGACTTTGATGGTCCAGTGACTGAAATCCTTTTAAATAACTTTAATGTAGCAGAAAACTACTGCTCAAGTCTCCCTTTCTCACTTCAATATGCTGAGTAAATTACCCAGAAAAACTGTATAAAATAAATCAGCTGTTTCAACTAGAGCAGATGACAACTATTAAAGATTCTATATATGATATTTACTGCCACTAAATGGCACATTTGAACACCAGCAAAACATATGGGTGCAAAGCCACACCTTTCCCAATGACCAAAAACATCCGTTGCATAACAGCATCCTAAAATCCCACCAGACTTCGTGAACAAAAACAGTAATTTTACCCCCCAAATTACAATAAAACACACCTCCTTTCCGCTCCAAACAAACCAAGTAGCCTTTACAGTGTATGCCCTGTGAGCTGGGCATTTTACAAATCTTGTTTATTCCAACTCCTACTGTACGAGTAAATCGTCTGCACTGTAAAGCCAAAGCTCACAATATTTGAGTTCACACTAAAGGTCCAGTTGGCCCCTGTGGATCGTTCTGACTAACTGACAACCGTCAAAATAGTTTTACTTGAAAACTAGGCAGTCAGGAGCAGAAAACGTCAAAGAAGAAGTTCCAAAGATGCATTTGATGTGTTGCTTTGATAATCTGTTGGCATCCTGTGTGCCAAAAGAAAAAAAAGACGTGCCAGCACATGTGGACATGCAGTTGGCTGGAAAGACGTAGACAGTTCATGAGACAGTGCAGATTGTTCACTTCACGCTGGCACAGTGAGAAAAAAGGCACAGATCTTGGCGAATCGCTCTCATGGTTCTGCCTCAACTGTGCGAAAGCTTGGCGACAGCTGACCAAAATTTCTGACATGCCAGAAATTTATCCAGTTATCTGGTAACAGGTCGGGAGCAGCTTGTCTGCCCTCACTCCCCCTGGACACTGCACAACAAACCACACGAGGCAGTTCAAATTCGGCCCAACACCAAAATGAGCTGAGAAACGGGCTGATATCACGGATGTATGCCCGGCTTTAAACTCAACAACACCATCTAGATCAGTCAATTTCCTGTTCAGACATTCTCAGGTTCTGTCGAAAGAAACCCTAATTCAGCGAGTTAGATGTGAAAATAATGTAACTCTACAAACTGTTTTTTCCTGCTAAACATTAGGAATGTATTCAGTTTGGTATGGATCTATTTCTTCGATCTGCCAAGTCACCCAAATCCATGTAACAGAATTTTTAGCTTGCTAGCTATCCCGTTAGTGCTAGCTATCAAATCAGATATGCTTTAGTTAGCTACAGTATTATTTTGTAGTTTCAGTGGAATGTGAACGCCTTCAGGTGAACTCTTTTCGCTTTCACAGTGCTGCGTGAAGGTCACCCTTTAACTCTCTTGATAAACACTGTAAGAGAAGGTCAACAGTTTAACAGGGAGGGACTCTCATGCACTAAAACGCCCGGCTATGAAAACACAGAGCAGAGAAACACACACAGGGAGGGAGTGTGACTTCATCCTCTACTCTGGTCTCCATTTCTCAGCTATCTTTTCATGGCAAGTGGTTGTTTGCTGCCATATTCAGGGCTGGGTATCGAACTTCAATAATTTTATGGTACTGACCGAAGTGCCTCAATACTATCAAGTATCGAAAAATGTCAGGTATTGAAATTTTAGTATCAAATGAACACAGGAGTTAATCTCATCAGCATCAGTGAGCCAATACACATGCAGCATGTGTGTTGTGCCAAGATCTTACAGTACTGTTGATCGGCTGAACTCTTGTGTTTTGCAGGAAAAACACCAGATGACACGTAGAGACAGGGTTGACCATGAGTATGTGTAATGTAATCTTTTGTTTAAACAGATTAGACAAAATTGATATCAAAAAAGTATCGCTTAGGAACCGGCATCAAAGTCAATGTATCAGTATTGGTACGGGTATTGCTTTTTCTGAACGATAACCAGCCCTGGCCACATTTATGTTCACAACCTCATCTATAGAACCTTTAATTAATATCAAGAAGCTAAACTAATAATCATCTCTTGGTCTGGCCAAGACAGATGCAGGTGTGTTGGTTTTGGCCGCCACTCATACACTCTCCATCTGTCTCTGGGCCGGACAGGTCAGTGATCTGCCAATCAGCTTTCGCATCAACTCTGTCCTCCTGGATGGATTAGAACTATTATTCACAGTTACATTATGAACTCCATAACTCCTCTGGGAATGAAGATCACTGTCTGTATGTTATGAAGTAAACTGCCTGTTTTTTAAATGTGTCGAATTCAGAGGAAGAAGATTTTACTTTCAGTACATTATTACAAGGAGAGAATAATGTAAACTTCAGGTCATCTTAAGGGGATGGAAACAGTGACTCACTAAGAGGAATATTTAAATAAACCTTCCTCTAAAGGTGGCGCCCAGTGACTCGGCTGGAACATAAACATTGAATGAATAAAATTAGCCACCTGCTGTTGCTGTGATTCAATCATGAGTCGACTGAATTTCACATCTGAACGCACCTCTTTGAATGGATACTCAGAGTAAAAGATCAGAGCTTTTCTTTCAAATCTATTGAAGCAAAGATGCTCAGCTCATTTTATTAATGTGAAGAATATATTTTTCAATTTTCCCTTTTTTGAGTCAAATTGCTATCAATATTATGCCATGATATCCCAACAAAGAGGGTGTTTATTTCTTTCATGTATAGCATCTACACATTGTTCAAACTGAACTTGAGATGAAAACTCTTTGCAGCTCAAGGTGCTTGGACAGCGATGCTTCATTGCTCATAACAGACACACTTACATGGAAGCTCTACAGCTGTCGAGAGAGAAAAAGTGTGTTCAGGAAAGAGGCAGGCTTGGTTGATATATAGGTGACAATGTGCACGCTCTTCGGTATAATGAGAGGAAAAGACACCTCCTCACCGGCAAACACTTGACAGGCAACAGCTGGGCTTTGGTTACTTACATCTGTGTCGGGCCCCTTATCTGCCCCTGGGCAGGAGAACGTGACAAGTTCATGGCACCTCTTGTGGACCACAAAACAGCAAACTGCAGGGGTAGAAAAGAGACAAGAAGGAGCGTTAAAAAAGAGAGATGGAGAGAGAGCTTCAGAGAAGGAAATACACAGAGGGATCGAGAAAACAAAAAGTGATAAAGAAAGAGATGGCTCAAATACAGAGTCTCGTTGCTGACTGATATATGGACAGACAGCAAAAAGAAACAGAGCTCTGATAACACCAGGAGAGACTGAAAAACCACTAATGTCTGGGCAAGGCTCCTTATCATGAGTCCAGATGGCCGGTCCTGCCTGCAGGCTGACTGCTCTTATTGCTACCTCCTCATGGACATGACAGGAGCAAAGGCAGACACTACACACATGTACACTCACATTTTCTGCATGCACATGAACCACACTCAAACACAGGCAATCAAAATCCTCAAATTAACCCAGTAACTGAACATGTATGCACATGGAGCACATCCAGGCCTGCACACAGTGCCAACACGCAGCGTGATTCTCATGGTGTGAATGCCAGGTCACTGAGTGCACTGGAGTCTGCAGCCAAGCAGGCAACCAACTCCGAGTGGAGGAGGACGCCTGTTACTGGCTCTCAAAAACTGTCTGACACCAATATTGAGCGAGCTGGCCGGTTTTAAGAACAAAGATGGTACATTCTCACTATTCTGTCTTGCATGGCCACATCACTTCACCATAAATGTGTCATGTAAGTGTTACATCTGCCTGCTTTCATTTTCATCAACGAGACGGCTTCCCCTTTTTTAATGTTTTCAAAGCTTGTACCTGCAGCATGAGAGAAAAGCATTTGAAATCCAGGTTTTCAGGAGCTGTCACATGACATTAAGTGACCCAGATAAGACCTCATTTGACATTTGTGTTGCAGCAGTGATGTGATGCATCTGCACAGACCCTTTGCTTCAAGTTTTACCGTTTCACTCCTGTTTCAGCTTTGGAGCAAAGTAGTGAGAAGTGTCGGTGTGTCTCACTCTTACATGCATCCACCTACAGATCACTTCTCCTTTTCTCCGCATCCCAACCAAATGGAAACAGCTGGGCACATGTGAGGAGCTGTGATGACCACTGTGGCTGAGGAGACATATAAAAAAGTCTCAAACAGAAATCCAATCCACACAGCTTTCACAGAAAATCACATGAACCTAGTGCTGGGCGGCATACTGGTTCATACCAAATACCGGTATTTATTTTCCATATGATATGAATTTTTCATATACCCCGGCCATGGGTCCTGATGGCCGGAACGTGGTGAACGGCGCATGGCGCTGTTTTAGAGGGATCCTTTTCACTGCTGCACCACAAAAAGGCATGCTTAAATTAGCTCTTGAGCAGAAACTATGATGGACAGGACAGAAAAACAAGTTTCAGAAACTGGAAGAGTCCATGATGACAAAGAAATTGTGCCAAAGACAGAAGCGGTTTCTGTGGTTCGGAGGTTCTTTCAGTTTTAAAATTTCCAACGTGGACCAAACAACAATTTGCTGCAAATGCTGTCAAGCTGTCGCTGGAGGAGGCAACACCAGCAGTTTGCTCCACCACCTAAACCGAAAGCATGTCAAGGAATAATGTTACTAAGAATGTATGAGATCAAAATCGGCTTCCACAACATTAAGTAACACTAGTGAAACAGTAAAACCAAAGTTGAGTCACTTGACGCTTGAAGACGTGTTTGCTCGAGGGACTGCCCACGAGAAGAAAAGCAAATGATAAAACGAGATTACACACTCAATAACAATCCACCTAGCCAAAGACATGGTCCCGCTAGCCACAGGGGGAAAGATGGCTACAGGGCGACGATTAAAACACCGGATCCCAGGTGTGTGTTACCGGGTCTAAATACTTTTGACTGCGACTGTTTTCATGCACTCTGACTCCTTCCACATAAAACTCATGAGCACCACCTCCTTGTAAACCTTATCCTTTTACGCAGCCAAGCAAACCAGTATAATACATGTGATGACAAAATGTTTTTCTATACTATATCCTCCTCCTGACAGTAGAATAATGAGCCGTTATGAACCAAACTTCTTGAGTACTTCATCACTCAGTCTGTAAAAAAAGGTAAAACGCCCAGTCATTAAAAAAAAAAACAACATTAACTGTGATGTACCGTGAAATCTGTATCATTTTAAAAAATACCATGATACAAGTTTTCTGTCATACCCCCCAGCGCTAAAAGAACCCCTCGAACAGAAACTGACTGACAGCTGATGTATAAAGACACAGCAGAAATGACTAAAACACGTCATCAGGAAGAAACATCTGAGATTGTTTTTCTTCGTTATCATCTGGACCTCTCACACTCCTGCTCCATTCATGCATTATGCAGTGCTGCCGGCTAATTATGCGTTTATGTGTCCTGTTTCTGTCTTAAAGCCTAAATTACAATTTAGACACGCAAACAAACTGAGTCATGACAACAGTGATGTCGATGTGGGTATGGTTATTATTCTTGACTTCTGATCACTGTTGTTTTGGCAGAGTCAAAACTCCATCTGCCATCTGTCCTGTCACAGAGCTGCCTCGCCTAAATCCATGAATAAAGACAAATACTTATGAATGTGACGCCCCGATCACATAGCACCCACTGTCTGTGCTATACTTGAAGAGAACATATTTGCATTTTTAAGCTTGATTAGTTTCTGCTGATATGTTGGTCATAAATCAGGCTTATGTGACACATTATTGTGCATAAGTCAAAAATAACAAATGGAATAATTTCATTATAATAAAGGATTAGTCAAATATATTCACATATTGAATCCCTCTTACACATATGCATATGCATTAAGGTTTATGCATATTTCATACAGTATATTATGTACTCAGCCACTGGTCACATTCAAACAATGAAAAATCACTGGGGCATAATGCTGACTTACTGCTATTTCCACTTTTTACAGCAGCGACATTTGTATCATTAAAAGAGCTAGTGGCTTTACGGTTTCTGTTCTTTCATTACAAACATGATGTTGGGACAAACAGCAGTTCTGCTTGTTTGTTTGCAGCCGCATTACTACACAGAACAAATATGTTGTTAGAGTTTTTCATACTCACTCTCTCATATCAGTTTTTAACGGAGCTAAACAATCAATATCTACTGACCCACTGCTGCAAGAAGCATCAGCGTTCAGAGGGGAAATGGCAATTTCAAGCCCTGCTGGCTGCAATATGAGAAAAAATTATGATAATATTTCTTAATGCATTTACCAGAGTGCACTTCTGTTGAAAGGAAATTAACTGAGTAATTAGATTCTTCATATCATGTAGACATATGTCCTTTACAGTGCATACCGGATTTTTTTCAGCAGAAGGTTGTTTGTTATTTGGTTGGCAGACACTCAGGCTACAGTGTCACAGACAGTGCTTGGGTCTTTACCAACAGCATTTGAATATTCGCTTCCAGTGAATACAGTGAAAATCAGGATGTATTAATATACATATATACAGAGTGAGAGATGGATGGATGGATGGATGGATGGATGGATGGATGGATGGATGGGTAAATGACAGACACAGACAGACAAACAGACAGAACAGGTAAATCAAGCCCATCCCAACTACTGACAGCTATTTCTGTTTTTCTTTGGAGTATTTGCTCTTCATCTCCAACACCAACAGCTACAGTTGTAAATATTCACACCAAAGCTGAAGAGAAATATATCATAGCAGTGTTTCTTGTTGGGATTTAGTTGTCACAAGTAGAGAACTCAGGAACCACAGTGCTGTTGTTGCACGGTGCCTTCTCTACCCCTTGCAAATACAATCAGTAATTTGGAGAAAAAGTTATAAATATACAGCATATTTTTGCATAGATTTGTATTTTAAGAACAAAAAAAACATTTTTGTGATTCCAAAGCTATACGTACAACGTAATAAACTACAAGGGTTACCTATATGTTGGCTTTCACATGTAATGATGGCAAATCTACATAACCCACACACACATATCACATGACTATACCACAAGCCCAACTACTGCCCTATGCCTCCCAGGAGCTATCAGTCAGTGCGATCAATAACCAACATGAAACATAAGTCACGCCAGGCCGAAACACAGACCAGACATGTCATTTATCTCACTCAGTCACTACTCCCATAAATCAACCTATTGTAAATGGCTGCTGGTGGTGAGAACAGCCCCAGTTCACAACAACACGCTGAGGACCAAGAGCATACGTGGTTACACAGGATGTTCATGTCAAACCTCTGTCCTGTTTCTGCTGAAGTTTGGGTTTCTCTATGTGGCGCTTTTTCTCTTGTCTGTTTAGCCAATAGTGATAATAAGCAGCATTCCAATCTCATTAAGACTATAGTAGCTCTTCTTCTTCTACTGGCCCCTCACAGCAGGGTGTTTCTGTTGTTAAAGGCTGAGCAGATTTTATGATCCAGATGCAAGTGAACGCTGTGTCATATAAATCAGCCAGTAAACAACAAGGCTGTGTTTAAGCCTTTGTTTTGCGCTCTGATTTGTGCTCCAGACAAAATACAAAACATATGTGATTCGCAGCCGTGTCCGATAATGGTCGACAGAAAACTCAACTCTGCTCTATTTTGGCACTACCAGTGATGTTTGATGGGCTGTTTCTATTGTTTCTCCTGTTTCTGCCTGTTATAAACTTTTCTAAAGGAATGTGCATGCCACAGTTTGTACTTAAAATTAGGCCCATTTAAACGAGCGCAGCCCTACTAAAAACAGAAAAGTTCTTTGCTTTTTTTTAAAAAAAAATCTGTGCTTACATGAACAACTGAAAGTGCTGTCGTATGCATGTCAGGCTTACTTTGTAATGGCATACTAAAAGAGTTGCCGAATATGTTTACTTGCTGTTGCTGCTAAGCCCTAAACAGCCACAAATTAAAGAAGTTCAGTCATAGTTTGACTTCTAAAATTATGTTAAGAACATTTGAATTTGCCTCAATAGATTGTCGCCATAATCAACTTGCTTTAGGTGAACTGTGGAGCGTTTGATTGGTGTTTGGTAGTAGATATTGCAGAATGCATTGGCTTGCACTAAAACTAGCATCAGCGAGAGAAGGATGCATTTTCAAAAGATTGCACTCTGGAACCCGGGTTCAAATGTTTGTGGTTTGAGGGGCACCAGCATGTCATTGTCATGTAAGAGAAAGGCCGAACTGCATTCTTTGTTTGATGCAAAAACTTGTGTGATGTAAACAGCCCCTAAGAGTCATTTATTAAAACTAAAGCTTGAACAATAAAGTGTGGAAATCAGAAAAAAAAAAATCCAGCATGCATGGATGTGTACCGTAGAGTGTGTGCTGACAAAGGTGTAAAAGCAAAAGAAGGTGATGCAGGGTGGATGTCAGTCGTAGGACGCTCCACTCGACTAATCGTCCACTGAGTTTGGTTTGTCCCTTTACACAAACCTGCTGCCCAAGTTAAATTGGTCAGTCCAAACATTATTATTTTCTGTAATATGAGCTAGACATATATTTTTTGTTTGTTTGTCTTTGTTCAGTTTGTCAGGTCTGAGACAATGAGAGCAGAAAGAGTGAGAAGGTATGAATGTGAGCTACAGAGGTGGACTGAAAACTCCTCGTCTTCTGCAGGTCTCATTAGAGCCCGGCTGCCTGTGATCTGTGGTCCCACTGGTCTTGTTCCGGGCCAACTCCGAGATTTAACACATACATCACCTCAACGCCATCTTGGTTGAACTCTTTTTAAAGTAACTGCTTTACTGATATGGAATAATGAACTCTATATTTCAACAGTGAACAGTTAATCACATATATTTATCTTAGCAAATCATTAGGAAAGCTACTCTGCTGCATTGCTTGAAAAGCACAAATACGGTCAGCTGAGGACATCAGGGCCATGATGGTTAGTTTCTGAATTCAATAATGTGGCTTTTAAGAGGAAGTATATGAAAACAGGCATTTTTGGGGCAGACAGTGTACATGTGGATGTGCCAGTTGAGACGTTTTCTTCAATTCAAAAGTGAGATTTCAGGAATGCAAGGTGATAACTTCAAAGCTTTTTAACCTTTGAGAGAGGTAAGCAGATACGTTGTGGTGACTTTAACAGGTTTGTTTGGGTAACTGGATGTATTTGTCTTCCTCTGACCTGATAATTTCCCTCCTCTCTGGACAGGATTAATCACACAGCAAGTGGGAGTGTAATAAGGGTTTTTTAGTCAATACTTATTGCCTTCCAGCACAACAGACAGCAAAATCACTTCTTTTCCCAAAGATAACATAGCTCAGACCCACTCCTACTCACATTCCAGAAAATCAATTTCTTCCACACTTTTTCTGGGTAAGATGTTTATTGGAGTAATTTTCTTCTAATACAGAAGGAAAGGTGAGAATTATTAAATAAGCATGCTCTTGGATATGCAGATGGGATTTCTTAGAAACCTCACTAAAATAAAGAAACTGTACCCAAGGACAATTTTAGACCAAACTATCAAGAGGCTCTGCAGCCCACTGGAGTTCCTGACAAAATGCAGATGACTCTATTCCTCTGCTCTCTGTACTCTCTGTCCTGATTGGCTGGTCTACACTACCCTTCCTAGCAACAGGTGACGTCGGTACGAGCTAAATAGCTGTTTGTTCCTTATGCTCTGCTCTTGCTTCTGCCAACAACAGAGTGTCTGTAAGCCACACCGTCAGTCGGCTCGGGCTCGAGCTGAGACGGACCAGTTTACTCTGCTGCAACTTTCCCTGCAACCGTTGAGTTGCTACCCAACAAGTGTCAACAGCTACAGCTAATGTTAGCTTGTTAGCTTGTAAGCAGAAGTTACCGACTGCAACTTTAACAGAAATAACAACTGTGTGATAACTATTGTACACATTAACCCTACTTTCACAGCTTTTTAAGGCAGCTGGGTTCTGTGCACCTTTTCCCCGCCTCACCGTCTGTAAAAGTTACGGAGGCAGCTTGGGGAGTTTTTCTACTGTTTTTACGCTACGTGTGAACACTTGTTTAACAGTTTAGGTATGTCAGACATTTTTCATTACAGACGAGATATAACACACCAGGGAATTCAACAAAATTATGGCAAAATGGATATTTACGATTGTTTCACATTAATGTTGGAGTTTCCCAAGTTTTTGCGCCGTGTTATCACTTTTTTTTCTGGCTATTTGTGTGGTGCACCGTAGTCAGTGTTAAAAGTCACACCAGTCACATCTCTTTGAATTTGGAACGCTGGTTCGATATATAAAATGACAACCTGGAGCAGCTTAAAGCCGGGGCTGCTCGGTTCAGTGCAATTTAACAACGGCTAATAATTGGCACCTTCAATGCGGCGCTGATGCAGAGTCTCTGTGTAAAAAGGTCTATTGATTAAATTCTGTGTCTGAGGTTCTTTAATGGAATCCATTTCATGCTAAATACCACTGATCACTGTATAAATTAATAAAGCTTGTACTTGAAGAGTCTCCTTTAAGTACTTCATTGTCATGAGAATAAGTGCATTTAGTGGAGCAACTTCACTATCTCAAAAACTCTGTAATGGCTGAAGTTACTTTTATCTGAGCTACTTGGCTGCAGTTTTCTCCTCAATAATAACACAGTAATGTTATTCAGAATCAAGATTACAGGAGGCAGAAGAGACCAAGACAGATCGATGGATGGAGTGAGGATGAGATCACCAAAACTTTTTACAAGAATCATAAGAAAGCAAAATTACAATAACAAGGAGGCCAAGACATGAACATGAAAAAACGAGCAAATCTTTTCAGGTGAAGATGATCAGTATTGGTGGGGCACGCAAATAAATTCCTTATTTGTGTTATTACACCACAATCATAAACTCCTTCCTCTCTTCAGGTCTGAGTACCAAAGATGATGATGACTGTGATAAACTTACAGTGAACTTACACAAAAAATAATGCTCAAACTCAGATTTCAGGCTGTATAATTTGACACCTACACCAACATTTCACCTGATAAAGCCAGCTTGCCTGAAAACATGTTGGTTTTGGTATTAAATTACAGTATACTGCATGTCATGGTTGACAGGCAGGAGAAGAAGGGAGGAGGGGGAGTTCTGTCACAGCAGGCCAGTAAAATGCCAGCTTGAACGACTCAGTCTTAGTGTTAAAGAAAAATTAAACATCTTTGATTATAATTTCTACTCAGATGGCAAATGTGAAGCGTTCAAGTTATTACTAAGACTACCTGCAAGCTTTTATATGGCATCCATCAAAAGTGAGACCATTTTATTAAAATATTCAGACATAAAAAAAATCTCCCTAATTAAAAAGCCTTCCTTTGAAAAGTCCTTAGTGCAACATTATTATGCATCATTATACATTATTATCTTATCTTTAATATCACAATTCAAATCATATCCATAATGTAAACTACTCTTACAGAGCAAAGAGCAAAGTTTAGTGAGCAGACAAGTCAAGAAAAGAGCTGCAGGGTGTCAGAGACGGCAAACTGGTTTGTAATTGAGAAGCTCAGCGGGCGGAAACATCTCTGAACGCACAGCGTGGCAAATTCTACAGATCATTTTAAAACATCTCAGTTATTTCAGTAAGTTTAAGGGTTAGGGTTAGAGTTAGGTTAAAACAGCCTAAATATTGGCGTAAGAAAAACAATCACCAATATTCAAGCCAGTTGCCAACTGGAACAAACCTGTGGCACTTAATGTGAATTTGTGACCAACCCTTACTTTAAGGGGCAGTTTACACAGCTTAAGTCTTTGTATCAAACGAAACACTTTCGTTCCTGTTTAGCCTTCGTTTTACGTGACAACAGTGTGCTGGCGCCCTAGAAACCGCAAACATTTGAAACAGGGTTCCAGGGTGCAACCTTTTGAAACCGCAACCTTCTGTCCGGCTGTGTAAACTGGCAAGCAGAGTGCCTGTGAACATGGTGACTATGCTAATGCTAATACTAGCATAAGTCAATGCATTCTGCTTTAGCCACTACCAAACTCTGATTAAAAACTCCACTGTGCACTGACAGCAGGTCTAATAACACAACAGTCTATTAAGGCAAACCTGAGTGTTGGTATCATAATTTTAAAAGTCAAACTACGGCTGAATTTCTTTAATTTGTGGCTGCTCAGGGCTTAGCAGCAACAGGAAGTAAACAACCGCAGCAGCTCTGACAGTATGTCCTTACAAACTTACGCCACCAACTACTGGCCTAGCATGCAAACTACAGCGCTTTCAGTTATTTGTGCAAACGTGGGGTTTTTTGAAGACACAAAGAACAGACGTTTCTGTTTTGAGTCGGGCTGCTCCCATGTAAACATGGTATAAATATCCCTAAGGCTAAAACAGTGAGTACATTTACATGATGTTAGAAAAAGTTGATTTATTGTGTTTAAAACTGGACTTTTAAAATAAATGTAAACATGTTAGACAGACTAACATCATAAAAAGTCCAATTTCTCACAGCTGGACTAGACAGAGAATGTGGTTGGGGATCAATTTGCATGTATATGCCTTAATCGGTCCCTAATTGGACTAAGCGTTCTGCGCATGATCAATAGTCTCTGCAGTGGTCTTTGACTCGAAACTCAAACAGTATAAATGTGTAGAAGAAAGCCTAGAAGAGTGTAAAAATACCATAAGCACAAGTGGTAGCATGCATCTAGCTTGTACCGAAAGTAAAGCATAGATACGAAATGCACTGCGCTGTAAAGCAGTCCATGTTTCCACTGTTCAAAAAAGAATTCGGTTGCAGGTTGATAACTTGTCTGTAGCTTGTTTGGTATGGTATTGGGTCGACTGGAGGAAGGTCTGATAGCAACCACCTCAAAGGTTCATATCACCACCTACCACTGTGGTGTTGGACATGGGTGTGTCTGTCAATAAATAAATTCTCCCTCGGTTCTCGTATACTTTAAAAATAACAATACTAAACAATTAAAGGCTGAATCAAGATGTAACTGCAGCTCGAGATAAATGTGCGTGTAAACGTACTGACTGCAACCATCAGTGGAGTAAAGCAGAGCCATTATGATATATAATTAGATAATAAGAAGCTGACTGGTTGTGTCATTAGCAACTTACTCTTCAGGTTAAGCAGCCTGTTTACAGAACTCACAAACACGTTCTTCTCCATTTCTCATTGTTTACAATCCTGTCATTCTGGTCAACACTGACACAAGAAGGATTTATGACTACTGCTGGGAATCAAACTGTAACACACAACAGCTTAAGTTACAAAAATCTTGTCATTTGACGCTGTGTTTCAGAACAATGAACGCTCAGCATTAAGTTCCATCAGTTACCTCCTAAAAGGTACTGAGAGCACATTAAGAGCCTGAAAATCTTGAAATTTCATCCTAAATGAAACAAGTTAAAACATATTACAGCAGGCTAAGTCACAGTAGTATATTTTTTTATCACAATGCAGCATTACTGTGAACACAAATGACTGTGAGGATGCTCTAAAGTCATTTAGTCACAACAAGTCCAATTCCTTTTTCAAGGGCCTCTTTAAAAATCCTCACGATGTTATGCATCTTTTAGAATTCATCACATGAGCCTGTTATTATTATGAAGTATTCATACTGAACTTGCTATACACCCTGATACACTGTTTTTCGGTCATGCATCATGTGATAAAGTTAAACACCACAACTTGAACTGTAAACTCGAGCACCAAGGATCCGGTTTCTGTTTAATATTTACACTTCACACACGGCTGTATGAAGGCAATGTCCCAGATATAAACACTGAAAGTTGACAGGGTCCACAGTAGGGCACCATTAGTTACACTTCCTGAGGAAATTGACCATCTGTTACAGTGCAGGTAAAGGTTCAGCCTCATTTTTGAATCATTAAAAGAACCAAAAGTCACGGGCCTTGATCTGTAAAGGATCTTGCACCTGAAGTCAAAAAATATGTGCAATGAAAAGACACACACTAAAAAAATACAGCACATAATATGTACAGGCACACGTCTGCACATACTGTTCAAAGAGAGGAGAAGAGAAGAGGGACAGAACATTACAGACACTGCACTTAAAGAGCACACCTTGAATAACTAAATGTTTTTCAAGGTGTGAGTTTGGAGAAGTATGGGCATTCAGGGACAAAGCAGGGGTAGTGTCCAAGGAAACAAGCCATAACCGGGTTACAGGGGGAAACTCAGAACTTATTTTATAGCCAGAATTAAAACCTTGGGCATGGAAATGAATAAAGCTGCTCTGATCTGAGACAGGAAATTCTCACAAGGCACGCAGACATAAAAAAGTTACATTGGCAACCAGCAGTATTGACTGTATAGATGACAAGTAATACTCACAGATATCAGCCACGGCAAAATTAAGAATAATGACTGTTGTACTCGAGTGACAGTAAATGACAAATAGGCCTGTTTAACAAAACCACTATAAACAAGCCAAAATAGCATCAAAAAACATTGATCATTCCATCATGACATGAGCTCCAAAAGATAGGGATGGGCATGATTAATCAATGATCAATGACTGACTGTTATGGATTTTGTCGTAATGTAATATAAATACAGGTTGTGCTGCGTACTGTGAGTGCTGAAGCGACGCAGTGAATTTCACTATGTGGCAGCAATGACACATCTCACCAACAGGGGGCAATATTACTTTTAGGAGACAGAGAAAACAAAAATAATGTTACTCTGCTGCCTACGAGCTGCGGTCACGGCTGCCGCAGATATTAAAAGTAAAGATGAAGAGGTCAAGGTGAAGTTTGGTGTGGGTCATTTTGAACTACAAAATGACAACGTTCATTGTCAACACTGTGAAGCCGTGTATGACAATAATCTCAGTGATGCACGACTTCAACAACATAACGTTAACGTTACATCCGACCCTGATTAACCTCAATGCATCCTCCGCTCAGCCTACCATCACCTCCGTCTGAGCATGGAGGAGCAGCAATGCACAAAAGTAAATAATGTTTTTTGATGAAGTTATTATTGTTTCATATGATTGTATTTTGAAATTGCTTCTAAAAGAGGCTCAGAGGCTCGCTGTCAGCTGGTTTTACGTTACATGTACCTCGTATCTTTTTTGTCTAAGTTCAAGAGTTGAACTTTAGCTGTCTTATCTGACAGGACTGTTGTTGGACTATAAGTTCTTCTTGGAATAAAGATTTAATTCAAACTCCCATCCCTTCCAAAAACAGAATAAAAAATAAACAAAAAACCCA
This sequence comes from Naso brachycentron, assembly GCA_029874485.1. Classification (NCBI taxonomy): domain Eukaryota; kingdom Metazoa; phylum Chordata; class Actinopteri; order Acanthuriformes; family Acanthuridae; genus Naso; species Naso brachycentron. The sequence continues at coordinate 18,132,246 of JAQFJA010000020.1, forward strand.
AAGCTGCTACGCTCACATTGCAAGGTTAGAACCATTTTGATCGCATGAGCTCAAAATTTCTGTTGGGCTCTGCGATCGGTCTGGACAGACTACAAATTAAGGGTTTGCATGAGCACCAAGAGTGGTGCGAGCCAATCAGCATCTCCCGAGGAGGGTCTATGAACAGTTTTTACGTGTGACAACACGTAAGTCGTTTGAAGTAGTTTGAAGTAATTCAAACAATAGCGACGGTTCCTGAGCAGGTTAGCATAGATGTGACGACAGCATCAGTTCCATCAGAACAGTAGAATATTTCTTCATTGAAAGAAGCAAAAAAGAACGACACTAAAGGCTTTTCTGATAGAAAAAAAGGTTTTCGCTCTTCTCTCAACTGACTTCAGTATGAGTTTGATTCAGCAAGTGGCTCCACTTGTAATAGGAATTGTTGTTCTGATTGGTCGAAGTCAGTCTGTGACAGACGATGACACACAGACGGTTTATCCAATCACCTTTGAAGTACTTTTTCAACGTGCCTGTCCTATTCTGAACTGTTTCCAATGGAGCCTTCCCAGACAGTTATGTGTAACTAACGAACCCGGACGCCAACTTCGTAGACACATAAGAAAGGCTACACAATCAGTTCATTCAATCGAGCAATTATTTAATCTTTATTAACAAAACATCTTTCTGATGGTTATCGGCACACCAATGATGTGAGCCATCTTTCATCTGCCTCATGCAGATATTAGACAGAAATATTATTATTATTTATACATATTTGGCAGAAATAATTGCCAAAGAACTCATCTGAACAGGTCATGCAGTCTGCTGGACATGTTTGTTCATAGCTTGAAATAATCCCACCGCACTGCCATCATACATCTGGTTCTGGTTCCTGTTAAACATTTAAGATGTGTTGAGTAATCACTGAGCAAAGAAACTACGCTCAGTTTGGTGTAAAGCTCAAACTCCCCAACTCAGAGCAACCGAGGTTCTGGCTTGATCTTCAGACACTATTACTAATATTCTTCGCCCTTAAATACGTTTTCAATAATGAATACTTCCATCAAACAGTTATATATGAATTCTGGCACACAGCTGAATGCCTCTGAAGTGCTGAGGTGGATTTCCGTTTCCAATAACTGCACTAAGCAATTTCTTGACTGACATTTATGTAACCAAGGTTGAAGAGGGAAAGATTCATTTTCTACAGACACAAAAGCAGCTTCGGTGCCTCGGGTCAAATGAATTCGTATAAAGACTGTAAGTCTTAAAACACTGACGCAGTGTGTGGGCTTAAACCTTGGACACATCCAGTTCAAAGAGGATCTGTACAATTTTCAAATGTTTTTCTGTGCGTACACTGATGTAACCACACGGTCAAAAAGACTGAGATCCAACTACAGTACTGTTTGTTTATAAAACTGACTTCCTTATGCCATGTCTCGATGTAAGAAAACATCTTTGTCTGGCACAGATCCCAGCAAAAATCACACCAGAATCATGTTTGTACGTTTTTCAATGAACACTATACTGAACTGTGGTTGTGTCTTAGATGATTAAATTCTACAAATACGCTTGACTTTTATCAGTAATTGATGATCGAATGTGACTGTGAAGCAGAAAAAGCATTAATAGCTTGGACAGCTCTTATTCAAGAAAACATTCAACTTGTATTTTACATGCTCTGAATAATTAGCTGATTATTGATCACTGATGTGGTCGAAGATCATTTAGGAAATTGCTCAAAATTGGGGTTGAAATAATTACATCATGGCAGATAGTTACTACAGAGGTATTCGTTATCCAGCCTGTTAATTGAACTAAGTGATCCTCACTGTGCACACAGATGGGTGTGGACGCAGCAGTTCATTCATCTTATGAAAATGGTTTTGCATGATGAATGGCTTGAGACTCGTTTGTATGTAAGTGTGTGTGTGTGTGTGTGTGTGTGTGTGTGTATCAATTTGATTACAAAACATACTTAGGATTCTCCTCAAGATGTTGTGGATCACTGCTTACCAGGCCTTGATATTGCCTGACTGACTCCTTTGAGGTAAGCAAAGGCTTTTCACACATGGCTGGCTTGCCGTGAAGAGCCTTTTTGCCAGGGGTTTGAAAATAAATGTCTCAATAACCACTAATGGCTCCACCAAAAAGAAAATCAACAGATAAACAATGGAGTGCTTCTCAGACAAAACAAGTATAACAAACAGTACATAAATATGCACAGCTCACAAATGCGTATGTACATTAAAGTTAAACTAGACAATTTTTCAGCTTAACTTTTTCCGTTATGATGTATAACCTGATTTGACAGTGTAATAGTGGTTACAAAATGACACCATTTGCTGCTAAACTGGTCTCCAATAAGTCCTGTTTTCATTATGTGCTGTATTTGAAAAATCAGTGATGCTCTCTGTCCTGATTGGTCGGTCTACGCTGCGCTTCTTAGCAACAGGTGACGTTGGCACGAGCTGATTAGCTCACTGTGCTCTGACTCACCTCTGCCAACAACAGAGTGTCACGCCGTGACACACCATCAGTCGGCTCGAGCTCGAGCTGAGACGGACCAGTTTACTCCGCTGCAACTTTCCCTGCAACCATTTGGTCTC
>JAQFJA010000020.1:18134939-18146571 GCA_029874485.1 Naso brachycentron
TCGAGCTGAGACGGACCAGTTTACTCCGCTGCAACTTTCCCTGCAACCATTTGGTCTCAGTTCAAACTGGACTTAAAGAGAGAGAGAGACAACAAACGAAATAAAGGACGAGCCGGCGCAAACAGCTGCAGCGGATTTACTTCCCAACGAGTCTCATGCTACAGCTAACGTCAGCTTGATCGCTCATTTGCATAAGTTATCTACTGCAGCTTTAAAATGCATATGTTCATTTCCTCTATGACACAATTACAAGTTCCAGTGCTGACGTAAAATATACTGTAGCAACAGTTTGGGAGGCACGGACAGTAACACCGGTGGCTTTTTTCTTTTTTGCTACATTTTTTGTTCATGTGATGTTTTTTGTTTTATTTCTTTTCTCCTGTTGATTTTGTTCTATTTTTTGGTTTACTGTTTTAATGACTTGTTGATGTGAAGGGGAGACTTTGTATAAGCTCTTTGGGCTTCTTTCCTCTCCTGCACAGTTAACTTCACACATTTTATCCTTGTCTTCGTGCAAAAATAAACTCTTCTAATTAAACTAACTAAAGCTGGAATGGGGTGCCCAGTGGCTCAGGTGGTAGCGCAGGCGCCCCCATATAACAGAGGTTTTGTCCTTGCCGCAGCAACCATGGGTTCGATTCCACCTCTGGCCCTTTGCTACATGTCATTCCCTCTCTCTCTCCTGTTTCCTGTCTGAGAAATAAAGGCACAAAAAGCCCCAAAAATATCTTTAAAAAAAAAAAACTAAAGCTGGAATAGAATTAGGATGCACACCCACATGAATATCCTCCTGACGCAGTAACATGTTTAGGGTTGCAGCCTTGGCAGCAGGCCAAATAGTTCATGTGTCGGCAAAACAACCATTGACTGGTCCAGTTAAACTTGTATCACTGACCTTTCTTCAGCTCCTGCTTGGTGTGTAGGTAATGTTTGGTTGGAGAAAGACAGGTCAAACGAGTCTGAGCACTGACGGATACGACAAATAAGCAGTCACTCACAAGATTCACCTACAACACAGGAGACTGTGGGACTTAATGTATGACGATCAATAAGAATGGATTAAAGGATTTTTCCTCACAGAGTAAGGCCTCAGCAGTCAATAAATGCCATGGTCATGACATTTAGAAGCAAACATGAATACATTTCCTTGTAAAAGGCAGAAATTAAAGACACTGGATGATTAAAAACAGATTTCAAGCCCTTCTGGACTCATCCAACCAACAGGACTACTGGGAAACTCTCACTAATTAGCCAACACAGATGTGTCCTAAAGTGTGAACAGGTTCAATGCTGGCCATAAAAAAGGACACAAGGGTGTGGACATTCCCCAGACATGTTCCTCGTGAGCCTGTGTGGAAGGTTGTGTATGGAAGAGGCTGCTCTCTTCTTCAACGCCTCAAGACTTCCAGTCAGGCTCATCAGTGGATTTGACTCACTGTGTCTCCTCACCCACTTCGGCCTCTGTAGCTATGGACACCATGTACGGTGAACCTCCACGTGAACATTGTGTAATGCCACAACTCAGTCATGAGGAGCAAAAATAGATGAGATTTAGTCCTGGGATCCTAATAAACAATTTCTAATGTTGGCTGGAACGCCAACAACACTGATTAATAATTCATTGAAATTAAAACAATGAACATTGTTGAGTAACAGGATTTGTTGGTCTACGGAAAATGATTTACACGTGCAACTCAAAAATATTCATCAAGACAAAAGATTTTTATTTTACATTTCCTGGAAGATGGATCACACTTTGCTAAATTCAAGAAAGCTCTTGAAATTTCGCCAGTGTTCCCTGTTAAGACCGATCTAGGATGAAGGGGCGTGCTGGTGGGAAGCTCCAGCAATATTTCAGGGATGGCTGCATAACAGTGCACCATTCTCAAGCAGTCGCAACACCTCACCTGTCATTGCTGCCTGTCAGGTTGAAGGGAGATGGGTCTGCCGGGCTTTGAAAAAGAGACAATAATGAAGCCAGGCATTTTTGGCAGAGAAGGTATCCAAGCTGGTACTTTTACTTGCTGGAACAAAGTTACTGTATATTTGCTGATCTCTGCCAAAGTTTGTAGTTGCACCTTCATGTAGAACTACAGGATAAGTACAGATTCGTGAGATTTGTACACATTGCTTTTTCATTGGGCACATCACTCAAACTGATTATGTTTTATGATGTGACAAAGCTACGGTTGAGCTCTGATTTGTTTAGGTGCCACAAAATCACCTTAGTCAGGGTTAGAGACAGATTGTGGTTTCAGATCGTGGTGTGGTTTTGATTAGGTATGGGCATGATTAATCGACGGTCAATAATTGATCATTAAGGATTTTGTCGATCACGTGAAATTTCTATCGATCAAACACAAGAGGTTGTGTTGTGTAGTGTGAGTCTAGAAGGTGTGCGATGACACATCTTACACATCTCGTCCACAGAGCGTTTTTTTTTTTCTGAACCAGCTTCTTTTTTTAAAATGGTTCTCAGAGAGGACAGAGCATACTTAGCAGGCGGCCTCACGGAGAAAAAGCGCAGCACCCAGCGTCTTATTCTGAGTACTCCGCCTTTTTTGTGTGGCTGCTCTGAGCGCTTCAAAATTTAAAACTTCTTAACTTTTCAGAAAAGTGCTGGTGATGTCACCAGTGCTCTTTTCAACAAGCAGTAGATCGTTGTGTTAGTTCATTGCTTTAAAGAGTGGTAGATCGGTCCAGATTTGAAGATGGAGGAGAAGCTGGTGTTGGCCGTCTCCGTGTACCCAGAGCTGTACGACATGTCCAACAAAAACATCACACCAGAGAGAGGAAAGCCTGCTTGTGTTTGTCCGTGTCTACAGCCGTGTTAGTGGGTCCATATCATTATTAAGCTCATCATCCATACAAGGTGTGAGGGAAAGGATCCTCTGTTTGATGCTCACTCTTAGTAAAAGACAAAAGGATTTCAAACACAAAACAGTATAAGCAACGCAGCAGTATCAATCATGCAGCGGCCCTTATCAAAATATTGTTGTCATGGCGACAAGACGCACGTGCAAGATTTTTTCTCTCAGCACACAAGTGCTTCATCTGAGCACAGCAGAGCGATCCAGCCAGAGCTTTTCTGATTGAAAAAAGACGTCATGTGGACACGTACCCTTATACGGTGGAAACTGTAACATGCAGAGAGCCGAGGCCTGTCACCTAAAGTCAACAACAAATTAGTATGTTATATAAGTCTAAAAACGGTCCTTTTCTGGCAAATAACAATAAACACTATAACGACAAAGCATTTTGTGATTGGAAATGAGGTGATAAATGCTCCTGACCTCTCGTCTTTCATGCATTCAGGATAAGATAATTTACTGCATATCAGGAAAACTAACTCTCTCTCTAAGAGGGTGACTTTATCATGATCCCGAGCACTACACTGCACCACATAAACCATGGCAATATGCAGGAAGAACACAGAGTTCAGCACCTGCTTCAAAAGGCAGATCCTTCACTTTTAAACTTATTTCCACTGAAGAGAGAAGAGCTGCATCACACAGAGCCTTGGAACCTTCCACTGTGCTGAAAAGTTCAAATGAGTCATATTCTCCACATAACAAAAGGCCTGTAACAGACGAAAGAATGTTTCGTTAAGCACTCGCTGCTGCGGCGGTTCTCCAGAGGAGGATTTCATACCAACCTCGTGGCCTTCCTCCCAGCAGGCTCAGAGGCCTGAGCCCAGCTTCCTGTTACGAGCTCCAGGCGAGCACAGCGACACAGACACAGCTGGCTCTTGTTTGGACAGCTTCGTCCACAGCATACACACAGGGTCTCACATTTGCAGAGTATACACATCTTTTTGTTTTGTTTGCAGTTATTGATCATTTGATATTTGGACAGAATGAGAATACTGATAAACATTTGAAATGAAATGACACTACAGATTGCTGAAAGGAGATCTTGGCTACTGTGCTCCTCATTCTTGATTGCTATGGCTTCTAACAGCTGGAAAGGGCCCACTGACTGCAGTCTGACACTACAGGTAAAAGGTGGACAAGTCATTCTCATCATAAGTTACATGCTGAAGTTGGTGTTGACTTATTAGATATAAAGTTTCTTTACGAGACAGAAAACATCACACACATTAAGACTCCATTATTCAGCTTAATAGCACATTGAAATTTGCAGATGTGATTTTTTTTTAACCAGGACTGTAAAATTCCCTAAATATGGCCCTTCTACAATTCTTAAAGGCAGGGAGGGGCAACATTGGTTTAGACACATGCACAAAATGCTTAACAAAAAAAATCTATATCCCTCAAACAAATTTAGGTTTTTTTCACCGCTTTGGTTTGTCACCAGACTGCCGTTTCATTATGCACTACGTTTTTCAACCCTAGTTCATCCGTATATCACTACGCCCACTTGCATCAACTTCTACCGTGCACCATGTCACTGCACAAATCAGCTGTTTGGCTCAGTTCCACAGTTTAACGGTTGTCTGACAGTAAACTAAAGCCGTGAAATTGAACAGACATTAATTTTTTTAGGAAGCATTAGCTAAGGAAAAAACCTTTTTCTGCTGACCCCGTCTGCAACAGTACAGTAAAATTACGGCAATATGGGCTGGAAATTATATTGAGATATTTTTAGGCTACGTTTCTATACATGATATACTCCTCAATATTTTTAAATCTCCTCAAAAGCATTTCATTAATGCTAGAACCGAGAGACAGACATCTATGATATACGATATCTAATGTCAAAGACCATATATAGTCTCATATTTCGATACAAGATAATATCCTCTTATGTTTAACCACTGACAATTTTTTTCTCTTGTTATGGGATGATAAACAGCTTTGAACCAAAGCAGACTTTGTAAAGTTTCTACAAACTTTGCACAGCAGATTTAAAAAATATGTCACCTGACAAAGACTGATAATCAGCAAACTTGCAAGCAAGCTTTGCCTGGATGAGATTTGAAGTGACTGATAGGGTCGAGTCTTAATGGGATTTTGGAAAAGGCTGAGCTAATCCAGAGCAGAGCCAGTTAACTCTGCAGGGCAAAGAAAACAGACCGCAGGGAGGCAGGAACAGACATCTCCACTGGAGTAAAATTTAGAATTTCAATAAAAATCATTTCCGTTGTAGTTTTTGAAAGGAAAATGTAGCTTTAAAACTGAAAAAGGGACAAATATTAGCTAACGTAGCAGTCTTATAATTTGTAAAATCTCATCTCCTTACAGATTTTGACAAGATTTTATACCTTTTTTTTAATAAAGCTTCGTTGGCTGTGAAGACTTGAGAGGTTAGGGCTGTTTTCCTGGAGCTTTTGCCTTTTGTCTTGCTCAGATTTTGCTGATTTATTCTTTGTTCATTCATTTTTGCTTTTCTTGCATGGGTGAGCAAGCTGTGTAATTAAATGGTTTCTTGTACACTCGGGGCAGAATGGCTTTCACCTCTCACCTCTGGAAGATGCTTTTGTCAAATGCTTAGAAGAATGTGACATTTTTCTACAAACACAAACAGCCTGCCCAGCAACACAAAACATAACTGTAGCGTCAGCATGTCCCTGTGTTTTCTTAGCCATTCAATGACACATGCAAACATTTCCACTGGTGTGATGATAAAAGGATCAATTTTATCCCCTCAATTACTCACTTCCGTGTGCTGACATTTAAAGCCTTCCATAACTGGTAAAACCTCAACACAGTGACACAGAGGGACAGCACCAAAAAGGATGGAAAGTGTCATTTTAAAATTCTTTTTCTAAACCATTCCAGGATTTACAATAAAGGCCAAAACTAAGACATCAGTGCCACATTGTCCAATGGAAAAATACCCCACAGCTTTATTTTTAACGGCTGTAGTGGAGGGGAAGGAGACAATCAGTCAGTCGGTCAGTTTCTGGAGGAATTCACTTTTGATTTCACTTTATTGTGTTGTGTGTGTAACATTTTTCAGGTTGTAGGCATTGAGCAAGTGCACTTTACCTCCAATGAATTCATTAGATTCTTGCAGGAGCACTTAAATTTCATGACTGCATATTGTACACTAGACATACACTATATTTATAAAATGTTCCTGTATCATTACCATACCATACTGTAAAACCCTTTTAGAGTTTGTGTATTTCAGTGCAATATACTTTTATTGTGTGCAGTGTCTCTTCCTTGTATTTGTAATTAGCAGTCTGTTTGATTTAAAATAACACTCCTCTGTGGCATCAAGTTCCCTTTTAGCACTGAGTTCCTATTGATAAAGTGCTGGGGTGGGAGAGACATAAGCAACAGGATGCCAGGGTGTTCTCATTCATCTTCCCATCTAATTAGTCAGCTTGTGACTTCTTTGTGCGATTACAGATTAGGAACAGTTTTAGTGGCAGCCAGTTTGCAAGCATCACCAAGTTAATCAGGGGCTCAAGGCTGTAAGAACAGGCAAGCACCGAGCTACTTTTGGATAAATGACAAGGTTTAATGCGGGGGAGGAAGAAGGAAAGAGAAAAACGAGTGTGAGAAGATGAGGGTGGATACAGAAGGACAGAAAAATGGATTTGATACTTTTTGCAGTTTCACGGATCTGCAAAACATGCCTTCCTCTAGACAGGGGCTGAAATTGGACCCACAACCTGCCATTGTGAGGTCAGACAATAAGAACTCAGAGGCCGACGGTCTGAAAGCACCTCATCAACTCTCGCAGCTCCCCAATTACACTTGACAAGAAGAGGTTCAAATTAGAGGGACTCCTCTTTACGAAGAAAGACTGGGTGCGCTAATTGATCTATTGTGCGGAGGAGCAAAATCTGCTGGATTTGCCACAGAAAAAGCAAAGACAGTGTCAGAGCTGCAGCCTTTCTCAGCTGTGAAAATAAAAGGCAGCAAACACACCAGAGGTCTTATTAGTATGAGGCACAATATAAGGACTGGATGTTTAAGGACACGTTGACATAAATTATTCCAAACACAGTACACCGGTATGTTTGTTTGTCATGGAAGAGAGGGCTTTAGTGTCATGGAAAGCAAATTGACGTTAGGCTTTAAATTAACTACACCACAGTCTCATGGTTTCACCGTCACTACACTAACCTTTCCACTACACTATATATACACACATTACAAATGCACAAGTCAACAAGGTAGAAAGTTTGAGACAGATTACTTTGTAAGAGTGACTATAAACACTGTGAGGCTCTACAGGCACACTAGCAAGTGTTTATTTACTGTGTTAGGAGTGATGACATTTAATGTCTCCGACAAGCTCTGTAATCCCATGGTGCCACTTGTTAGCAAACACCTTTTTAAGACATGAAAGCTTCAAGTATCACAAGCGTTCTTTGTTTTGCATGGGTTTTTTGGATATTTTTGGGGCTTTTTGGACCTTTAATGACATGCAGCAAAGGGCCACAGGGTGAAATCGAACCTTGGGCTGCTGCAGTGAGGACACAGCCTCTGTACATGGGGGCCCACTCTAACAACTGAGCTACCAGCGTGCACCACGAGTGAGGTTTTTACTGATGTACCTTATGCTGTACAACAAAAAATGTCTCTCAAGCTTGTGTCTAGGACAGGCCTCATTTCAGACACCTAACCTGTTGTAAAAAACCTAAAACACACTGACTTCCAGATGGGGGAACCAAAAGTTAAACCAACAATGCTTAATTATTTCCAGGTGTTAGGATTCATTCCTGAGCTCTCTATGTTGAACTGCATTAAAAGATTCTCTAAATTTTAAAGGCAGAGTCAGCAGCATTTCCTAAAAAACAAAATATGGACTTGCACAAAATTAATCCTGCTCAGTCATCACTTATGGGCCCCTAATCATGTGGTGGTGACTGTGTCTGCAAAGCTCCGCCCTCTGCCTGTATTTTGATGTTTTGGATTAGTCGGGATGAGTCTGGGTGGGCAGTGGGTGTGTTTCCACCAGCGGTTAGCTTGTGCTAGCTTGCTAAATTATCAACTTCTCCATCAAAACAAATGTAACATTCCTACGCAGCTTGCTGTGTGGATACAAGCAGTATAAATACGTTACGATACTACTGGTGGTGTTGCATCAGGAGGAGGAGGAGGGGCCCAAATCTAAGGTTGTGCTTCACGCTGCACAAACAGTGCCACTGACTCTTAACCCTGTTTTGACATCAAACTGCCACACCTACAGCAATAACTCTAATGAAACAGCACAATGAGTACAACAAGATGATGAGCAAAGTACTTAACAGCATTCATGGAACAACTCTTGATTTTTTATACACACATGAATACTCGGCCTCTGAAAAATATGTGTACATCACTCGCTGCTTGTGGCTGCATCCAAGTGGCAACGATAACCCCACTATTGATTCTGACGGCACAAATCTGAGTAACACAGGAGAACCCTGAAATAAGAAGTTGGGAGAGACCACTCAGGCATCCGCCTTCGCTTGCATCTTCAGTTTGTCTTCACCGGCACCACTGCCGGCGCTTCACACACAGTCGATCTTTTATAGCTCCAGATGGAGCCACATACATCGATCTCTGATAATGTCCCAGAGTTCCTGGTATTGCTTTGGGATATCAATTATACCCAATGACAGAACAGGCTAATAAATAGAAAGAACTGGGACACCATTTCAGAGAAAAATAGTTTTTTATTGGCAGCATTCTGGGATTTCATTACTTCGACGCCCCCGGGATGCCTGCAAACACTTCATTCCTGTCAGCTGAGGCCAGGACGCAAAATAACTCAAAGGTGTGAAAGTGTAGCCTATGGGTTTGGACTGAATCCTGTGAAAAGTACCACTGCTCAAATTAGGAAGTAAATATAAGAGAGCTTGATCACATGGTGAAAACTCCTCACCTGAATCTGTAGTTTGCTGCCGTCAAAAGCGGTTTCCTCAGCACATGTAACTGTCTCTTTCCTGTATGTCTTTCTACAGAGTGCTCTGTCTGTGAGGATTTCTCAGGAGTGTAGAGGGGTGTGTTTCTGTGTTTCTGCCTGTGTACATGCCCAGTGTGTGTAACCCCGTTTACCCTGAGAGACCAGGCACTCGCACCCATGAGAATGGTGAGCCAGACAACAGCACAGACCAAAACTGAGCCGCTCTACACAGCAGTCTGCACTAGGGATGGGCATTTGAAGAAATTTCCATGATGGATCATCGGTAAAATTAACAATCAATTTATGATTTCATCATTATTTTTTAATATTAAAAATGCCTATGACAGAAAATACAAAATACAGCACTTTTTTCCTCAATTAAATCTTTATTCCAAGAGGAATTTATAGTCCAACAATGATCCTCTTACACAAGGCAATAAAAGTTCAACTGTTTAACTTTAAAATAAAAGTAATGCAGCGAACGTAACATAAAAGCAGCCGAGTGCGAGCCTCCGACGCTACGACAGTCTTCAACCATTTAAGACTCTTAGGGATATTTCCGAGGGTGAAGACCTTTGCATAACTAGGTTGGCATGTGCACAGGAGACCCAAGGTTGATTGAACAGTGTGTGGGAGTTTTTTGTTCCAGAAACATTTCCAAAAAACAATCATATCAAACAATAATAACTTCATAAAAAACAGTACTTTCCGTTGTGCATCGCGGCTCCTCTGTGCTCAGACGGAGGTGATGGCAGGTTTACAGGAGGATGCATTGACGTTAACCAGGTTAGATAGAAACACTCCTCAACAATCAATTATTGATCAGCGATTAATCATGCCCATGCCTAGTCTGGACCAAAGAACCACACAGAGAATGCTGTTGGTTATGAAAAGAGTACTAGCTTTACTCTGGTGATTTAACTTACACATTTTTCTTTGTGTTCAGTGGTCTTAATGTGTAGTTCTAATATTTTCAAACCAGAATTGAAGCAGACCAACCTGCACAGGAGAAGCTCAGATAAGATGAGATTCGTGCACACACTCACCTGCCCTCTGCAAAGAACATGCACACACCTTTAGACAATGGTTTAAGCCTTTCGATCCTCCCTGGAGCTTCAGCATGGCAAGAGCCGTAAATAATCATAGGAGATTTCTGGGTGTGGTGGGAGACAGCCTGATTCATGACACAGCTTTTATCAAACACTGTAAACACTGCAGTAGATGTGTATTAAGCTCCAAGCGGCACAGTTGAAAAGAGTACAAGCTTTAAAGTTACTTTGAAAAGTATCAAACAAGCTGGCTGAGTTTCAGGTCCATTTCAGGTTAAAGAGCAGCCCCTTACAAAATGAGGAGAAACGAGGAGCAAATTCATTTAATTAAATATTAATCCCATCATATTATCTCAGGTACAGAATGGGAAATAATGGCTGTTCTAATCATAGGCTCCACTTGCACCAATAATATCCCACATGATAATTCAAGAGGAACAAAAATCCTCTGTAGGGAGTTAGTAAGACAAAATTCAGTGTTACTCTGCAGGTGTTGCAGGTGAAAAATAAAAGGCAGAGACACTGTTTGATATAAACAACTGCAAGAGAAAAGACCTGCATGTGTCACTTATCTGCGGGGCTTTGAAAGTTTGTCCTCTGCAACAGAGACTCAAACACTAACAGTGGCCTGATGGACTTAATACTGACCTCAAGTCGAGTGCTCAGTAAAAATGAACCAAATAAGAGAAAACAAGAAGCTGAACAAGACAACAGACCAGTTTGATAATCGTGTCATTTGTAGAGCTGCACAATTTTGAAAAAATGATTTGTGTCATAAAAGAGAACTATCATTTTTAACATAATTATGCTCATTCTCATGGAAAAATGTATTAAAATCATATGGTGAGATTTTTGCAGCGATCTAAAAACATAATGTGTTGGCCAAGACAACTCTGCAAAACACAATATTTGAATTAAAATGGTATTTTGACACAAACATTTCTTGTGATTTCAATTCAATTTCAATCAATTGTACAATCATGTGACAATAATGTGAACAGTGCATTCAGAGTAGAGGTGGCAGGAAGTCACCTTTAAACTGAAATAACAGGTCTATAAAATCACTTAACATCAGAGTCAAGCAGCAGAACACACACAGCTGTGTGAGTGTGTGTGTGTCTTTCCAGGTATTTTTCCACATTGCGGTGTGAAGACATAAAAGGTTGGCACTTTCTGTGACAGCCTCCCGTAAATCCTGACAGACTAAGATAACATGATTTATTGAGTTCATCCCAATACACTTTTATTTAACTTACGTTCACAGCATTTGTCAGCTGGTTATTAACAGTCGCACTGCATCACAAGCAGAATGTTTTGATGAGACACTAAATCAAGTTAAACTACCAGACCTGAAGCCAGAATTCTAAAATGAGACTCACCTCACAAAGAATGTTAAATATTTGACTCATTTTGAGACTTCCAGCGCGATGAAGACTTAAAAACTAGGCACACTAAGCTCTTTTGTCTTTTGGGTTTTTTTGTCAGACTCATTACTTCCTGCTTTCATGCCTATTTTACGCCATATTTTGTTGTTTTTAAAAACACTTGAATTTGCAGTAGATAACTTCTGCAAATGAGCTAGCAAGCTAACGTTAGCTGTAGCATGAGACTCATTGGGAAGCAAATCTGCTGCAGCCGTTTGCGCTGGTTGGTTTTTTATTCGGTTTGTTGTCTCTCTCTCTCTTAAGTCCAGTCTGAACTGAGACCAAATGGTTGAAGGGAAAGTTGCAGTGGAGTAAACTGGTCCGTCTCAGCTCGAGCTCGAGCCGACT
>JAQFJA010000020.1:18223553-18235334 GCA_029874485.1 Naso brachycentron
ACTAGATTATTATTTGTTTAAATTCATTGCAGGGAGAGACCCCAATCTTAGCAGGTCAACACGGGTTTTTGACCAGTGGAAAAGGGGAGACTGTGCTCTACCCTGTTCTCTCAGTTGACTGCTGACTCTATGCAGGATATCTTACCTGTCAACATTACACCCAGCTCAAGATAATCCTGAGAAAAGTGTTGATTTGATAAGGAACCACCATCCAAACTATTATAAATCTGTTTTCCATGCAACTACAACATATGCAGATAATGGGATTAGGGTAATAATGTTTCTGTCCAGTGTCTACTTACACAGTAAGGCTTCAACGCCTGCAAAACTGATACATTGCTGTAAGAAACACTGGTGTATTTGTTGTGCGTACATACATGCGTGAGTGAAAGTCAGTGGCTTTTTGAAGCAGGAGGTTGAGCTCTGCTACAAGAGTGTTCCCTTAACAAGTAGTGATCAGTTTATGAATAACCTCAAATTTTTTCTCTCTTTATACCTTTTTCTTTGCTACCCTGTTTTTCTTTCTGTCCCCATTGACTTTCCTCTGTTTCAACCTTTCACCCTTTTTTATTCTTCTTTTCCTAATTCCCCTTCAAATGTTTTGCTGTATGTGAAGGTGTGGAAGCAGAAAGGAGAGGAATATCGCGTTACAGGCTATGGAGGCTGGAGTTGGATCAGTAAGACTTACGTGCAGCGGTTTGTCCCCAGGCTTCCCGGTAACACCAACGCCAACTACCGCAAAGAACTGGAAGGTCTGGAATGAGACTCTTGGGCTACAGTGTGGTTTTTGGTTATTAAATTTGTTTTTCTCTAATTTAAAGTCTCTTGGACTCTGAGTGAATTAGTCTCTTATTGAGTAATCTCAATGTAAACATTGTGTGTGCTGGTTGGCATTCAAAGAATTAAGTCACTTTTGATGTTTATGTGTCTGTCCATTAGAAGCTTGAAAGAGTTATTAAAAATGCACTCACTATCATTCAAAGATTTTTTTGCTCATTGTTTGCAATGACATTGTACTTTTTATTCTAGTCTCTGTATACTAATAGTTTTTATTCTTGGTCATCCTTTTACCTTTAACTGCTACAAATTATTTCAAGTGTTTTAAATGCTAAATAAACTAAAGTTAAGCTGTAGATTTACTGCAGCGTCCAAAGCAGGTTCCTCATGTTGTATGAGCTAATGAACACATGATAGTCCCTGTCCTAAGTGTATTTTTAAATAATTGATGGGTTGTGAACCTAATAGATTATTCAGTGATTAGTGAATCCAATCACAATCCCAAAATGAAAATATAACTGCAAAAAGGAAAACACAACAACAAAAATGTTGAATTCATGACTAGGCAAGTGCACAATTTAGCTTTCAATGATTAATAAGAAAAACTTTTTTTTCTTTTTGCAGTTGTGTTTTTCCTCGTTGCAGGTGTGTTTCTTCTTAATGCAGCTGTGTTTTTGTTTTGCGGTCATGTTTTCCTATTTGCGATTGTGTTTTGTGATTTGTTGTTGTGTTTTACTTTTTGCAGTTGTGTTTTCATTTTGTGGTTGTGATTGGCACTTCAGGGCCACTGTAATAGCTCCATGTGTGGTTTTTTTTGTTTTGTTTTGTTTTGTTTTTTAATAATTTTAAAAACGAACTCATTGTTTTGTGTTGTCATTTTGTTTTCCGAAGATGCTAAACTTGGCAAGAAATGTACCCTGCTGGACTTGAGTCGACGGCCAAACGTAGCCGAACAAGAAGCTCAGGGAGCTGCTGTTTTAAACAGTGAGGCAAAACATCCAATACCCTCGAGCCTTTCCAAGCCTGCAACAGATCATCTGGATTCTGTTGAAGATTTGGAGTCTAATGAGGGGATTAAGGAGGACTTGGAAGAAGGGGTGGATGATAAAGAGAAGTCTGAAGAATCATCAGAAGGTGAAGCACTGGCAAAGATGGAGGTGGACCCCACAGACTCACGATCAGATGAAGAGCAAAGTATGACAGAGTGTGACTTAGTGTGTGATAACATTGTGTTTAATTGCATGTTGAGTATGAGGTGTACTTCATTTTAAACTGAGTTTTAAAACATTTACTTTAATATTACGTGCAGATTTAAGTCTGAATTCTTTTTCTCTGCAGGGTCCAGTATCCCAAAGGAAAAGGCATCTGTGAAGGAAGAGCATACAGAGGGCTCATCACAACCCTTTAACTACGATGTAGTGGACGTCAGCAAGGGCTTCCTCACACGCATTGCCTACAAGAAGAAAGTCAAGTCCTCCAAGCTGGACAGCCTGCTGGAACGACGATTGAAGCAGCACATCATTGAAGAGAGGCAGAGGCAGCAAGCGTCTGCATCCAAACCTCAGACTCCAACACCAGTTCCATCCTCCTCAATCCCCGCTTTGAGCACTCCAGTCCGGCCCCGGTCACCACTAAAGCCCCATACTCTTGCTCGGACACAGCTTGCACTGGTCGAACCTGTTAAAGTGGAGGAGGAATCTTCCACTACACAAAGTCCAGTGCTAGGGGAAGCTGGACAACCTGAGGTTGAAACAGAGAGTCGGGCTGAACTGTCTGAAACTACAGATGAGATTGCAACTCCCCCTCTTCCTTCCCCTGCTCCGGACTCCACACCCAAAGACATTTGCAGTATAGGTACAGGTGAAGATTCAGCATCACCACAAAACCAAATTGCCTCCATGCCCCAGGAATTGGAGGTAGACTCAGTGGGAAGGACTACAGGGCCAAAAGAAACTAATTCAGACAGTTCAAGGCAAGAGGATGTCAAACTGCCTGATTTACAGGAAACAACAGCAGGGGAAATTCATGGCCCTTTAGAGCAAAAAACAGTGGATGTACCATCAAATGATACCAAGGCTGCACATATTGAAAATAGGTCGGAGGTACCCAACTTGAAATTGGACTCTTCAAGGACAAATGCTTTCGACCAAAAAAGCAGTCAAAACACATTGCCTTCTAAACTTATTCAACAAAATACAGAAACTTTAAGCTCAGTGCACTCGGGTACAGAGAAAAATGGCATGGGGTCAGAGGAGAAAGAAAATATTCAAGACGCTGAACAAGTTAGAAACGAAGGCGATAGCACTCTCGAGCCAGTTTCTCCTCTCCCTCAGGTTAACGGTAATGATGGCTCAGGGAGTGAAAGCATGTTGTGTAATTTTGTAATGAGCTCAAATAATGGTGTGCTTACCAACAGTCAGCAGCCCAGAGTGAACAGTCTTGATAGAGTTGAAGAACAAGGGCTGGTTGTCTCGTTGAAGGAAAGCACACAGCAAAAACCTTTAGTGAACGGAGATTTGGCTCCTGTGAAAGATAGTACAGAGGTTGAGGACAAGGAACCAAGTCCAGCTTCTATGGTAGAGGTAGATGGTAAAACCTCAATATCGGACCAGGAATACACACCTCCACTGAAGATGTCAAGGCTTGAGAACAACATCGACACATTTGGAGCTACTACTCAGAGCTCTCCGCAGCACAACAGCACATCAACGTTTCAGTCTGTGGAGACCAAACTCAGTCCTGTGGTGAAGATCATCCGGATGCCACCATCTCCTGTGCCTTCAGCGGAGGAGTCCAGCCTGAGCGACTTTGCAGAGGAGAATTGTCACAGTGGTGTGACGGAATCGTTCAAGACCATCATCACCCAGGTGACCACGACCACTTCAACAGTAGTTTCCACAGAAACGAAGATGACCAGAGCGCCATCGAAGGCATCCGGAGAGATGACAACATCCATTGTGTCAACAACAGAAAGCAGTGCGGTGTCCACTCTTGCTACCATGACCAAAACAACTGTGACCAAAATCTGTTCTCCGGTGCTTGATGGTCAGTCAGATGACAGCCAGAGTGAAATAGTTACGCAAGAACAGAGGACGGCGCTTTTGGCCACTATTAGTAAGTCAACAACCAACAGCAGTGGTGAAACCTCAGTGTCATCTGTTGCTGTGAGCCAAGAGGATTTTTCCTCAACAAAGGGCCGCGTCCGTCTCCTCAGGTTCTCCCGTACCAAGAAGACACGCTCGGACACCGCCCTTCCTTCTTACCGCAAGTTTGTCACCAAGAGCAACCGCAAAAGTATTTTTGTACTCCCACACGATGACTTGAAGGTCCTTGCGAGACGAGGTGGATTCCGTGAGGTGCCCGTGTTTAGTTACAATGCCAAGCCAGCAACGGACATCTGGCCCTATCCTTCACCCAGGCCCACGTTTGGCATCACATGGAGGTAAGATCGCTTTCTATGTTTTATTTTCTCACACACACAAATTTTTAACCCACCATAACCACTGCCATTATTTATTTTTTGCTTTCATTTTAATATTAAGGCACTAACTCAACAAGTGTCACACCTCATGCTCACTTTACACATTATTATGCACCCTATGACCTGACAAAGTCACTATTAGGTAGCATTTATTGATCTCTGTGGGGAAATTAATCCTTTGCATTTAAAGCTTTTTCAAACAGTGAGCAACTCAAGTTTTGATGACAGCGTCTGGTTCAAGAGCAATGGAGCAATTTCAGCAAACGTGAACTTTACGCAGCTAAGATAAGGGTAGAGATTTAAAGTCAGCACCTTTCACTGTAAACTGATGGTTCTAACACTGACCTTGTAAACTTAGATTAAACTTTAATCCAAATGAAGGAAATTCCATAACGGCAAGCCAAATCATAATTTTTAATGTATTCTCAAACTGAGTACATAATTTAAAATTTTTGACAGTCAGATACAATTTGTGTACTGACTCCCCTAAAACATTATTTCAGGACTCACCCCAAATTTCCTTTGAACTTAACATTTAAGGCTAGACTATAATTTACATGCACCCATATTTTATGCTTGGCCACTACAGAGGAAAAAAATACATATGTATGTAAAAGAAGCTTAATCAGAGGATACCTTAATGGTCTTTAATATAAAATAAATAAATAAATAAATAAATTTAAATAGCATTTTATAGTGCAGCACCCAGTTAGAGGGTTGTTTGCTCTTGACTCTGATCACATATTCATTAAGAATTAGTTTGCGTTCTGTAACAGTGAAGTGTGCAGATTATAAAGTCTAGATTCAGTTAAATGGAAATCAAAATGTGTGACTACATGGAGGCATGAGCAGGGGTTAACCACACTAACTGTGTATTTATGGACTCAGTTAGGCCACACTGCTAATAAAACAATGCTGCTGTTTCATAAAACGGAAATAAAAATCCTCCAACTTTTTGAGTCTTTCTTTTAGGTAAAACTCACTTCACTCGCTCACTACTACCTATGTAGTTATTATTATTATATGGTGAACTATGTAGGGAATGATCAAACGAGATTTCGGACACTACACTGAAAGTCTCCCAACATCTTTGCGCCAGTAAATGCACCGTATATTTGTGTGATGCAAGCGGGCGTGCCCAGCATCATGTTAACAAACTGACCAGACAAGAGTACAGTGATAAAATGTGTGGAGGTTGTGTTGATGCTGTGTGGTCGTTTTTTTTATGTTAAATCCTAAATAAACTGGTGAAATTCCAATAATGTGAATGTTTGTTTTGTCAGCTATGACCCTGTGTCCTGATCGCAAGCTGTCGTAGCCCATAATAACTGTAATAGTTCACAAACTCATGAGCTAACGGCTAATTTAACTGTCGGTGGCTAAAGCTGTTAGAATATATTAATGATAATATATTATTTTATTTAATGTTTTGCTACTTTGGATAAAGCTGTCGCTTCTTGGCACAGCCGGAGGCGAAGGCAAACTCTCCTCAGGAGTTTATTAAGACGTCTTTGGTTAATTTGCCAACCAACTTCTATTAGCTAACATGCTAACTAATGTTAGCAAACCCTACTGGCTTTCTATCTAACTACTTCTTCTCCTTTGGAAATACACGAGTGCATTGCATTGTGGTATACAGGAGTAACATGTAGGGTACATTGTACATTGTGCTGTGCATTGTGGGTATTTTATAGTGCACTATATAGTGAATTAAATTGACCGCTAAAAATTCGAACACCACTGCAAAATGATGAACACATTATATAGTGCAGTGTTTCCGTGACAGGGAGCGGTTACTAACACAGCAGTAGTCTTACCGAAACCTTTTCCTTCACACAAAAATATTTTTTAAAATTACTCGTCAGACATTTGTTATATAATTTCAAAATTAAACTGTAGGAATAAGACTCATGCTTTTTCTCTTCAGTATCCACCTTTAAACTCTTCCCTGGTTTTGGAGTCTCATGTTCCTGTCGACTTGTTCATTTTGTTTCCTCCCTCCCCTGGCCCGTAGTGAAGTTGTGGCTCTGAGTTTGCTGTCACACTGAGACCTCTGATTATTTTGCCCGGAGTTCAGAGCTCCAAAGCGGTCGTGACTCATCCAGCGGTTGGGAAAGTGTCAGGATGTTCACTTTGTACAATGACCCAGCCCTGCAACCCAGGGATATGTTCCCGCCTGTGGTTACACATGGCATATTACTAAACTAAACTACTAAACCCCCATAAACACACACACATACATACACACACACAGCCTTGAAACGATCATGTTTTTGTACATGTCCAGGATATTTTAAATGTCCTTTTTTTATAATGACGATGATGATATAATGATGACATAATGATGTACAGAAGGAATATTTATACTAATTAAAAAAAACCCTCGAACATCATTCATTGATGAAGAGACGTTGTCATCTAGCTCTATTCTCACAACAGTCTGTTACACCCAAAATTAAATTAAAAAGGGCCAAATGAAATATGCACAAGCTTCCACTTTGAACTTTTGTGAATTAAAACTGTTCATTTGTTCCCAAACCAAATTAGCATGTGAAGTGATTTATTAAAAATGGAAGCCGGTCCATCTGTTCCCTTCATGGAAATGGTCATTAGAGAAATGCAACACCAAAAACCCTCAGTGTGTTTTTTACTCTGCCTCTTCCTGTTCCACGATTATGCTGCAATGTGTTTTCTGTTGCGCAGAGCGAGTCACTGCCAGTCAGTTGCTTTCACTAATGAACTGCATGACACTGCGGGGGAATGCCAAATTTCCTTCAGCTCATAGCAGTTGAACAAGTATTCCTTTTATCAGCAGTGTTGATATTCCACTGTAAAATTTAAATTTTCCGCAGACGTTTCTATTTGCCAGCAGTTTTTTGTTTGTTTGTTTTTTTTCAGCAGAGAGATGTTTTTGTTGTGTTATGTTATGAGAAATACTCGAACCTCTGCATTGTGTTCTAGGTATCGTCTGCAGACTGTGAAGTCTCTGGCTGGTGTGAGCCTGATGCTGAGGCTCCTGTGGGCCTGTCTGAGATGGGACGACATGGCCGTCAAACCGTCTGCTGCTGTGGGCACCACACGTACAGGTAGAGCCACCCAACTATCCGACTTCCTCCAAATAAAAAATGCCCTCCACCCTTTAGAGGATGGAGAAGAACTACTGACATTTGAATTTGGGTTTTGAGAGTGGAATTAATTGTGTTATTTGATATAAAAGACATGCGATATGTAATTATAGCATAATAGAAATGTATATTTTTGATGTTTATGCACCATAATTGATACCTATTAGAGATGCACGATATTTGATTTTGTGCAGATATCCAATATGCCGATATTTTACAATTCATTTGGCCAATAATCAATACCAATACCGATGTATATGTGTATTTTTTAATATATATTTTTTTCCCCCACACCTAATGGCAGAGATCATCAGGTCTCTTCTGTAGTGGAATTTACATACAGTATTCTGCAGACTCTTAATGTGCTGGCCTGCTCACAAATGCAGGCATAAAATACAAAACTTAAAATGATGTCATATTCGTTCCTTGTGCAAAAGAAGACAAATACTGAAATTTACATTATCTAAAACATGTCATATGTATTTATGAAAATTGCTTTTAAATAAAACTAGTCAGGTACATTCTACTGAAAACTGAATGATGTTCTCCCTGAGACAATCATAACAAAACCCACAACCAGAGCAATTTGGCCTGTTTCACAAGTAACAAAGTAAGTAAACATAACGTCTGTCCACAGGGAACATGTGAAACACGGCGTCAACTTGGGCGTTAATCAAGGAAACAGCAGCCTACTGCCTACCAACCTATTGGTGGATGTCGGCGTGCTGACCGAATAATTAATTTTAAAGCTAGTATTGGCCTGATACTGATAACGTTCTGATAATATTGTGCCTCCCTAACACTTAAATGAAGCTTTTGCTTAGTTTTTACTCATCGTCCCACCGATATCGGGGATGCAGTTTCAACAAAAGTCAACCAGCTCCACCTTGCCGTGTAAAAGAACTCTTGCATTTCTGCTGTTAAATAATCAGGAGTATCTCCTGTATTTGCTGAGGCTATCCTCATTTCCCTGCATTGGCCCCAATGGCTGCCTGGAAAAGACACAGCCTTTTCAGTCTCATTTCGGTGTCACTGATTTTATGTTGGAGCACATTTCCTCCATTTTCTCGGGCTCTCGTCCTCATCGCCATACCAACCCAGCCCTATCCCCACTCATTGCTACAGAGACATCAGACACTGAAATCACCACCACTGAGATCATCAAACGCCGGGATGTGGGACCCTACGGCATTCGCTCAGAGTACTGCATCCGCAAAATCATCTGCCCCCTGGGAGTGCCAGAGACCCCGAAAGGTGTGACTCACTTTTTTTTTAAATTCTGACAATGAAGGAAAGCATTAATGTGCTGGAGACTCAAGGAAATGCAAGCTTTGTGCTGCCTTGACAGAACCGCAACGGTTGTTGAGGGAATACCATTAACTTATCTGCTTCCGTTTCTATCAGTTATGTTTCCTCTGTTTTGTCTTAAAAATTTGAACAAATATGTGAATACATACATGCATACACATACGGCAAAATGCAAATTTTCAGACAGCCCTTTTGTGCTTTATTTATTCATCTGTCCGCCCTCCCAGAAACCCACACCCCTCAGAGGAAGGGGCTTCGCTCTAGTGCCTTGCGCCCCAAGAAGCACGAGCCCGCCAAGCAGACAGGTCCAGTGGTGATCGAGACCTGGGTGGCCGAGGAGGAGCTAGACCTGTGGGAGATCAGAGCCTTCTCAGAAAGGTCAGGCGGTCAAGCGTGTCATGCCTACACCTGCTACATGGCATGAATCTACCACAAAGATTTCTAAATATCAAACTTCAGAATCAGATATTTGTTCTCAGAATCAGTTTTTGATTTTACCTTCTCAGGAGGGTAAAATTCTCTGTGCTCTAATGCTCAAAATGTTCTTAATCCTGAATATTTACGTCATCATTCCAACAATCCAGATCATTTCTAACCTAAAACGTTTGTTGAAAAATGGCACAGTGTTTTAAGCTTGATTTTTTTTTCGTCTTCTTTTTTTTTTCTTTTCTTTTCTTTTTTTTACAGGGTGGAGAAAGAGAAAGCTCAGGCAGCAGAGCAGGCCAAGGTGAGCGTGGTGTAGTGCAGTAATCTTCAACAATGTTCAGTTTCTTCAAAGGCTCATCTATTTTTAAAGAGGTTGTGTTAGTAAAGGTTTTCCAAAAATGTGTCAGGACATTGTTTAATTTCTGGGATTTACACACACTTAACTTTTTTCATGCAAAAGTGGACCAATTAAAACTGGACTACTAATTTCTGTTGGTGATGGGGTGGGACAAGTACAAAATTTCACGTCTTGTCACGATTATTGTGGCCAAAATAATTGTGATGCACGATATTATCACAAAAATTAAAAAAAACAAACAAACAAACACTTTTTTTTTTCAAAATTCTAAAAAAAGGTGTATAATTCTCTATATGTAAAGATATATCAAGAAAACATTAACAAATTATAGAGTATCCCTGCATAAATAAACAATAAACAAAAAATACTGTATGAAAAAATCTACTCTGTTCTATAAAGTCCAACTTGCATTGTAGCGTGGACTGTTCACTGTTTACTAGCATAAATAGTGATTATTACTTAAGGTTAATCATAACTGACGCTTGAATTCCCGATTATGATGATTATGCAATTAATTAAAATTCTCCACGATTAAATTATTGTGTATGTTTTTATCACGATTAACAATAAAAATGATAAGTGTCCCATCCCTAGCTGGTGATATCATTTGGCCAAGCAGCTAATCCCTAAACTTCACAGTCTGTACCACTGAAATATCTGATTTCTTTACCACTCATTTTATTTTTATTCATTTATTTATTGATTTGCCTTTTCTTTTACTTCCGGCTTTGGTTTTCATGTAATTGTTCTGACTCGTTTCCGTCTCAGAAACGTCTGGAGCAGAAAACAGGCGGAGTCACAGCAACCCCGGCAGGCACTCCTGCAACACCTGCGGCCACGCCCAAAGTCATCGTTGGTTCACTGTCAGGCCAGGGCACCCCCAGCACCAAAGTGGTACTGTCCACCAAGATGGGCACCCCCGTCACATTCCAGCAGAACAAGAACTTTCAGCAGTCGTTCGCCACCTGGGTCAAGCAGGGCCAGAGCACACAAGGTACTCAGCAGAGGAGTGTAACAGCCAGTTTGTTGTACTTCACTCTGGGGGAGAACCGAGCAGCACACTGTTCTTTTTGTCCTCACTGACATTAAAGCACAGAGCAAATGAGAACACATTTAAATATATACACCCTCTAAAAATGTGTGATTTTTCTGTTTGTTTGTTTTTCTGTTTATGATTGTGTTTTAAGACTGTCGATGGCTGTGGTGATCATTGCAGTTTCTTAGAAAAAGTGATATTATTGGGTTTACATTAGGTAATTGTGTATGTGCCATGATTTTATTTTGTTTGCTTTATTAGGAGCTGGCACAGAGACCACTGTGGCCACATCTGGTGGGCACACTTTCCAGATTACAGGAACCTCAGTGGGTGGAAAGGTTGTGACTACCAAGCTGCCGCTGCCCGCTAACAGCAAGATTGTCACAGTCAACGTGCCAACTTCACAAGGAGGTAAGGCTGGTTTGAATAAGTCACCTTAAAGGCAGACGGAGGGCGTGAGTTACATTTATTCAGTGTAACATTTCTTCTTTCCATCCACGTCCGTTTTAGAATGCATGTATGTTTGTGTTTTCATTTCTTCACCTCAGACTCCACAGCTGAGACCAGGCCTGGACGATACAGCCGAAAAACATATCATGATAGTGAAGTTTCATATCAGTCGATATCGATAATTAATAATCGTCATAACAATAATAATCTTAATAATCATCAGTGATGTGGGTAAGTGGGTAAAGGTAAATAAAAGAACAGCAGGTACAGTCTCGTAAGCTCCGAAAATCACATCACGTTACTGTAATGAGGCCTTTTTAACTAGGAAAAGACAACACGATATAATGACATCCAAAATCTGTCATGATATCGTGTCTCATGTCAGACCTAAGACACACACAGACTTTCAAAATGAATGTAAACATGTTAGTCCGACTGAAATCGTACTAAATCATTTTCTCAAAGTTGAGCTAACGCACCCAGGTAATGTGATTGGAAGTCAAATTACCCCTCCATGTATACGCATCAACTGGACCCAGACTGGCTAAAGTGTTTTGCGCACGATCAGTAGTCCCTGCAGCATCTTTGACCTGAAACTTGAACAGCATAAATTTGTAGAGGAAAGCCAGTAAGAAAACAGAAATGCTGTGAGCACAAGGGGAAGCGTGTATCTTATTTGTGCCAAAAGTAAAGTGTAGATACAAAGTGTACAGCGCTGTAAAGCTGTCCATGTTTTCACTGTTCGACATGAATTCTGGAAAAGAATCAGAATAGAATCATAATTTATTGTCCCCGGGGGGAAATTCTTTTTCACAGTTCT
>JAQFJA010000020.1:18235434-18247734 GCA_029874485.1 Naso brachycentron
TTGTCCCCGGGGGGAAATTCTTTTTCACAGTTCTGCTCCAATTTAGGAACAGACTGTGGTGTCGCAGCAGAGCATGCGCCATCCCCGAAAACTGGAAGAAGGTCCAATAGCATCTCCCTGAACAGGGTGTGCCTACCTTAGCAGAGTTGGACAATAAATCGATTCTCCCTCAGCACTTGTACACTGGGACAAGGACAGCAGTCCAGGAAAATGGCCTAATCAAGCTTTAACCGTGGCTCAACTTCACTGTGCATGTGAATGTGCTGAGTGAACCAAATACACAAGCCACTATCCTATACTAGAAACCATAGGGCTCATGCAGATCTGAGGATCAGGGTTACATCACTAATCTTTAATGTTAGACGCAATATGCAGAAAGTTTAAATAAAACCCTACATAAAGCCATTATATGCTACCTGCCTAGCACCAACCAGCAGACAGACAGAGTAAGTAGCCAGCTGCTGAACATGGTTGAAACATTTAGCAGCTAAAGGTTCTAAAGGTTCGACCTCTTATGAGGTGGTGAAGACCAAAAGTGGAGCTAACAGGAGGGAGAATATTAGGCTCATGTTTGCTTAGTGGATAAATGGATTCCAAATAAACACAGAGATGCTTGCCACTCTCTGAGCAATAGAGGAAAAGAGAGGAGAGTGAAATAAATGGATAAATACTGCAAATTTGAGCTGAGTTTAGTTTAGTCCCGAAGTAACAAATGTAAAAGGTGCTACTGTTTTAGAAGCAGCCGGTTGCTCACTGTGTTTGGTGCTTCTGTGGCAGCATGGTCTGCACCAGCCCTGCTGTGGTGCCCAGCCTCATGAGTCAGCAGCTCAGTTTGGTGTGGTACATCATGTCCGGCTGTGTCTTGTCGCTATGGTAATCAAATAGAAAGCTGTCATTTTGGTTGGATGGTTTTTGGGATGGTTAACTTCTGTGTAGTCTGCGGTTCAAAATCCAGACTGTAGATCCAGGATTGTACCATCTTAAATTAGGTGCTTTTCAGCTTTTTAGAATGTCAATATTGACACAGCAGATGAGGTGATTGTTTGTACTGAGCATCACCGGGCCTCTCTGTGGTCCTGCTGTGAAATTATTGAAAGATGGATGTTGCTCAGCACTCAGCAGAGGTGGACTGTCATGTGACAATGTTGATAGTTGTTATATGGCTTATGTAGTAACTAAAGTAAGTCCATATTTCTCCCATTTGATCAAGGTCCTTTTTTATTGGCCTTTTGAGAAATTTCAAAGTCAGGTAATGAGGTGCATAGAAGAAGTTAAGAAGAAGCTCAGTATAGACCAAATTTAAACACTGATGGCAATAGATATGTACCAGAACATAAAAAGAAATTAATAAAAAATGCCCAGACTTAAAGTTGCTGGAGATAACTTCTGCAGACGGGCTAGCAAGCTAACGTTAGCTGTAGCATGAAGCTCGTTGCAAAGCAGATGTTTGTGCAGGATCGTGTTTTATTTCATTTGTTGTCGCTCTCTCTTTTAAGTCCAGTTTGAACTGAGACCAAACGGTTGCAGGGAAGGTTGCAGCGGAGTAAACTGGTCAGCTCAGTTTGAGCTCGTGCTGACTGGTGGTGTGGACACTCAGTCAGAGCACGGTGAGCTAATCAGCCCATACTGACGTCACCTGTCGCTAAGAGGTGCAGACCAGCAAATCAGGAGAGTAGAGTACAGAGTACAGAGAGCGTCACCGATTTTTCATTTTCCTGTGAAACCCTCGTCCCGGTGGCAAAGAAAATGTCCTGGTAAAAACAGGGCTTATTGGAGACCAATTTAGAAGAATGGTGTCATTTTTTGTTTAATGAGGTTATACATCATGATGACAAAGTTAAGCCAAAAAGTTGTCTAGTTTGACTTTAAGAAGGCAATAAATAAATACGTAAAATATAAGTTACAAATGAAGAAGTAAATATATAGGAAGTCACTTGGAGTGTAAATCTATCATGTATTTAGCATCAATTTTTTCTATATAGGCTAAGAAAAGCTGCCAGATGGCTTAGAATTTCTGGGCACAACATCCTGTAGAGTATCGAATCTTCTCAAGCATCAAGTGATGGATAACGTCCTTTAGCCAATTTAAGATTGGAGGATATTTCTCCCTCCATTTATGTAGTATAAGTTGACGTGCCAAGAGAGATCTAAAGGCTGTAATAGTCTTTGCCTGTCACCAGAGATGTACACCTTGTGAAGTTACTCTGAATACTGCAGTGATGGCAGAAGGTTCTAAGGATACTTTGAAAATATCAGAAAAGGTTCTGAATATTGAATACCAGAAACTGTCTTAGTTTTTGACAGAACCAAAACATATGTGAGAGGGTGCCTGGTGTCTGTCTATGTCACATAGAGGGTCGACCGTGGATGCAAATTTAGACAGCTTAATTTTGGAGGAGTGGAGGTGGTGAAAAACTTTGAACTGGATCGCAGTCTGTCATAAACAAATTGAAGAAAGCCTTCTCCCAGACTTCCTCAGAAAGTTGTGCTCCTAAATCCTCCTGATAGATTCAATTCTTTAGTTTTAACTATTTGAACAACCTTAAGAATAAATCTCAGTTTCTGTCCTGCCAACTAAAAAAGACACAGTTGAACAGTTCTTAATTTTGATGACACCATTAAAATTAGTTTCTCAGTATACAGTCCAAATACATGCGTAATTTCGTAGAGATCTACTCAAATTAAACATCGCAATCATCAGATAAAGAGAATAATAATAACCAAGAACTGAAAGAAAGTATTTTTCTTACCTTTTGAAGTTACCATGAAGGAGAAACTAAGTTCAGATGGAGTGTAACCATTTAATGGACATGTGTATTTATCCAGTGAGACTGTTTGATTTGACTGTTTGGGCGCCCTGTTTGTTTTGGACGGGCTTAAGGAAGTTCGGCAGGAAAACAAGTTTACCCTGAGGTCTGCTTCCCAGACAGGTAGCCCTCTATAGCGGGATTCCGTTTTCCTTTTTTTCCCTCCGTCTTTCTGGATAAACGTGTACCTCTCCACTCACTGGAGTCCCAACTCCCCGACCTCTCCAAACAGCCACTCCATAGAAAAGCGTGTTTGATGTGTGTGACCAGAGCAGCTACTCCCTCGGTCTTACGAATGGGCTTAACATCCTCGTTTGAAGAGGGAAACCCTTGATGTATAGGTTTACCTGCTTGGTTGCGGTTGAAAAACCACAGCAAGAAGGCAGCAGCAGCAGAAGAAGAAGAAAAGAAAGAGCGACACTTGTGCTTTCCATGTCTGCCACCAGTTTCACGTGAGCTAATTAGTGCACAGATCCTGGGGAACAAATATGAAACGCTTCCTTTGTTAGATTAAAGTAAAAAAAACTTAAAGTGAGATCTGATTCATGCATAATTTATGAGGGCTTTCAGGTATGTTGGGGGAACCCAACCAGGCTTTCTGTGAGCCTTTGAAGATTTTATTTACCTGCTCAACTAATATTTACTGTGGCTGTGATGAAAAGACTGGTCATGTAGCAAGGAGAGAAGCTCACAAATAATGTATTGAGATTTGTCAGTGCAGGACTAATGTACTGCTGCTCTCATGTCACATGCAAACGTGTTCTGGATCTATCGTGTACATTACTAGTGCATTTGTTTAAGAAATGTTTTTAAATTCAGATTTTTTTCTTTAAACCTCAAACATGAAGAAATGTTACTCTTAATTAAAACCACTTGTTCCTCAGTAACGCTCACGTAATCTGTTTAAGAAGCCATGCCGCGTTGAAGGCTCACCAATAACCCGCCTTCTGTTGATTTAATGTTATTTACACAGAACCGAGCAGCACATCTTTAAGCTGCATCACTTGATGCAGCTCTGCGCCACATCAAGTGAAACTTTAAGTAAGTCCATTCATTTCTTCACTTTTTTAACACAATTGAGTCTGGTACCGAAGTTTAAGAGAAAAGTTCGTACAGGAATAAATATCCGTTTTTCGTTTCTTCCTAAATGTTTATGCAATCTTGTCCAATGAAACACATCCGACCTCTACCACAAACAATTAAGGAAGTGATTACATTGCGTAAAAAAGGTATAAAAACTCTGACAATAATGTAAAACAGTCATAAATGTGCATTCTGTCATAATTCTGTTTAATCTTTCGAGTTTATTTCTCCTCTGTCAAGATAAATGCCCCTGACCGGCCGTACTGGGTCTTCCATTTACTCAAGCGTCGCTCGACCTTGGCTCCACTTCTTTCACCTCTGATACTACCTCTGAAGGCCGTTTACTGGCGGTGCATTCGGACCTGCCTGCCCGCATCCGTGCTGTTAAAACAGACAGCGAGGCATGTCAGAGGAGCGTTAAACCCAAACTGAACAGGCTGTGGAAAAGTGGCTAGTGTTTCTCCTTTCCATCTTTTGTCTTTCTACCAGCTGTGACCAGTCGTGGCCCGGTTAATTAACCCTAACCTCGCCCCTTTTCCTCTCGTCTCTGTCTTCTCATTTCTTTTCAGATGTTCACTCCTGTATTCCTCTGTTTCTCTTGTCTCTGCAGGTGTGGTTCAGCAGAAAGTATTGGGTATCATTCCATCCAGTACAGCAGGCGGTGCACAGACCTACAACACATTCCAGCCCCGCACTGCCACACTCAACATAAGGCCCAGCACCCCAGGCTCCCAGCAGCAGGTACATACGCCTTCTCTCTGCTCTGAAGACGTGTTTTTGTTACCATCAGTTTGTTTATCCTCAGTGTGGTCAAAACTGCTGACTTTGCAGCTTTGCTGCTCATTTTGTCTCACTGCGTTTGTTTGTAAAAAGTTCTGACCGTTCAAGAAGACAACATTGGTTTTAAAACAGTTGACTTTTGATTTTCCTCATAAAAATGTCTTTCTAGGTTCTGCCAGCTGGTGGTCAGATCCGTCCAGGAATGACAGTGATCCGAACACCCATCCAGCAGACAGGACAAATGGGAAAGACAATACTCCGAACTCCCGTTGTGGTCCAGCAAGGTAACATTCTCTGTGGAAAAAAAATTTCACTCATACAAATAGCAGCTCATCCTCAAAGAAATCCAGACAGGCATCAAGTTTAACTGCAAGCTAAGATTTAAGATTTTGTCTCATCCATTGTCACTTTTGGTGCGTGTGGCTTGATAGAATTGAAAGAGCTGTGCAACATTTTGCTCAGATTTTAACCAGATGCCATCCTCTCGCCAGCTTGTTTAGTGACATTAAATCATCTTGATTAAAATGTACAACCCTCTAATAGCTTTTTGGTTTTGTAACTATATTTCTATAGAACCTCCTGCGTTTTGATAAAGGAGGAATTTGATGACATCTTTGAGGAAGAGTCATTTCTGAAATTTTTAGATGTCATTTCTGTCGAGCAAGACTCATCAAAAGTGCTTAGCATCCTACCATGAATTAGGCTTAGATTAACGTGTGGGCGGCTGTGTTTGTGTGTTTTCCAACCTCTCGCTAAGATTCAGACCTTTAATGTCTCCATGCGTTGGTAAATTTGCTATCTTAATATGCTTTTCTCTTTCAGGTCAGGGTGGACAGCAAGTGGTGACACAGATCATTCGTGGTCAGGCAGTTTCCATGGCAATATCCGGTGCCAGCCCTGTCGCCACTGTCACCGGCCAGGGGGCAGCCAGCCCCACCACGACAGGAAAGGCCGCAGGCCAAACACCACCAGCCGCTCCACGGTCCCAGGGGCAGGGCCAGGTTAAACTCACCTTGGCGCAGCTGACCCAGCTTGCACAGGTTAGTGAGACGCATCGATTGTAAACCAAAGTTCAGGTGGGGTTATGCTGAGTTGAAATATGAGCAAAATATGTTGTGCTTCACTTGTTTCTTAACACAAGAGATTAATAAGTTTAGTTAAAAAGTAGAAAATTCTCGCCAGTTCATAAGTTTAGCCAGTTTTTGATACAAAACTTGTAAATTTTGTGAAAGAAAATTCCTGTACTAAAATGAATTTAAGTATTTAATAATAGGGTACATCCATACCTTTATACTGCGGACAGTTCACACAAAGTGATTCACCTACTAACAAGCCCTCTCCTCTCGTCTCCGTCTTCATTAGAAGCAGCAGGCGGCCTCAGGTGTTGATCGGCCGGCTGGTGTCGGTGGTACCCATCAGGCTCTGACAGTGATGGTTCAAGGACAGGGCCAGACTACGGGGCAGCTGCAGGTCATACCTCAAGGGGTCACTGTCATCCCAGGACCCGGTCAGCAGCTCATGCAGGCGGCGCTGCCCAACGGCCAGGTGCAGCGCTTCCTCTTCACCCCCTTGGCCTCAGCTGCCACACCCACATCAAGCACAGGTTTGATAAGAAACAAGAACGGATCACTCGGCAGAAATACATTTCTGCGACAGATTTATTTTTTATCTAGATGTCAGCTAACCTTGAAGCAAATACATGAAAATAGTTGTGAAAATTAAGTATGAATTTTAAGTGTTCCTAGAGGTTGATGGCAGTGAATTAACTTTTTGTATGGGGACATTTTTATGACGACATTCTCCTGCTTATCTGACATCACACCTTCCTCTCCCCTCATTCTCCAGCCACCACAGTTCCTGGCCAGCCCAGCTCCACCTCTACCAAAACCCCCGCTCAGCAGGCTGCAGCCCCTGTCCAGGCAGGAGCGACCCCCTTGGCCACCACCGGCACCCCTTCGTCGGTCACTCCACAGGGCCAGTTACCCCCACAGACACAGGCTCACATGCCCATCCAGTCTCCCACGCCACTGCAGGTGAAAACGCAGGGAGGAGCTGCCCAGTTGCAGCTGCAGCAGACGCCTCAGCTCATCAGCATGTCTGGACTGCAGCAGCAGGTACGGCTTTGATGAGTAAACAGATGCAGCGTTGGTGCGGCAGCATTAGCAGTTACTTCATAACCTTACCAGCTTAGCCGCTGCACACTTGTAGCTGCTCACATGAGACAACGTGATGTCCGGAAGCACAGACTTTACTCTATAGGGCATAAAACTGTAAATGTTATTACATCTCAGCAAGCCTGATTAAAGGAAGCAGAATGTTGCTGTTTAAATTCCTAAAAGCAGCTCAATCACTGAACTACTCATTTCATCTATGTCAAGCGTCCTGCTGAATTAAGGTGTCATGCAAACGATCTATATAGACAATAATATAAATGTAACAAAACCCTGGTTTTCTCTGTAAAATGAAATTGAAGTCTTTTCTGTGTTGGATTACAGGTGCTGGCCCAGCTACAGGCCCAGCAGGGTGGAGGCTCTCTGCCACAGCACATCAAACTGCAGCTTCCTATCCAGATACAACAGACTGGGACCACATCAGCTCAGGGAGGACAGGTAGGCCAGCAAGCCTGCTAAACCAGATGCTAACCTACTTCATGTTACCGTCATTGGTCCTTGCTAAAGAGTTTGATCCATGAAAAACAACTTCATCACCACTGGTTTACACATTAAGACTAGAGGTTCATGATTGTAAACCTCATCATGTGGTTTTGTCTGCACAGATTGGAAACGTAGTGACCATCCAGGCAGCCTCAGTCCAGGAGCAGCTGCAGAGGATTCAACAGCTCAGAGAACAGCAACAACAGAAGAAGAGACAAGCCGCAGAAGCCAAGAGGGAGCAAGCCCTCAACGCAGCCAGCCAGAGTGACATCATTCAGAAACAGGTGTGTGTATGTGAGCGTGCTCAGGCCTCCATCGTGGCAGAGTCATCCGTCTCTCCCTGTCATCACTACACAGTCTCCAAAGCTCCACTAAGACTGAGTTTATTTTCACTGCTCAGGCCGCGTCTCTGTTTGTTGGTCTTAATACTGTCACTGCTTGTGTGTGTGTGTTTGTGTGTGTTTGTGTGTGTTTGTGTTTTCACCTGCCTCTATGCCTGTTTGACATACTATACTGCCTGGTCACTTAATAATAATCTGTTCCTCTAGATATTTAGGTTAGACATTGCTATAGTTAAAGGGTTATTGAAATTTATTTTTTCTTTGATGGAAACATCGTATCGTAGGTCTTTTTCATTTTTGTATGGCAATTTTCTCCAAAACCATAAATAATATCTTTTTTGTGAAACAAGAGATGAGACTAGAGAAGAGGGTGGAGCTTGAGAGGATACGAATTTCGACCAATGCCTGCGTGACACCAAGCGGACAGGTAGCAGCTGCTCCCACTCAAATCAGCCAAACACCTTAATTAGGGTTGAGTATCGTTTAGAAAAATTCGATGCTTGTACAAATACCAATATTTTTCAATGCCAATTTTATCTAACCTGTTTTAACAAAAGATTACATTACACATACTCATGGTCAGCCCTGTCTCTGTGTGTAATCTGGTGTTTTTCCTGCAAAACACAAGAGTACAGCCAATAAACTTTCCTATTAGATCTTGGCACAACAAGCATGCTGCATGCCTATTGGCTCACTGATGCTGATGAAGAGATTAACTCTTTTGGTAAATTTTGATACGTGGCATTTTTCAATACTCAGTAGTATTGTGGCAGTTCGGTCGGTACCATAAAAGTATTGAAGTTTGATACCCAGCCCTATAATATGGAAAATATCAATCAGATAATACAAGTAGAAAACAATACAAATACACAGGCTGTACCACAAAGTAAGAGTTCCTCACTCATATGCTCTAACTCAGCAAATCTTAGTGTCTAATCAGGAAGGGGAAGGAAAGGGATGTGCCAAGAAAAATTGAAGTGGCTCAGCTTTCCCTGTACACATATACACTCACCGGCCACTTTATTAGAGACACCAGTTCAACTGCTTGTTAATGCAAATATGCAATCAGCCAACCACATGGCAGCAACTCAATGCATTTAGGCATGTAGAAACGGTCAAGACGACCTGCTGAAGTTCAAACCGAGCATCAGAATGGGGAGGAAAGGTGATTTAAGTGACTTTGAACATGGTGTGGTTGTTGGTGCTGGTCTGAGTATTTCAGAAACTGCTGATCTACTGGGATTTTCACGCACAACCATCTCTGGGATTTACAGAGAACGGTCCGAAAAAGAGAAAACATCCAGTGACTGGTTGTTCTCTGGGCTAAAATGAGATGTTGTACTGTACACTCAAATGTAGAAATTGCAAAATGCTTAGTGCGTACAGGTGACGGAAAGCTGAGGAGAAAACAGTGGTTGTATGGTTAGATAAGAAATCAAATGAGATCTCTCACACATTCAGTTGCATCCTGATTGATCCTGACTGATGCTTTGTAGCCCCATGTTGAAGGGGCGGGCCATAGAAAAATAAATGCTTTTGTTATAACGTAGGACTATTAGCCTACTAATAAAATAAACCAATTCTCCAGTGAATGAACACTGTGTCTCCTCCCTCGTTGGGTCACGGTTAAACTAAAGGCAGCAAGAAAGGCAGGTGGTGGATGCACCGTTTAGTTGGGACTGCAATCCACCAAAAAACGCACAAAAGAAGAAAAAGAAACAAGAAGGGGAGGAGGAGGAGGAGGAAGATGTTGAGGCAGTATTTATTGACAATGAAAAAGCGTATGATATGTTATGGAGGGAAGGATTATTAATCAATTTGTATGAAGCAGGAGTAAGAGGAAGACTGTTTCACTGGATAAAGGATATTTTATGCAATAGGACGATACAGGTTAGAGTTGGTAGCACGCTATCTGAAGAGCTGAAGGTGGAGAATGGCACCGTCCAGGGGAGCATGATTAGCCCTGTCCTTTAACATTTTAATCAATGGCATATTTGGTACAGTGAGAAAAGATTTTGGCCTGTCATTATTTGCAGATGACGGAGCAATTTGGAAGCGAGGAAGGAATCTCACTCACATTTTCAGCAAAATGCAGGAACATCTGGATGAAGTGGCTGAATGGACTAAAAACTGGGGGTTCAAAATCTCCATAGACAAAACAAAGTACATAGTGTTTGGGTATAAAAAGAAAGTGTCAGATAAAAGTTTGATGATTTGCAATCATACTCTAGAAAGAGTTCAGAGCTTTAAGTTCCTTGGAATGTGGATGGATGAAAGAATTATGTGGAAAATTCATATAGAGAAGATTGTGGTAAAATGTGAAAGAGTAATAAATGTTTTAAGATGCTTAACAGGGACTGGTTGGGAGGCTAACAGAGAAACCTTAATGATCATTTAGAGCACTGATTCGATCTTGTATCGACTATTGGTCAGCAGCTCACACAACACTGAGAACACTGGATACTTTACAAGCAAAGGCCCTGAGGATATGTAGTGGAACATTTGGCACTGGTCCGGTGTGGCAGCATTGTTAGTGGAAATGGGAGAGAAGCTGTTGGGAAGAAGGAGGTTTAAGCTGCGGCTAAAATACTTGACGAACTTAAAAGGGCAAGATGAATCATTTTCAACAAAAGCTCTTTTAAATCAACACTGGGAGTTCGTGGGAAGGGAAAAAAAGGATCAAAGCAAATTTTGGAGATAAGTTAAAATCCAAGGCAAAGGAAATAAGTGTTCTGGAAATTCAAGTGTGTCCACCAGTCTGCCGGCCAACTGTACCACCACGGCTTCAACCAGAACCTGAGACTGATTTAAGTTTCTTAGACAGTAAACAGAGAGAAGAGGGTGAAGATGCATTCGAATGGATCAAAAGACCCAGAGGGTGGGAGGGTAGCAATAGGTTTAGCAACTCCTCAGCTGAAAACCAGTAAAGGCTGTAGGGATGGTGACAGTTTTATGGGCACTTCGGTGGGTGGAGGATAATAAACCAAACTACTCAGTCACATGCAGTGACTCAGCAGCAACTTTAAAGACAATGAACAGAAGACAGTCCGAGTCCAGACCTGATTTACTAACTGAAATACATTTAATTTTGTATGGAATTAACAAGACAGGATGTGAGGTGGGTTTCATCTGGGTACCGGCGCACATGGGTGTAGAGGGGAAAGAGGAAGCGGACTGTGTGGCTAAAAATGCAACCCAGCAGGGAAAAGTAGAAATGGACTTGGACTTTGGACCACCAGAATATTCCTGAGCAATACACCAGGCAGGTTAAAGACATGTGGCAGAGCTCATGGGACAATGATAGTAAAGGCAGGTTCTATTTTAATATTCAGAGGAGTGTAGGGAAAAGTAATAATTGATTTGGTTGCAACAGGAGAGACTCAGCAGTCAGAACCAGAATAAGGCTCGGGCACTGTGGGCTTGGAAGTGGGCTGGCTCTTATTGGGAAGCACCCCGATGGACCGAGTGAGTGTGGAGAACCAGAAACTGTGGCACACGTTGTCATTCAATGCAGGAAATACTCATCTCAGCGGGGGGAAGCTGTTTAAAAGGCCTGGAAGCAGCTGGACACATGCACACGTTACTGAATCTGACTGAACTAAAATGGGAAAACTGTCGCAATGTTTGCGCTCCATTGGACTATATTACCAGAATATGATTAAACACTAGAGGGAGTGATGGGGAAACAGCAGGGGGCAGCAATACGCCTTTGAAGCGTCAAGTCTGCCGAAAGCGAAGAAGAAGAAGAAGAAGAAGAAGAAGGAGGAAGATGGCGATGCCCATGAGGAGGACGCTGGTGTCTCTTTGCAGAGCATCAGGCAGCAGCTTAAAGGTACGAGGACACTTAATGAAACTGTGTGATATTAACCTCAAACAGTCCAAAGTGTTGAAGAAGCAGCTCGTGTTTTTCTTGTTATGAACGCGTCACTCTGCACAAAGTCCTTCCGG
Organism: Naso brachycentron; assembly: GCA_029874485.1. Taxonomy (NCBI): domain Eukaryota; kingdom Metazoa; phylum Chordata; class Actinopteri; order Acanthuriformes; family Acanthuridae; genus Naso; species Naso brachycentron. The sequence continues at coordinate 18,247,048 of JAQFJA010000020.1, forward strand.
TGCTAGCTTAGCTCAGGCTAGCTCAACAGATCAGTGGACTGTGGTGAAATGTTGCAAAATATCTTTATTCAAGTTCTGTACTCAAGTACAAATCAAAGTACTCATACTTTACTTTACTATTTAAATTTTGTGTTACTGTCAGATTTTTACTAGTCCAAAATCATAGTGATTATTGAACTTTTTACTTCATCGAATTTGTCTGACAGCTTCTGTTTCTATTGAGCTAATGTAACTTTACAAGTTCAAAAATATGTCAAAAAGGCTAAACATTAAAATGTACAGCATAAATATTTGTGCTCTAATTCATTAATTCATTTTATTACAAAAAAATTTCACTGTTTAGCCTCTCAAATAGAGGTTTTAAAGGTTTTTACATTTTTTAATTGAATTCATAGTTTGGATTGTTAGTTTGACAAAACAAACACAGTGAAAAGTGCATTATATAATCTCTAGAATTTTATTGAATCTAATAATCAATTGATTATGGAAAAACTAATCAACAGAATTAGTTCATAATAAAATTAAAAAGTCAATAGCTGTAAACAGTCATCAACATTATAGTTCTAAATGAGCTCCGCATCAACCAACTATGAAGGTGAAATTAGTGAAATATTAGTTTTGTAAATTACCAAACACGCCGATATCATAACATCAGAATGAAAAATGAAACTTTTGTGCACTGTTGCA
>JAQFJA010000020.1:18292834-18305813 GCA_029874485.1 Naso brachycentron
AAGCCTGATAACAACCTGATCATTTGAATCAGGTGTGCTGGCGCAGGGAAACCTCTAAAACATGCAGGACGGTGGTCACTGAGGACCAGGATTGAGAAACACTGGGTTAGGCTAAACTGCAGATGTTTCCTCAGGTTTGACGTGGAAACTTTCGACATGGATAGCATTTTAACAGCTGGTAAATGATTTTTTAATTTCCAGCACTGGAATGAGTTTTTGTCTGGAGACATGGTGGCAACTCTCAAACAGGTTGTTTAGCTTTGAGCAGCAATGTGGACTGATTTAATTGACGGACGTGTGGCACTGCAAATTCAACCAGAGAACCAATCGAAAGCATCAGAATGGCATCAAATTGGCTTGACTAGAAATGACAAAAGGAGACATTGTGCACATCAAAAACATGCAAAGCAACAAAATGAATATTATTCAACATATAGCCTGAACTTTTTACAGAAAATATTCAGTTGTAACCCCCTTCGTAATCATTAACATTTTAATAAGTAACTGCAATTTAATTACACATTTTTTCTTAGTCACTGTAACAGAGTACAGTTAGATTTGTTTTGTATTTAAATTATGTAACTCAGTTACATGTAACTAGTTACTCCCCAACAACGGTTACCAGAGGCAAGTTTTAGAGCTTAAAGCACGTCACTTGTTTCAGCAGCCAGTCAGCTTGCCGCAGTGTCAGAATACTCTGTCACAGTTTAAATACGGAGCCAAGAAGAGGTGCAGAAGTCTAGTGTTCATTCAGATCACATGAATTACAACATGCTGAAAGGTTATTAAGGGATTTTTGCACCATGACACCAAAGATAAACTGCCTACCCCAACTTTAAATATATAAAGTAGTTTTCATTTTTAATGATCTTGTAGTGGCATAAGGGAACAACAACTCTATTTCATTATACCACCTTGTGTTGTAAAATGAACAATAAATAATCTTTAATCTTCAATCTTGAAATTGAGGAATTTTGTCTGCTTTTGCCTTTTTCAAAATTTGTGTATCTATGTAATTTGTGTGTATGTAACATTGCAAGGACTTATAAGTCTATTGCCCAGGATGATTGGATAGTTTGTTACCCTTAGCCATTCAAGCTGAACAGAAATATGGAAAGGATTACAAGACCTGTGAAGAAAGTATGACTACACCGCTAATTACATAATTCATTGACAGCAGTCTTGGCAGAGCCGACAGGATGACAGAAAGTATTTTATGATGCCAAAGAATGACTGTGAGGTGTGGTGCAACACCTGAGCTTGATGTCTTCAATACAACAATAATGCTTATTTTAATGTTTCATGCATGTTTAAATGGATGTTGTCAAATCATTGACCAAAGACTTTCAAAATAAAACATCCTTTTCTTTCACAATCTGCCTTTAATGCTGTTCGGTTCACACCATTTCTTAGTTAAAAAAGTGGCTTTAGTCTGCAGAATATATCTGCACACACTTCCTTGAATCTGTCCCTTACACATGCTGAGCCTTGGTTAATCCCTCTAATTCTTCTCTCCTTCTGTCCCTCTTTCAGAATGACGGTGATGAGTCTTTGGTTGCAGAAGTCAGTGCAGACTGTGATGCCTTCCAGATCGCTGAAGACCAAAGCACTTTCCAGTCTTAATATGTCCAGTTTGCTTTTTATACATTAAAAAAAGAAATCTCTTGCTGTTTTATTTTTGTATTTTTAGACATTTCATCTTTGTACTTTCTACAATACTGAATATTGTTTTTAAATATTTGTAAATAAATGTCATTCATGCACATTTTTACCCCTAGATATGACTAAGCTATGAACAGGGAAACTTATTTTCTAAATGAGAAGATGTTAATGTTCAGATTAAGTTCTAATAGGGGGTAAACTGTGAGAGATGATTCTGGGACCATGTTGCCACTAGGTGACACTGTGCTAAATGATTATGCTTGTTTGAACCTGCATGTTAAAGGGATCTGATGATGTCTGTAGTGCATTGTAAACTATTTAATGGATTAAATCTTTGTTTCATTGCCTTGACATGCATTCTATTAGTATGGCGCAGGAATGAGCAGAAACTGACTCACATACTTCATGCCTAAGTACTTCTCCTCACTGTAGGCTGGGGCTGGGCAATATGGGCCAAATATTATACTGTGATGTTTTTAGACTATATCTCAATACACGGTATCTCGAAATTTTCAGATCCCCTTAAGAGAACTATAATAATGCTAGAAAAGGCAGACAGAATGAAATATTACAATTTTTTGACTAAATTCCCTCTTTGATATGATAGTTTTGTAGGGATGAGTATTGGTACTTTAAAAAAAATGTTAACACAATCCCATTTTTGATCAATAATCATTAGTGGGACAGATATAATGACTAAGTGGGTAAAGGCAAGTGTTGAAAAGTACAACTGTCTGATAAGTTGAGAAAATTACACCACTTTACTGTAATGCAGCCTTTAAAATCAGGGAAAAACATCATTTATTCTATATCACGATATGATGATATCCAATATCTAAGACAATATATACTCTCATATCTCGATAACAATATAATACTTTAACATCGCCCAGCCCTGCTATAGGCAATTTGCCCACAGTGTGTCTCACCAGTCATATTGGGGATTTAAATATAAACAAGTCTTATAATGTATGAATTTGTGTGTGTGTGTGTGTGTGTGTGTGTGTGTGTGTGATTGTCTCTTTTGGCAACTGGTGGACCCCTGATGTATGTATATCCCTGAGATATTACATTTCACGTGTAATAGAGACAGCTTTCGTTACAACGGATGAATAAGCCCCCTCTCACAAAACTTTGATGCTCACTTCTGCTACTAACTCGCCCTTAACTGACTCAACTTCCAGTAATTAGTATATATCCAGGGTGAGTAATCTCTTTTGATGTGTTTCAATTAGATATCGAAACTGCTCAACAATGTCTAGTCCAACCATTCACACATTTTTTTGGCTTGTTCACGTCGACTTAAAGAGCATCAAGCTATCCAGATGGCGGGCAAAGGCGACTTTAAAATTCAAGATAAAATTACCGGATCGTTTGTACCACTTTTTAGCCATTCCCGAGGTCTACATCACAATTGTCTGGGTGGATATCGCGTTTGCTATGTTTAAAATGTAATCTTTATTTGTTTTAATTGTTTTATAACGTGACCGAAAATAAACATGCCTTGTAGCATTTTTTTTATTTTGAAGGCTCGGACCGGATGTGCTCTTTCTCTCCGAGTCCCGCTGGTCTGCCTGCAGTAGTAGCACAGCCTTCACCATCGTCACGATTAAGTTGAGTCAAAACACAGAGCAGCACGGGCAGAGTGGACGGCAGTGCGGATGGAGGACGTTCTGTCTGCTTGATTTGCATCAGCATCCGTTGCTCGCGGTGTGAGCGACATTTGGGAATGTTATTTTTTACAGCAAAGCGGCTAAAGTGTGATATTCCAATGATGTGATTATGATCCCATCATATTGCATACAGTCAGCGTAATTTGCCTTGGTGATACTTCCAGCTAACCCCAAGCTAGCAGAGGGATTGTTTTGGGAGATGCCTTTTTGAAAAAGTCTACGCTGACAAATGATTTAGACACTTTTTGTGAATTTTCATCAAGCTGGAACACAAAGGGGAATGTCTAGCCAAGGAGTTAGGAGAAATGGCCCAGTAAAGCTGCGGTTGACAGGTAAGCAAATTTAAACCCCCTCCTGCGCCGCTCGAAGACGCTAGCAGGTTAACGTTAGCCTGCTAGCCAGCCAGCCTAACTAATATGTGCTGATGGTGCCGCCGGACACTGGCGCATGTTTCTTGTGTTATATGAAAATGTTCTATTCATTTTCCAAATAATGTATATTTTTATTGCGTCTAATTTAATAGTTTATTTTTAACCGAATGTTCCTCATACTAACGCTGTTTAACTAACGTTAGCATTTAAAGGTAACGCTAAGCAGTGAGCCTTGCTCGTTAGCAGTCACAGTTAGCTGTGACAGCAACGCTGTTAATGTTGTTTTCTAGCTGGTTAGTCCTTCGTTTAACTGAGGTTTGCTTCAGCATCGTTACTAATAGATTTCTCCAAAAGGTTAGCTAGCATTATCGGTAATTCTGGGCTAATGTCCATCGTTTTCTGTAGTCTGTCAGCCCATTTGTATGGCTACTATTAACACTTGCTTATACGTTTGTAAAATATATCTGGCGTTAGCCGTTAACGTTAATCATCAATCAACGGGATTTGTCCTTGTGTGCTTTCAATCATGTGCCAAGTACATTTCAAATACGATTAATGCTAGTGAACATGCTACGTGTGGCTCCATGCTTGGAGGGGTTAGTGGATGTGGAGTCACACATTACAGTGTTTTACAAAAATGGCATTGTGGTAACAGTAACGTTTTCTGGTTTGATCTGAAGGGCTGTTGTATTACCAGGAGGGAGATGAAATTTGTACCATCCCATGTTTATCCTGCGCTGATGTGTCTGTGCTCAGACCATATCACGCCATCATTTTTTCTGCGGCATCAAATGATACATTTCATGGTGTTTGGAAGATATGACAGAAAGCAGAGAGACTAAGATTGTCTCAGTGTAATAATAATAAACCACTATGTTCTTGAACTTATTCTCACAACAGTGTAGTATAGCTTCCCACAGCGAAGCCTAATGACAGGTGCTCTATCATGGTATTTGGTAGGGTGAGCTTCATCATATAAATGAGATGTCCTCTTATTCATCACAGTATGCTGCAAGTGAACAACAGGTTCATGTACCCACAGAGGCAGAGGAATATGGTAAAGAGAAATGAACTCCCAGGCAAACCAAGCCGTTCTACCTTCTTGTGTGTCCTGGTTCTCTCTTTTTTTTTTTTACCCCTCCATACGGGGAATGGTTTTAAATGGGCTGCAGTGGTCTTGAGACGGAATGCCAGGAATGTAAAACCTCAGAGAGGAAATGTGAGTCTTTGCTAGTCATAGTCCCATCCTCTGTCTCTCCTTAGCAAGAAAGGATAGGGAAGGTTGTGTGTTACAGGGAAGACAGAAAACCATGGCAGAGAGCAACAAGAATTGCTGCTGACTGTGAAGATCATTTATGTTAAGTCTACATTTAAGTGTGTGCATTCATTTAAGCTTTACGTGTATGCTTAGTCGTGGCCACACTTGATTTATGTGTCTGAAACGTGTGCATTTAGACCTAACATTACATACCAGCCCAAGTCTAGTTTTACTCTGTCTACTCTGTGGTCTCTTCAGCTCTGTGGTCTGTTTCATAGTTAGCATGTTTTTTTTTTCTCAGAGAGAATTAGAATTTGTGAAGCCAGCTTTAGTGAACACACCTTGAAAAAATGACACATTCAAAGAGTACTTTAACAAGTCACCAACCAGCATGACAGGCTGTTCTCCCTGATTCAATCTGATTTCAAACATACGATTTTCACTGGTTCATTGGTCAGTCATTGTTTCATCTTCAAGTCTGGAGTTTTCTGTCCATGACGTCTTTTGCCAATAATTCTTCATACAGAAACTGAAGATGAAATCCAGTAAGATAGTGTTGAGGTTAATGGGCCACGCTGTTAAATGAACGTAGACTCATCGTTCCAAATTCATTAACTTTGGGGTAAATATCAATGACTTCTTGTGCTCTATTTCGACAAAATGTCATAATACCTAATCATAAGACATAATCAGCTATTAGTGAGTGATGTGGTCTGAGAGTTTTGCAAAATCTCTGTGTTTTCGTGCCTCTGTATGAAAGATTGATAAAAGTCATATTGCTCCCGTTTTATTTGCCCAATCAGTGATGCTCCTAGTACTCTCTGTCCTAATTTGCCAGTTTCGCTGCACTTCTAAGCGACAGGTGACATCTGTATGAGCTAATTACCTGTTGGTGCCTTAGGCCTGATTTATCTACACTGTACCTAGCTTATGGTGTACCCTGACTTGCACCTCCCCAAAAATGTAACTACACATTGCAACAATGCAGACCGTAAGCACATTGATCCGCTTGGTGGACTCTGATTTCCTGCTACGCATTTACGACTTCTTCTTCTACTCCACTTGTGTGAATGTGGACCAGATAGAAGAGAGATTGATTGAAGAAGTCCAAAAATGCGTGCATTTGTACGACTCTTCGTCACCCCGTTACAAAGACTGCCAGATGGCCGCAAAATTTGTATCGATTGATTTCCACAGAGGTTGGTGCGAGCGGGGTAACTGCAGAGCAATGCAGACATGCGGACGCACAAGTATAAATGCTTTCAACGGCGTAGGCCATGTACGTAGCTTATGGCGTAGGCTCCGCATGCAGCCAGCGCAGAAGTATCAATCAGGCTTCACGCTCTGACTCATTTCTGTTGACAAAACAGAGCCTGCAGGCCACACCGTCAGTCAGCTCAAGCTCAAGCTGGAACGGACCAGTTTACTCCGCTGCAACTTTCCCTGCAGCTGTTTGGTCTCAGTTCAAACTGGACTTAAAAGAGAGAGAGACAACAAACAAAACGAAGCGCGAGCCGGAGCAAACGACCACAGTGAAGCTTTTTCCCCAACGGCTCTCATGCTACAGCCAACGCTAGCTTGCTAGCTCATTAGCAGAAGTTGCCTACTGCAACTTTGGTAATATACAATTCAACTGGTTTTCTTCCCAAGTTCACAGCTAAATTTGAATTGTGGCATTTTAGAGTTATCTGCCCTCACTGGGATCACCTCTTGTCACAGCAGTGGATTAGAATTTGCGTGGGACGGGTTTACACATTGTTGGTTTTTCAGCAGGAGTCATTCAACACTGCATTCAGATGCTGCCTTCTAGTTATTCGCAAAGGGATTTTTGGAGCTCCTCCTTACATCTAAAACATTTATCTGGGACAGCTACTCTTTGATGCTTAAATAGTCTTAAAAAAAGATCCTAGTTGCAGTGTGCTGCTGCTAGTCTGCGTGTTGTTATGTCTCCATAGACCTTGCTGCTGCCAAGGTTGTAAAAGAGAGCAATCTTGAGTTTTGAGAGCTGTTATTCCTAACACTGCAGGGAGCCTACATTTGGTGTAGTTTCCCCTTCGTCTCCTGCACAGCGAGAGTTGGTGTATGATTTAGTGAAATTAAACAAGAACAGGGTGTTTTCTCTCACTTTCCTTCACTGGATGGAATCTGGAGTTTCTCAAAGGTGAATGACATAAAATGTGTAAGGGGCTGAATCCATTTCTTACTCCCTTTTCGAATATGGCCTCTTGGCTGCACTATGCTGTCACTGCCTCTGCTGTGAGGAAGGGAGTCTGTCTTTGTGATCCATTTCCTCCATTAGCCTGCAGTTGGCATTTAGCAAGCAGGGAAGGACTGGACGAATCATCTTGGGATTCCTCCTGTTCTGTGTGAGTGTGTTATACTCCAAAAGCAAGGAAACCCACTTGTATATTTTTCATCCACTGTCATCCTTTGTTTGTGAGTGTGCTGGTGTGTGTGTCTTTCTGTTCATTCTTACATTTTGGGAAGCTGGCGCTGGAACTTGGGACAATGGGGTAAAGCCAGGAAGCTGGTAATCAAGGGTGTACTACCACCGAGCGATCCATACCGTGCCCAAGCCCATTAGACCCCAAAGTCCGGTTTGTTTGACTAATTTAATCACTTTGTACCGCTCCCAGGCATGGCACCCTTTCTTAGGCTTCAGCACGGTGCGGTTGCACAAGTGCAGTGGTCATTATGACGTCTTGTACAGCGCTTTCACAGCAGCCTTATTTAGTTCATTGAATCGAGCTTGAGTGTGTTTCCCCCATTTGGTGTGGTTCGTTTGAGCAGGTGTGAATGCAGCAGCTGTACCAGAGCTCCAGACTAACTTTTTCACTGGTAGCACTGCTGCCACCAACTTTCTCAATTGGTTGCACAAGCACATGAATTGGTAGCAGCCTTTTTTTGTTACAGCATGGTATTAATCAGTGAGTTTGCATGCTGATGAATAGTTGTCTTGATTTACATGCCCCAGTTTTGCAGTCATGTAAAAATGGGACTTGAAACTTGGTATTTACGAAATATTTTAATCTGAATATTAAGTTTCTCTGCCACAAGCAGTGGTTAACAAAATAAGTCATCATATATATATATAACACCAAAAGAAAAACATACCAAAAATGTTGTCAAAGATAGGCAGACCATAGCAACTGCATGGATGTTTTTACATGTACTCTGCTCTTACTTCTTGGTATATATTGCATTTAACTTGGACAGGCCACATTGCCCACAGTACTCACTGCATAGCATTTCCCTCATACCACAACCACGGGTACTATGTTAGCCATTGTGGCTGAAAGAAGTATTTTTTTTCCTTCACCTGCTCAGTCGGTCTCTCCCTGCCTGCTGCACCTTCATCATCAGTAGTTGGCACCTCTCGGCTCTCCCTCACCACTGGCCTCCTCTCCCCTCTCCTCATTTTGTTTTTTGAAATAGTCAACTACAGACCGTTTGTTGGGAACAGCTAAATGTTTTGCGCCTGTGATGCGTGTGTATGTAGTGGCAGCATGCGTGCATGCACGGAGGTTTTCCACTTTGCTGATATTCACAGCACAGCTGTGAGATAATCAATATTATATTCAACATTATATTAATCTCATATGCAGTCTGTTGGCCTTTGCATATTTACTACCCTTTTGGATTATTTACATGATTGAGTAAAGAAGCCTGAAATATGTGGAAGTTATTTCTTTCTGAATTAAGCAAAGTTGTTGTACATATTAGGACTGAAACTAACGATTATTTTCATTATCAATTAATCTGATGATTATTTTCACAATAAATCGATTAATCATGTATTCCATTAAATGTCAAAGAAGTGGGAAAAATGCTAATCTTAATTTCCCAGAGGCCAATGTGATGTCTTTAAATTATGTCTTTCGTCCAAACAACAGCCCAAAACCCAAAAACTCCTCATTTATTCTCATGAATGACACAGAAAAGCAGCAAATCCTTTCAATTAGGAGGCTAAACCAGCAATTCTTTGTACTTTTTTATTTAAAGACTGAAACGATTAATCGATTATCTAAATAGTTGGTGATTAATTTTCTACCGATGGATTAATCAATTCTTCAATTAATTGTTGCAGCTCTAATACATATTCCCTCATATTTTCCCACAATGTTGATCTTAAAGTCAGTCTCATAACCACCGTAGACAAACTTCTTTATGGTCATCCTGAACAGATTAAATTAGTATTGTTATTTCTGCTTGCCAGTCTTGCTTCCCTGTATGATTTGAATGAAAGCTGATAACTCAGTGATCGTCACATTGCTGGTAGTGTCGGGATGGACTATGCATGTGCTGTGGAATAATTTGTTTTGTTACGTCTAAGCTCTTTTTTTTCCAGTTTCTTTCTTCCCTTTAAACAATACAGAGTTTTGACAGCTGAAATGTGAACCAGAGTTAGTGATTATGATTCATCCGTACACAATGGATGTGAGTCATACAATGACGTGTTTGCGGTGTTACTCCCTGTTATATGTTATCCTGTCCCTGGCACCAGCTTTATTCAGAAGCAGTGCTCTAGCATTAAGTGCAGCTTGACCCAGTTATGAGGCAATTAATAGGCACTGCCTAAAATTCCTGATTCCCGCAGAAATCGCCTCTAAGATACTAAACTGCTCTTTAAAGTTACACCAAATGTATCTACATTTTTCACTGAGAAAACCAGGGTGAAGATGTTTGCTTGCAGCAACAACACTGATGATTTATTGGTGTGTGTTTGAGAAAACAAAACGTTTGTCCTCCGGAAGGATGAGAGAGGATACTGCATGTACATAGATAAATACAGATACAGATATAGAGACACTGAGATTCATATGTGTGAAATAAGAAAGGAAAGACCTGTGCAGAGCGTTGCTCAGTGCTCATACACCTGATCTACCCAGTGTGTTCAGTATGCATCTCATATCTGCACACCACCACAGCCAAAAAGCGGCGGGGTGTTGGTGGTCAGTAGGCGATTCATCTTTCCTGTCTGCTGCCTTTTCAAAGTCTGAGGTTCAGTGCATGTGCTGTTAAAGCCGGCCTGCAAAAATGTATGATGTGTTCAAGCCTACATGTTATTTCCATACTGCTTACCTCTGGTTTTCCTCCGTCTGGAAGCAGACACTTCCTCTTTGCCTTCTTGTTTTTCATGAGTCTGTCCATCAGGATGATTACTGAGCAAGCAGCGTAGCACAATGCGCTTGAAGGGAGAGTGTGTATGTACACACAGATGTGTGTGACTAGGAGAGAATAGATGTTTTCATTTTGGTGAGTTTGTGTGTATGCCGTATGTTTTGGCTTGGTGGCCTGCGTGTGTGTGTGTGTGAGCTCAAACACTTTACACTTGATCTGCCAAGACAAGAGAGCTGCTCATATGGGGCAGTCCCCAGCTGCTCCTGTCAGTCTTTCTGTCATTGTCTGTCCTTCCTTCAGCTTATCTCATATAATTTAGGCCTATATTTTATATAAGGTTAGATAATCCTGTATTTCAATAGCAAGAAGCATCGATTCAAAAAAAAGGGATATAAGTCACATTATTGCACACAAGAAATGTTGATATTGAATGGTCTAGCATATATTAGCATGCATTTTGAGTAAATTAGTCAGGTTTTTTTTCTTTGCTCTTCTGGAAGCAGTGTAAACAGTAGAGTTGTTCTGATACTGATACCAGTATCTGAAAATGCCATCGATACCACCAAAAATACTGGTACTGGTGTCGACAAGTTTACCAGTCCGGTACAGATCCAGTTTGCTTAGTTAGTGCAGTGTAAGGAATTATATTTTCCTAGGGTTTATTTCTTAAGTTGCTGTTGCACTACTGTTTTAAAGTGTTCAATTTAAATCTTTTTATTTAAGTAAATTATGATTATACTTTACGTTTTAAAGGAATTGGGGTTTTTTGGCTGGTACCAGGTTAGCACTCAGTATGGGCTGCTACCCAAATTTGGGTGTCGGAATTGATTTCAAGAATAAAAAAATAGTATCGGAATATCTCTAGTAAACAGTAGCATGAAGGATCTGCTGGAGTCTCCATGCAAACATAGCCACCATTTTCTGTTACCACCACCTTATCTTTGTCAAGTTTTTTCTTTCAGCTTAAGAGGAACCTTTATGTCAGGAGTGATCGAGGGTTTGTTGTTGGAAAGACACCGAACAGTCCTGGTACGGCATTCTCCATGCAGAAGTTGATATAGTCTGTTATACAATGTGTGAAACTGTCAGTGTCCTCCCCCTTAGCATCACAAAGTGCTTCACATCAGGGATGTGCGCTGTGACTTGGTTGATGACACGTTGCTACTACAGTCAGTCAGTCAAACTCATTATTCATATGATGCGCACATTTAAATTACAGGATGATGTGCAGTGTTCATGATGCGCACATCCTGAAGTGCCTGAAAGTGTTTTGGTCACTGAGGAATGTGAATGATGATGTAAACAGCTCCACTGATATAAAGGCAAAAAAAGAAGCTTTTTTCACTGTTTGAGCTGCATCTGACTTACTTTATATGAGAGATTTGTAAAAACACTAGTTTTTTTTTTTCAGAAATAGCTAGTAACAATGGAAAAAAAAACATGTTTCTGCTGTGTACTACCTATGTCTTAAAAATGAATCATTGATTAAAAGTTTAAAAGTATAAAGCACCCAAGCAACTAGTCTTTGATTCATATGAACCAGTTTTTACCTCAGAATTGCTGGAGTGAATCTTACAGCTTCTTGTTTATTTTAATATCCCCTTGCACAGTTTTCTATTGTCACAAACCTTAATGTTTTACACAATTGATGTAAGTAATGTAACTATAATGTAAATATTGGTTGGATGTAATCAGCAGATGCAGATGTGTATGATCAATGCTTCATTTATATGCTTTTTATTACAATGTATCAGTCGCAATCTAATTGCAATAAAGTCTGATCTAGACATAAGCAACAAAATTTAGGTAACATTAGGCAGTAGGGATGTAATGGCATTGTTAATTTTGCAGTATCGTGGTCGCAAATGTGCTTCGATAGCGTCATGGACATGTGTCGGTATCAAACGATAGGTCTTTCGGACAAAAAGTGTAGTTTTGCCTCAACCACAGTGAAGCAGAGCGGGAGGGAACTGGGCACTACAGAGACCATCGACGACAGCGGCTCTTTACTCATCACGCGCTGAGGATGAAGAACAATCCAAATCATGGACTGAAATGCTTTTAAACAAGACAGAGGCAGGCGGCAGTGAAAGAGATCGCATGTACGAAGCGTTCTCTCAGACTTCAATGACGAGTTAAACACAGATGTGTTGAAGAAATAAAGGAATAAGCAGACTGGAGTTTAGTTTCACTTTCTCTTTAGGGACAGACCTGCTGAACTGTGAGTAAAACATCATCTCAGCAGACAAACACACTCACAGAGAAAGATGGAAACAAAGAAAAATGCTTGTTAAACTCGTGAAAAGGCTAAAATGATGTTACTAGTAGAAAATGACTTTGTCAGTCAAAGTAGACAGTTAACTTATGATTACAGGATAAAGAAAAGAGCACAGGATATGAGCTGGGTCATTGTTCAATGTTCAGTTTTCTTCTTTGCCAAAGACAATTAATAGGAGTATTGTTTTCTCATGCTTGTAAAGGAAACAAAGCAATGTGTAAACACTGTACGCTGGACTTGATACTGTGGTGTTTTCACACTGTGAGTTTTTTAACTGTTACATCCCTTTTAAATAGTAAACAGTGTGAGAAGTCGGGCTCAAAAAAGACTCTTTTGCACTGATGAAATGTAATATTTCTGAGTTTAATACTCTTCATTTAAATGCCAAAACACTTGAATGTTTCCAGTCTGTGTTTAAACTTTTTGCCACGATCAGCTGAGGCATAAGTCAGTGCCAGAAAAAGTTTAAACCAATCTCAGTTTGAGGAATGCATAAGAGCCTCTGTGTAGGATGCAGTCTGTGCCAAGACTAATTGGGTTTGTCAATTATTTCATGTCTCAGTGAAATCATCGGGTTGTAAACGCTGTGCTGAATCCTCCTACATAAATATTCAGT
>JAQFJA010000020.1:18332208-18345866 GCA_029874485.1 Naso brachycentron
CCTCTCGTCTCCCCTCCCCTCTCGTCTCCCCTCCTCTCCTTTAGGCTTCTCTCCTCTCCTCTCCTCTGTTTGGCATTGCGGGTTGATAATTCCCACAGTGAATAGAACAGGGAAAAGCAGGGTATTCATAGCTTGGTGTTGAGTTCAGAGAAGGCACTTTAGGTAATTGGCTATTTTTTTTATGTCTGTAGTTCCTAAGCTGGCCTTACTAGCCGCATGCAAACACATTGGGAAAATGTGGACTTTTCACAGTGAGCCACAGTGCACCCCACAGTAACCACAGAGTCTGTAAAATAAATTATTATTTTAAGTGTGAGGCCGAATGCCAGCAGTTTAGAATGGCATTGTTGGACCTCTGCCCTCTTTGAAATGTTCTGCTGTGTCCTCCGAGGTTGACCAAGGTCGGACAAAGTGAGTCACTGATGCCCAACAGCTCGTGAGCTTTCTTCCTCAGCTGAACCCTCTGAACCAGTGGCAGGGTGTGGTGAGAAGCATGAGAGAGAGAGAGAGAGAGAGAGAGGGGCGGGCAGTGTGTTAGGGGAAAAAGGAGAGGGAGAGGTGGGCAGGAAATGAGTAGTGCCAGTAGGAAGCAGGGGGAGGGGGCAAGTGATGAATTAGTGGTTGAACATACACACATGAACGCCACACCCGTGCAGTGCACACACTCTGTGCCAACATTCACACACTCGCTCTCCATTCATCCATGAGCTGAATGGAACCAAAGACCCAAAAAGCCAAAGATGAACCATTCTCTAGTGATTCCTTTTCTGATGTCCTCAGTCCTCTTATTTGTATTTTATATGTTGTATTCATGGGTTTCAAATGAGTGACAGCACATAAAATTTCCCTTGCTTTTGGTTTTGAAGATAAATGGGTAGATGGATCAGTTATGGGTGACTTTAAGGGCATACACCAACCTTTTACGTAATAATAAGACATTGAAGAACTCTGTGGGAGGAGAAACGGTCACAAAAATCTTTGATAAATTTCCTTCACATATTTTTACCGGAATGTTCAAACATGAATCAGTTTAAAAAGATGTACAAGAATATGAGTTTTACTAGGTACATTGGTGAAGAAGGGGTTTGACAGTCACCAGGTGTTCACAGAGATTACTGTTTTTTATTTATTTTGTACGAATTTTCTTTTTTTATTGTTATGATTTTTTTTCTAACACTTTCTTTATTATGTTAATATGTTACATATAGTTATTTATAGTTTGTATAGCTTATATAGTTTTAGAAAATTCAATCTAAATACTGTATATTCTAATTGGGTCATTTATTACTCAGTAAGTGATGGAAAAGGGGTGGGATTTAATAAGTTTACATACTTCCCACTCCTATTTGGATATGTCCGTATGTTTGAATATGTTTGTACATGCATTCTTTCCTTTTTCCTTCTGTTTAAATTTACATGTTCAAAATAAATAATTTAAATTCCTTTCAGTTATCTTTCGTCACCTCGGGATAGGCCATCTGGAGGCTGGAGAGGAACTAATTGATTACATCACACACCTCTTAAGAAACCTCATCCCTGCAGTTTGCCTGTCACATCAATTATAAACAGACTTCCCTTTTCTACAAAATATGCTATCCATGATTGTAGCCAACAGAACAGTTCAAGCTTATTCCAATGCTGTTTTTGCATTTTTAATCAATTTTCTCTCTGTTTTAGAGCAAAGAACAACTCAGCAGGGTCAGGTGTACTTCCTCCACACACAGACTGGAGTCAGCACATGGCATGACCCCAGAGTGCCAAGGTAACTCTTTTTTTCCCCGATCTTTAGATATGCATCTAATTATGTCGCATCTTACTTGTTTATTTTTATAAGCATAATTACATCAACAATGCATTGATTTATATGCGTGATAAACGCCCTGCAGTGCTGAAAACTTGTATTTTTTTCATCCAGATATAAAACCTGACAAATATTCTTTAAACTAACATGGCAAAAACAGTAATTGTTTATTAGTCAAATTTCAGGCTCAAGTCAGGGAAGAATATTTGTGGACAGATGTTTAGCAGAACACAACACCTGCCAGTGGTTCTCCATTCAATCAAACTTTCACCAATTCTCTATAGCCCACTTCTTAATTCACCAGAGATTAAAGGCAGTGCTATTGTGTTACATTTTTGGACTCGTCTCGCTGTGGATGCTGCTTAGCGATGAAGCACACACATTTATCGTCCAACTCACAGCAGCAAACTCAGGGTTTGGTCGGTTTGGACAGAGCTGCTAAAATAAACCAGTGGTGTGTCCTCACTTCACACGAGGACAAACTACTCCCACACACATACACACCACAAGTCCTCCTCGGGCTATGGCGTCGTCCCAGATCCGGGATTAGGTTTCCACTGACAGGAATGTCAGTCGAAGAAGAATCAAGAAATTAGAGCAAGTAATTTGTGAGAAGGACAATGGGAATGTTAAAGACGAGCTGAACTGCCCGTTTCCATAGCGTCAACTGCCGTCTTGTGATGTAATTACTATTCAAACAGGTAAACAACCAATGAACAGGCTTTTAGGAGTGGGACATAAGTTGGAGGAATCTGATTGGAGTGTTGTTGCTAAGTGTTGTTGTTACCCCTTGACAACTGTTGCTAGGGCTTTGCTAAATTTTAACACCAGGCTAGCTTTAGTTTATTTTATATTAACAGGTTTATGTAACGGGTAAGAGCAGCTGCATGTCCATTTGCTAGTGGGCCTGGCCCTTTAGCTGAATGGCATCTATTCCTGCCTCTGTTACCGGAGGTCCAGGTCGTGTCCCAGTCCAGTCGGGGGTTACCTCGCTCGGACGTTACATATATATTTACAGGTGGATTGGCGTGACATAATTGGTTGAATTCAAAAAGTGATTCTACCAATAACGGCCCTAGTCAGCGATGACATCAGGTACCAGGGAGATTTTGTTTTAAATGAAAGATGGAAGTGGCAGACTTTTGTTTAAAAATACGAAATAATTCATAGTTTGTTATTTTTTTGTGATAGATTTTTAAATTTGACAAAAAAAGGAGCAGGGATATGATCCAAAAGGGTTGAAAGTGCATTTTTGACTTCAGTTTGACTTCAAAGTTGATGCTACTGCATCTGTCCTGTGAGTCCTGTGAACCTGCTGTAAAGGAAACAGCTATTACGTCATGCTTAATTTACAGGGATAGTTCACCTCGCAGCACCGATTCTCCGGCCAGTCTCCCGCTCTGTTGTCCCCTCAATCGCAAACAAGACCTTGAGATACTGCTCATCTGAAGAAATTCAGGTGTCCGAAAATCTCGACATGCCAAGTTGTTTGATCACTGATCTGTGCATGCACACACCGTCTGCGCACACACAGCTTCAGACAGTCAATTTTTCTCACCTCTAAAGCCATTTAAAGATATAGTAGTGAATCATGATCCTACAGTTCTAAGGTCAGAATCTCATGAACAATGCTGTTTGATCAGCAGGCCTGTTTGTTTGATGCTTTATGTCTGTATTGTTCAATTTAGAATTGTATTAAAACTGATTTGTATCAATTTTGCTGACAATTTCTTTTTTTTTGTTTGTTCAGGGATTTAAGCAATGTAAACTGCGAGGAGCTCGGTCCACTGCCACCAGGCTGGGAGATCCGAAACACCGCCACCGGCCGTGTCTACTTTGTTGACCACAATAATCGAACGACGCAGTTCACAGACCCGCGACTGTCTGCTAACCTGCATCTAGTGCTCAAGTAGGTCTACCAGTCATTTATGGAAACACTGCTGTGTGACAGCCTAACACTTCAGACCTTTATGTCTTTATTTATATCTAATGTTTTGGGGTTTTTTTGTTTGTTTAATTGTTTTTTGTTTTTTTACAAGTAAATGGCGTTAAAATCAACCACAGTCAAGGCAATGTCCTTGTTTATCCTGTCCTCATTGATACATATTATGCCCACTGCAATGCATCTGTCTTACTTAGTATAGTGTCTTGATATAGTATATAACTGATATATAACCCAACCCTTCGTGTTTTAGTGTCTGTACATGAGAGGACACCACTACACATTTGGCAACTTTCACATCTTTAAAACGAGCATTTATTACATTTTTTGACAGACTGTCTGAGTGCACATGCTCCTCCATTGTTTTCAGCTAGCGGTGACATCAGCAACGAGCTCCAGCTCTCAGAATTTCACCAGTTGTCATAATCTTGCTATAGAGCATCATATATGATTATAAATATCCTTATCATAAGGCTTAATGTGCAAAAACCAAACTTCTCCTTTAACTGTCCAGTTAGTCCAGGTTAGGTTTCAGAGGCCCCTTGTGATCTCCTCATACTTCATTTTTCTGCTGAGGACTGTCAGCAGCTTAGCAGCTTCAGACTCACATTACCTGTCCTGATGGACATGATGACTCCTGTCTGGAGATTCTGGAATAATCAGAAGACAGGGACCACCAGTAATGACTATGTCTGCTGCAAGATGATCACTGATGGCTGTCTTGGCTTCATTCACCTAACTTTATATTTATGTTCCCCTCTTCTTGCCCTTTTTCATATCCTTTGCCTGTCCTGTGTCTCTGTCAATGGTCTTTTTCCATCCTGCATTCTCTCTCTATCTCACTGACTCCCTCTGTGTTTACCCATGTTTTGGACTTCATCATTGTTTTTTTTTTTGTCTCCTTCCTCTGCTTCTTTTTGCTTTTATGGTCT
Source organism: Naso brachycentron (assembly GCA_029874485.1). NCBI lineage: Eukaryota > Metazoa > Chordata > Actinopteri > Acanthuriformes > Acanthuridae > Naso > Naso brachycentron. The sequence continues at coordinate 18,336,884 of JAQFJA010000020.1, forward strand.
GTCTGCTAATTTTCCTGTTTCTGTTTTAATCCACCGTAATCCTGTGTCTTTATGTCTTTTTATTTGTGTCATCTCTAATGCTCTTTTTCTTTTTGTCCTGTTTCACTGCTCCCTGTTATTCTCCATGCTCCAATCCTCTTCTCTGTCACTCACATTCTCCTTAATGGCCTTTTTATCCCTCTTTGTCTTTCTGTCTTTTCCTTCCTCCTCTCCTCCTGTTGTCTCCGCCAGCCCCAGTCCAAATGGTTCCCGGGCGGCCACGGACAGCCAAAACACTAACCTCGGGTAACCCACACACACACACACACACACACACACGTGCAGGCATACATGTAAGTTTACTTGCTTGTCCAACTTCTTCACATACTTAGCCAAGAAGCTGTTTGCATAAAGCGGTTTCAGTAGGAGTTTTAGCACTGAAAGCTACACACATGCGCACACACACAGAGATACACTATCATTAAAGTAAACGCTGACTGTGATATTTTTCCACAGGTGAATGTCCAATATGTGTGTTTATGAACACATATGTTTAATCTCTGTTAAGCCTGATTCATGCTTCTATGCTTCTCCATCGAATTGGTGTAGCCTCTGCGTAGGCGCGTGCCTATGCTGTAGCCTACGCCATACCCTGACGTGCACCTCCCCAAAAATGTAACTACACTTTGCCGCGACAAAGACCGTAAGCACTGTGATTGGTCGACTTGGTGGACTCGCACTTTCTGGCTTCTCCTCTGGTGCGTAGCCGCCGTGCTCCCTGGGATTGTGACCTGTATGGCGACAGTAAACAAGATTCGCTGTCTCTGCAGCTGATAAAATCCCCCTGACCGATTGGCTACAGTTATTGTAGGGTTAAATTCTTCTTCTGGAGTTGCTGAGCTGTCGGAGTGTCTCTGGGTGAGAGAGGGAGAGGAGAGCGAGCTGCCGCTGCACAACCGACCGATGATTAGCGCTGCCTTGTTGAAACAAAGTAGTTCAAACTCAGTCTGTATGTGGAGAGGCAGCCCTCTCTCCACTCCTCTGAGCCCAGAAACAAAGGTGTGAACCGAAGGGTGTGTGGTTACAACGGCCACGCACTCTACATCTCCAGCAAAACGAACGTGTCAGCCAGGCACAAGCATAAATTCTCAAAGCAGGCCACTTGCATAGGGTACGCTGTAGGCTCTATGTTCAGCCAACACAGAAGCATAAATCAGGCATTAGGTTTGACTTCCATGTGGACATATGTGTACACTGATCTATGAATAAAATTGTGATATTTGTGTTAGAGAAACCTGTGAGTTATATGACTCACTGATATGATAAACTGAATTCTAGGATTATTCTTTAGATAGTTTGTCTATCGAGAAGCTTCCTGTACTTTAGATCTGCCAGTCTGTGAGACAGGAATCAGTTGAATTGCTTTTTTAGGTAAAAATTCTCCCCAATAACAGCAGCTGGCCCCATAGATGTGTTTGGGAAATCAACATCTGCTCATTTGGTCAAATAGTATCCATATGTGTCAGAACAGCATCTGGTTGTGGGTCGACGCTCAGCTATGTTATCCAGTCAGCATCATTCAATGCTTGTCTGATGCCTTTTTAGGAGAGAGTTCAGGGAATCCAGACCAAGTTTTAAAACTTTGTCAGGATCAGAATGAACAAGCTCTAATTACTAATGCAGTTTTCCATAAATCACATAAAATGAAAACAAAATTAAAACACCCTCTACATACAGTTTGTGTAACAGCAGATATTTGCTGTGGCTTTAAAACTATCCATCAAATCGACAGTATTTTAGAAAGTTTGAAGTAGAAGTCGACATCAGGACAAAAACTTATTTTTTAAAATAATTGTAAGGGTAAATGAGCTCAAACGTAAGTAGTATCTGTTGCGATATGTCAGTGTATTTTTATGTAATCCTTGTTTTTCCCACATGGCAACATCTCTGCCTAAATACAACTCTTTAAAATGGTTGTTTTATGTTTTCATAAAACTTTCTCCTACATTTAACATCTCATCTTTGTGTCTTCTACACTAAAATTTATTGGGTTTGCAAAACACAAACGCACATAATGTTTATTTGTTTACTGGGTGAGAGGCTCAGCTCTAAATACCCTGAGTGACTGACAGCAGGCTCATAAACAATAACAAGCAGAAAAACAATGGCCACATGCCGCAGCATTTGACTATTTCTTGGAGGCGTTTTTATCTGTAATATAATTGTAAAAAACAGTAGACATAGTCAGACAACTGCTGTACTCTCTACTTTTGCTTCTCTCCTGCTGTCTAATATTTTGCTAATTTCTTTTTATCATCTCTTCTCCATACTTCCTCCTAATTTCACCTCCTCTGTCCTCACTCATGCTCTCTCCTCTGCTCCTCATCCCTTGCTGAGCGCCAAAACTGTTAAAGTTATCAGCCTCTCTGCTGGCTCAGTGTCAGCACATCTGTCTTTTATCAACACCAGGATTTAAGAATATTCCACCTAACATCCACAAAGGTCCACACTACACACACACGCACGCACACCCGCCTGCCTGCCCGCACGCACACACGCACGCACACACACACACACACACACCTTTACCCTTTCTATGGTTTAGACAAAAATACATTAATACATCATTTCTTTCTTTACATCCACATGGTTGTAGAGATAGTTTTCTGTGGAAAAGGGTCGTAAAGAACAGTTTGCAATTTGCAGAGAGAGTTCAAGGGGATTTGTTTTCTTTCGCGCTGAAAAGAAAAACATTTCGTTGTTGCTGCTTCTGAATATGTTTGGGAGGGAAACAATAAAGTATGGAGTTAGAAACATGCAGTTACTGAGACAGCAGTTAGTGAAGGAGGAGAGAAATAGAGGAGCTCAGTGCATCATGGGAAATCCCTCGGCAGTCTAAGCCTATAACAGCACAACTATGGGCCAGCCTGAACTATAAGCTTTATCAGACAGGAAGGTTTTAAGCCTAACTATATTGATGTGGCGGGGGGGGAACAGATTCATTTAGGCGAACATAGTCATCATAGTCATCATTAAACAGCCATTGGTTGTGTTTAGACAACAATGACAATGACTGTTTATCCACGTCATTGGTTGGGTTAATTTTAATTAAGTTTTTATGAGAAACTCCTCTCTTCATAGCACTATACTTAGCTAGATTAGGTGGTCGGGGGACAGACACAGTCTCAGTGGGGTTTTTGGCAGGTAAATGTCCCAATGGAAGCACAGAGAAGCGTGTTGGACGGCAGCTCTGTCTCCTGGTCTCAACTTCCCTAGCTTTGCTTAAACCACTGATATTCTTGTTGATGATACATTTAAAACCTATCAAATGCTACTGTTTGACTACAGCAGGCATTTTTTTTCTCATTGTCCTGCTAAAAAAAACTGCTCTTTTGTTGGCCATGACTTGTTGCTGATTTACTTTGCATAGCTGAACCCATTTTGTTCTTTTTGTTGTACTTTTTGCCTCCTGTCTATAGAAAACTGTTGGGTTTTGTCTGCAGGCTCACATGGTTGTGGAACAGATTCGATGTTACAGCACTGAGAGTCTGGAGTTTGCACCTCAGTTTACTGACCCCCCAGGACACATGTTAGTTTAGATGTGACTCAGACAGCACTGTGGCTGTCGACTTTAGGCTGATGAAGGCCTTGAATAGTCAGACAGTTAGACGCAGCCACATGACTGTGGTCTGCCAGACTGCTTCTCACGTATTTCACTCCTTCCCTTGCACAGGCACATAGTATATGTCTGATAGATTACATCAGTGTTTGCTAAAGATATTTTTAGTCACTGCTGGATCTAGGTTTAGTAAGCATCAGCAGGTATTTTCTCAACCTAGTTACACATCTTCATCATATTTATATCAACATTGGCATTGATTTTCAAAGAAGTGATGACTATATATCATATTTTGTGCCTACATCTTGGAATTGTGTATTTAACCTGTGAAAGCTAATTGCAAATGCAAATTACTGTGTAAATAAATCACACATACACTATATATGTGTGTACAATACACAGTATTTAACACATCTGCTGTGCTTTTCAGTCCTCATGTGACATGTTGTTACAGTAAATGCAGGTTGTTTTAACAGTAGGCCTATATTTAGCAGAGTAAATATATATGTGTTGCATTGAAGGGCTGTTTGTACAGGAGTGAACAGGAGAGCACAGGGCCTTAGTCTGGCTAGTTGAAAGTCTACCTCCTTATTAAAACTGAATTGAATCATTTGTTACATGTGCAGTGTATTCAGACTGCAGTCTGTAGTCAGCATGAGCTGCGTTTTTGCTCTCATGTACTGAACACAGTGTGACTTCTGCCTGCTCTACTCTTTTAACTTTCCCCTATTTTATTTCAGTTTTTTAATTTTATTCTCAGTGTCATCAATGCAGTATCATTTTGCTTGCAGACAGTGTCATCACTGTAGTCTGTCTGCCGCTGGTTTCCTGTATTTCCTGTATTTCTGAAACCAGAAATTGTTTCCACAGAACACTCTGTAGGTGAAAATAACATTGGAGGTCACACATTTACTGGCAAAACACACATATATTACCTAAGTAAACAGCTCTGTGCACACATGCACACACGCCGGCTGATACTCTGAACAGATAGAGTGCGTTAGTCCCGCCCTTCCATTATCCGGTCCATGGGGCCTTACTTTGGTAAAAATATGAACAATAGTCGATGAAAAGAGACAAATTATATTTTGATACTGTTTCAGTTGTGCCGCCAGCCATGTGTTTGTTAATTTAAAAGATAATTTTGCAAGTCAAGAAAGTCACTGTTTATCACACAACGGCTGAAGTAAAAGACTTTTTTTTTTAAAGATAACACACCCGATCATCGCATAAGTGATGTCTTAATTGAGTTTATATAGTTTAATTATACAGGGACAATGCACATTAATCAACATTTCTGTAAATGTGCCCGTTTAGCTATATAGCTAATTTGCAACTGTAATCCCTGGTTAAGGTGTTAACAGCTGGATAAAACACAACAGCGAAAACATTACAGACACACAGTTGGCAGTGTTAGTATGGACAGCACAGTCTTAACAACGATCTCTAACTCTCTGTTTGCTGAGCTGCAGCTCTCAACATGCCCAACACCTAAATACGTTTTCTCTTACTCTGAAAGAACCAAAAAACTGTGCTAAAGTTACAGCCATGTTAGCGTTGGTTACGTATATTGTGTGTAGGGGTGGGACGATTAGTAAATTTCATGTCACGATTATTGTGGCCAAAATAATTGCAATACACAATATTATCAGGATAATTTAAAAAATCTAAATAAAAATAAAAATTCTTTTAAAAATGTGCAATAAATTCTCAATATATATATATAGATATATTAGAAAAGGGATTTCACTTCCTTGTTTGCTCCCGGTGCGTCATGTTTCATCAGCCAATACCAAATAAAAAGCTTTTTTATTGTGCTTTTCTTTAAAAAAAAAAAAAAAAAGTTCACAGGGGACACAGCTTGATATAAATAAATAAATAAATAAATAAATAAGGAAGCAATAATTACAAGGTATCCCTGCATAAATAAAGGATAAATAAAAAACATACTGTATGAGTTAAGGCTACTCTATTCTATAAAGTCCAGCTTACACTGTAGCGTGGACTATTCACTAGAATGAATCGAATTACATTAGAATATTCATAGCAGACACTTAAATTCAGGATTATGATCATTATGCAATTATTTGAAATTCACCGCGATTGTGAGTGGTGTTATTGCAATTGACAATAAAAACGATAAATGTCCCATCCTGGTTTGTGCGCGGTAAGAGATGTAGTTTAATGAGTGGTTTCACAAAACCAAAGTGGTACTTTACCATCTTCATGATAAAATTGTGACTTTATTAATTTGTAAAATTATCTTTTAAAATGTCAAACATCATATTTGAGACTGAGGGCACAATTTAAACAGGATCAAATATAATTGGTCTCTGCCCTTTGACTACTGTACAAACTTTTTCTTTCATAAGGACCTATGGCGTCCACTGGAAGGGCATTACTTAGTCACTCCGTCGACCCATAAAGGGCCCTTTGATTTTAGGGCTGGGTGGGTGGTAGAGTGGTTGTGTTGGAGTGGATGATGTGGCTTTACCACCACATCACTCAACTCTACTCAACATTAATTTCACACAAACAAACATGTAGCTTTTGTGCACTAGTGCGTTCATCCCCCTCGTCCAGTCTGCCTCCCTGTAAACACAGCAAGAGGATCAAGGCCAGTCATGACTCTGCAGGTTCAGGTGCAGGTGATCCAATTCTGAAGAATATTCACTCCTCCATTTCTCCACCTCTCCACTTTCTGTTCTTCCTGCTCCGTTCACCTTGGAATAAAATCCTCTGGCTCTTATATTGATTTTGAAAGTTGATGTTTCTCCCCAATCGTCGTATTTCAACCAAGCTGTCACAGCAATAGAAACCATTTCTCTCTTTTGGCTTGGGCAAATTTTCAACTTTGCTGTGCTTGTATTTTCTATATTTACCATAAAATATGCCGAGCTCGTCCCATTTGAAAACCAGAGACGATGAACTATGTTGAAACGTATTTTTAATTACACTGTTCTCTCCGAAGGGGGAAAAAAGGTTTGCTGAAATTACGCTTTATTATATGGTTCTTGAGCCTCCTAGCCAACAGCAACTCATTCCATTTTGTTTTAAGGCCATCTTTTCTTCCCCTCCTCCTTCCTAAAGTGGTTTCCAGAACTCCTCTGCTGCAGTCTTACGCTTCCTTTGACATGCTACGAGCCCAAGCGCCTGCCAAAAAAATAAATAGCAGCAGACTTGATTATACAGGGATAGACTGGCGAAACACTGCACCCGTTTAGTTTGGAAAGCCCGGATAGATGAAGCCTTTTTCAACCCTCTGAACCAGAGAACCCAAGCGTACATGAGTGTTGGAATATGTGGTTAGCTGTGTGCTGCTACCTTAGAAGGCCTCTGTTCCCTTTTCATAGAACAATTCAGGGCTCTTGGTGTGCCGTCTTTGTTTGGCCAGCAGCAGCCTTGACACTGCACTCCCCGCGGAGGACAGTGGCTTCTTTTAAAGAGGTCGTCTGCTGGCTCAGCGTCTCCTCAGGGGTAAATGCTGGCTACTGTCCAGTTGAAGGCAGAGATGAAGTATGTTTTGAGGCCCACCCAGGCATCCCACCACCAGCACCACAGTGAGGGCTTGAGGAGACCAGAGACAGAACACTGACCGAGGCTCACCTTCGCCAAGATTGTATTTTATCATCTTTCCTTTATATATGTGTATATAATATGCAGACACTAAATGGCAGGAGAGTAAAAGCGGAAAAGGTCTTGAGGTAAGTTCATAGAGTTTACTTCTTCGGCCCACTGAGTGACAGGCATTCCTCCCTACTCACACCCTTTCCCACTCTTACAGTTGTTGTTCTAAAATTGCAAAATAAGGCGACGTTCTGGCTGTCAGCTTCTTTATGCTCGAGACAGAATGTAAAGATGTCAGAGCTGGACAATTGTATAGGAGGAAAGTAAAATATTACAATTGGAGATGTCAGACTTTGAGGAGGGCAAGGAGACGCACCAACTACTCTATCCAGCTCTGCAAGCCAGAGGCACCATCTTCTCTTACACCACTTTCCTTTGTATATTTCTTCCCCTTTCTCTTTCTTTTCCTCTGTGTGTCTCTTTCTCTGCTTACTCCGGGTTTATCTCCCTTTCCCTGTTATTCCTGGTGGTGATATTTACCAAACGTCTGGTCAAAGGCCCAGCCTGTCCACAGGTCTGGATCAGATTTACTCAGGGCTTAGGACTCTGTTTAGCAGCCTTTGCTTTGACAGGACTGAGGGCAAGAAAGGGAATTTCTTACAAAACTCCCTAGTTTGGTGGTTAGAGGACATTTGAGATGGAGGGCTGGGGAATTCCCTGCAGGCTATATTCCTTTCTTCTATCTTTGTGTGAATCTGTTTCACTTTCACTGGAGTTAAAGTAGTGCACTAGAAAAAAAAAGAAATATCACCATGACAATGTGACAGCTAACAGATGTTAAGACACCAAATGGAAACTGGAAAAGAAACGCTCAGGACAAACTGTTAAATACTGCTCTTTGAAGTAATGATGCATCATACTGACAAATTGTCACCCAACTACCCTGTTGATCTTCCTCCATCCCTCCTTGACTGTTCTTCCTATGTCTCCTCTCCAACCACTTTATCCCTCCAGTCCTCCGACTCAGCTGAAGGACCAGGGTGGTCCTGGGGCCCCTCAGCAACCTCTGTCCCCAGCCCAACTGCCTGAAGAGGCAGAGTGCTTGACGGTGCCCAAATACAAGAGAGACTTGGTGCAGAAACTGAAGATCCTGCGACAGGAACTTTCTCAGCAACAACCCCAGGCTGGCCACTGTCGCATCGAGGTCTGCCGTGAGGAGATATTTGAGGTAACACACAATAACCACACACTTGAACAGAGGATAACCTTTTAACATACTAAAACACACACACACACACACAATCACACAAACATGTCAATAAAACACTTGTCGTAGTAGCCAAGTGCTAAGTAGTCACATTAAAACATTTTTGTATTAAATGCTCTGCATCAGGAGTGCACGTTTTCTTTCTTTTCTAGAAAAAACTGTAAAAGTCTTGATCCTCAAAAACATGATGCCTTAACCTGAAATGATTTTGTGCTTTGACTCTTCAGCATTCCCACGGACATTTTTTATGGAGGACCACAAGGGTCACGAAAATTGTAGTGAAGCATTTCTTTTATTAAAAACTAATTGTACAATTAAAAGCAAGAATGAATAAACTATTTTATAAATCCTTTAATTAATCCATAAATAGAGGAATTCCTAAAAACATTTACAAATGAAACCTAAACAGTAAATAAGTCCAGCATTTAAAATTACACTAATGCATTCCTAAATAAATAATTGATTTCAAAATCAATTTGAAAATGCAGTTTTAAAAACAGAAATAAATCCATGATCAGGACTGATAGGTAGGTAGGTAGATAGAATTTCAG
>JAQFJA010000020.1:18432392-18448562 GCA_029874485.1 Naso brachycentron
GCGTCTCCCAATCACATCCATTGAACGTGCAAAACTGCTCGTGCGTGGCGGGTATCCAACAACCTACTGAATGCACAGAGAAGGTGGAGGCATCTATGTTCTTTTCTCACATTGGAATTTTAGATGAATCAGCTAAATCCCAAAAAAGAGCTGTTTTCCTTAAAGGGACATGGTTCCCTGTGATCCCCACAGATCTGTTTCAGTGTCTCTCACCCTCTCATACATGTTTGTTTTGTTCCTTCATTGTTATCGGTGTCTCAGTTTAGATTTTTCTTTTTCTCCTCCTCAGTTTTTGATCTGAAAGAATTAAGATGGATGTGCTGGAATATTGTAGAAATCAGACGGGATCAAAAACTGTTGGAAAACTAAGTTGAAAGCAAAATTAAATGCGAATGTATGATTTGACTGTATTTCCAGGCCTAGAATTAAAATATATTTGCACCAAAAACTGTTTTCTTGACGTTCTTCATTTTCTTCTTCTATGGAGAATCCAGTTGACATCACTTCCTAGTGTTGTGATTCAGAGATGCAGAGTTGACACAAAGTTTTTTTTTTCCCCACAATAAAAAGTTGAAGTTCTGCAGGAAGTGAAGGTGTGTGAGTGTTGCACCTGTCAGGTGTGGGTGTGTCAGCAGGAGCGCATGGGATGCCTTAGCAGGGTGTGAGTGTGTTGAGTTTTATTTGGTGTTAATGTATTTTCAAAAGTATGAATAATTACACAGGTATGTTTGTTAGTCAGACACATCCAACTATGCGAGCTACGTTTTGCTTTTTACATGTACACTTTAATTAAATTCCCCCCTAGATTGCATCTGTACATGATGTGTTATCTGCTGTCTGTCATCACTGTCCTCTGCACACATTCCTGTGTCACTGCAGACACATAGACGTGCTGAAGATTCACTCAGAGTCTGCTCAGTGCTTTCACATGAAATACAACCAGTTTGTTTGCGCCCTGTTCTGTTACTTTGCTGCTCTGAGATAAAAAAAAAAGATGATGGACATGGAGGTAATTGTTTTTCAGATGGTAAAAAATACATATTAATTGTTGACAAGAAGATACACTGGGTGTGTTGATTGCACAGTAGAGAAAAGGTGACGAACAGTACAAGCATCAGTGCTTTGTAAACCAGACATTTATTCTTTGTTGTGGGCTGAATAATAAAAGCGGCCGACACACCCTCACTGTGTTTCTACCTTTGTTGTTTCCTCTCAGTTCAGCCTGCATTAAGAAGGCATGCACTTAATCCCCGCCTGGTTTATGTTGCCCTGCTAGCTCTCAAAATGAACTTGAGGATGTTACTGATGCATTTCAAATTGCAGGTCTGACCTCCACTGACGTCTCTGACCTTAAACAGCCTGACAGACTTAAGTGCAGCCTCACAACAACAGACGTTTACAGACGTTTCTGTGCAGGTTATGTATACACTTGTCATGTGCGTCTGTGTAACATTTACCATGCTGGCAGAGCAGCATGTCAGCCACCGCAGTGTTTTAACAACTGTGTGATGGATTGCAGGGATTTTTTGTCCAGATATTCATAGTCCTGGGAGGATGAATCCTAACAACTTCAGCAATTCCAAAAGTTTCCTTTTTAGTGAAATGACTTGACAACTATTTGACTGTTATGAATTTGGTCAGACATTTATAATTACAAGAATTTTATTTGTAAAGCGCTTTTCAAGCCAGGGGCACGAAGTGCTTTTCATGAACAGCACAAAACAAAGCAAGCAAATAAAATAAGAACAGGGAAGATGCAGGCGCACAGTTGAAAGACTGTAAAGGAAGTTGGGGGGTCTGAGACCCCTTAACTGACATGTCAGACCCCTTAAAAGCCTCAACTGCACAATTCTGGGGGTTCTCAAGAAAAAGCTTGAAAAAAGGATTTTTCACTTGCAGTTGTCAATAAAAATGTTTTCAAAAGGTGTATGTTGTCCAGAATTTATTATTTAATATAAAGAGCAAAACTTTTATTCAGAAATATGAATATGTTTTTGTGGTAATGCAGCCTTCCATTGCATTCTGCCTCGGTATTGGCTCACTCATGGACGAAACATGGCAAAGAGAAACAAAGCTCCTTGCTAACCAACTTTGGATTTACCTCTAAAAAGCTTAACCGGGACAACTAAAACTGGTTCGGCTGCCGCAGCTAATGTTCCTGCTGGTCCATTGTCAGACTAGCCGACTTTTTGTAAGACTTCAACGTGATATTGGAGCACGAGTTACGGAGAGACCCCCCCGATTGCTATGAGGTAATTCGCACACTGAAGTTTACAAATCATCCAGAAAAGCTGACTAGTTGTCGGGCAAAAAGGCGAGCAAGTAAAGAAAAGACTCAAATAAAATATTTGTCCTAAGACAGGATTGAAGAGCAGAAACAGTCTCAGCCAATCAAATGCTAATTGGGAGACTGTTCCAGTCAGTTCAGCAAAAACTTCCAGCAGATTTAAGAGGCCTTTTTGGACACTGAGCTCACTGGTGAACTCTGGTGCCATGCCTTGTAAGTCCTGAGTAAAATTTAAAATTGATTCTAAAAGAAATAGATAACCAGTGCAAAGAGGCTGAAAGTGGGCTGATGTGAGAGGAACGCCTGCTTTTTGTCAGAAGTCTTTGCTGCAGAATTCTGCAGTCTGGAGCTAAGCTGCATTTCAGGTTAAAAAGACGTTACAATAGTCCAGGCGTGAGGAAATAAAGACACGAATATTTGCTCCAATCTTAGAAATATTCCTATGTCGATGACTACCAGTTTCTTTGTGTGTTAGCTCACTATCGAAGATGACTTCAGGTTTTAGCAGCGCTTAGAATATTTGTGATAAGGGGACCAAGCCGTGACTGGACTTGATTGCGGAGGTGCTCATCAGAGTCGATGACGAGGGTCTGAGTTCAGCTGCAGAAAGTTTTCTGACATCCAATTTCTCACATCAGTTAAGCAACTTTAAAGTGTAGCCAGCTTGATGCATTCAGATGGTCTAATGGAGAGATGTAACAGGACGTGTACGTATGTGTGCCATCAGCAAATCAAAATGACACTTGGTGATACATCAGGAAATGGAAACATGTCTATGAATCTTAGAGAGTATCTGTTTTCGCAGACAGGCGGACCCACCCACACACTCACACACACACACAGACTGTATGACTGGATTGATCAAAATGTTTGCTCTCTGTGCTCGTCCCCACTCTGCTGCAAAGAAAGCTGCCCGGCTGCATTCCTCGCCATGATTCCCTTTTGTTGATACACTGTCGAGAGACGCCCTGATGCTGAATGACTTGAATTCCTTTAGATGCGACATATGGAAACGTGCAACGTATGGAACTGTTTAAATCATTAAGATTATAAAATAATAATCATCACCCGGTGGCTGGAAGACACTTTTCTGTTGTTTACAATACACACCGTGTGTGTGTGTGTGTGTGTGTGTGTGTTAGAGGTGGAAAAGACTTCAACAAATAGGTTATTTTGTTACTGTACTTCAGTAGATTTTTTCAGGTATCTGTACTTCATTTTTCTGACACCTTTTGACTTTCCTCTCTGCATTTGAACACAAATATCTGAACTTTCCCCTTGTTACATTTTCCAAACAGGCTTGTTTCTTTAGTTTGAATGCTTTTGTCTTTTTGCCTGTGCTCAGGATGCTTTACCAACCCAAAATGTCGCTATTTGACTTTCTGGGAATGAGACTCAACAATAAATTCATTTCAACCTCATGTTCTTAGAAGGTGCAGTCATCTGCATATTTTGCTTGTTTGTATACTGCTTTACCCTCATTGAAATAAATAAAAAATTGATCAAAATAAATAAATTCATTTTCTGGTGCATTTAGGAACAACTCGGACAAATCCTATCGGTTCTACCTTAATAGTCTTTTTATTATATTAATATGACACAAGGTTCAGTTAGCTTTGCACAGAAATGGCTGCTAGAGATGTCCTTCAGAGGGAAACTGTTTACTTTGATACTTAGAGTACATTTCACAACCTGTGCTTTATTACTTCACTACGTCGTCTTTTACCAGAGTCCTTTTTACACAGTTATCTGTACTTCTACTTAAGTAAAGCATGTGTGAACTTTTGCCACCTCTGGTGTGTGTATGTGTGTGTGTGTGTGGCATAGAGCATCTGACTCCTGTCTGTTGGTCAGTGCAGTGTACTGCCACAGCAATTAGAATAAAAGGTGTCATTTGTGTCTTAATCTCTTGAAATGTAAAGTTGTAAATAATAACAATTACAATTGTAATAGTAATAAAGTTGCATGTAATCATAACAGCAAAGTGCCTTAAGGAGCAAATTGAATACAAATCCAATCAGATATTTCAAAGAAAATGGGTGGAACATCTTTACATTATGTAACTACAGAGTGAGAATTCTTCCAGCGTGCTTTACACTTAATACTTCTATCATTTAAATCTAACTCAGTTAAACTTCTTTTTTTAGCCTGTTAAAGCCAGTTTAGGAGGTTTTGTCTCAGTTTTATAGGTTCATCTTCGTAAGTTACACAGATGAACGCTAAAATCTGGTCAGGTCTTTCTTAAAAATAGCTTAGATGAAACATTGGCTGGAACTGGGGAAAATAAAGATGTTGGGAATTTTTAAATACAAAAAAAACCAACCTGTGTGATTACATTCAAAATTAAATATTACGGTATATCTAGCAAGGGGTTTTTTGTTTTTCTCTCTGGAGATATTGTAGACACTGACCCACCCCATTTTTTCTTTGTTTTATATAATTAAATTGTACACAAATAAATATATGAAATTAGGGAGAAAATGCTCTTTTTTTGCTTTTACACTGTTGAAAGGGAAAAGGCCTGTATTGGTGATAAATCAGGTTTTTTAATGAAATATAACATAATTTCATCTGTTGATGTCAGAAATAAAGTATGTCTCTGTCCACACAGTAAAAGTAATAACTGGCAGGGGCGCCCGGTGGCTCAGTCGGTAGAGCAAGAGCCCCATGTATAGAGGCTGTGTCCTCGTGCAGCGGACCCGCGTTCGATTCCACCTGTGGCCCTTTGCTGCATGTCATTCCCCCTCTCTCTGCCCTGTTTCCTGTCCACTCTTCAGCTATCCTGTATATAAAGGCACAAAAGCCCAAAAAATATCTTTACAAAAAAAAAAAAAAAAAGTAAAAACAGGTTTTCAGATCAGAGCCCTGTGCAAACACCTGACAGGTATTTTAATGCACTCCCACCCAGTCATATGAATTACACATCCATGTTAATCAAAGGGCCCCTGTTCACTGTGAGATCTGAGAGTGTGTCAGGCCCCCGAAGAAAAGGAAGGGCATGAAAGGAGAGTGCAGGGAACAGGTCGGTCCGGTCCTCCTCTACGAGGTGGATGTCTGGGCGGTGACACACCTGTTAACCTGTCTGGGAGGGGCTGCCACTGCTGACATGCGTGTATGTGTGTGTGTGTGTGTGTGTGAGAGATTGTTTGAGAGAAACCAAAGAGAGAGGAGAGTCAGTGTGGGAGCCACAGAGAGAGGAAGACAGAGACGAAGAGGGAGTAAGAGAGACAAGGAGAGATTTTTGTGGGATCTCTGTTTGACCCACCGTCACCTTCCAAGATGTTTAAGAGAAGTCAAAGTAAGGATGGAACGCTCAAGGTCTCGGGCAAGATCAGCAAGTGAGTTTTCCCTGTGGATTTTCTGAATGTAATGCATGTGTGAATGTATCTCGGTCATGGTCCCCTCCTTCTGTTCTTCCCCAGCACAGAACTGTGTCGTGTTTCCAGTGCGTGCCTTTGTCCTCGTTCTCGGAGCGTTGTGGTTCACCTCTTGTTACATTACAGAAAGTTTACCCAGTGAATAAATACCTCACTGATTTCGAGTGTGGATTTCTGTCAGACTTAATCCTCTGGGATGGTGAAAGCTTAGTGAGACTGTCAACAGGGCCCTCGGGTCAGGTTTACTTTGCAAACATGAGTGTGCTTCAACACAACAGGTGGAACTGGAGAAAAGTGTTTGTGACGACAAGTGAAAGTCGCAGAAAGACAAAAGTTCTTATCAGCGCCTTTCGATCTGCTTCTCAGGCACTAAAACCTCCAAAAATGTGACTTCATGGGCCAGTTTTTCCAAATCTGGATAGAGTTTAAGCAAAATATTTCTGCTGTTGATGAAATTTCATAGTGAGAAAACATTCTAACCTCTCAGTGATAATGTGACTGTCAGAAGATGATCAGACAGCTGTTTTTTGATGTTTTTTTTTAAATTCAGGCTGTCCTGAGTCCTGTCAGGCTTGTCTTTAGAAAAACGTGTTACTAATATGTGACAAATACAGCTTGAATGTGCGGTGGAAGCTGGTTGTAATGAGCTTCACTTGATGCGTAACATGTGTTTCCTGTCCTTAGTTGTGCATCAAACTTCAGGATAAATGATCATTTACTGAATCCGACTTAAATTTGCAAAATGTGACAAGAAATCTTTAAAAAACTTCATTGATAACTGGATGATAACTCAGAAGTTTGGGAGACTTCCCTCTATCTTGTCCTTATCTGAGCAACAGTGTTGAGATGTGTTTTTGTTTGTGTGTTTTTTTGTGGTCATATTTTTACCTTTTTGCAGTGTTGTGTCCAGACTTTTTAAAATGGCCCAAGGCGGGCACTGACTTATGAAGGGGTAGCAGGTGGGGTTTGGCATAGTGGTCTGAAGTGCCAACATGCCTGTGCATACGCATACAAGCATCAAAATAGTATTAATTGACCATTTTTGTCCTGCTGTACCCATATCTTCTGTGTTACTAACATTACAGTGTTTAAAGTTTAGTTTAAAAGATAAATAGTCACAACAGAGTGGCACCATACAAATGTAATATAAAGCTTTCATCTTCAATAATTTTAAGAAATTGTACCGTTAAATGGTGTGCTGAATACAAAAATAAAGAAACAGGACATTTGAAAATACAGTCATAGTGTAAAGAGCCGACAACATAAAAACAAATAAGCCGAGCTTACTGGGCCCAGCAAAATCACAAACGGGCAAAATATTTGCATTATGACAGTTAAAGTATGTTTTTACTGCCTCTCAGTTTTAAGACTGAATTGCACCTTTACTTCAAACAGTTCAAGCAGACCCTCCTCTGACGGGGCAGATAACCAATCAATTGGGGTTGCCAGTCAGATTACAGGAGTGGCCTGTGCCACACCCGGCCACTCCTTAGACACCTCCATGCCTTTTTAAACTTGACTGAGAGGAAAACTGCACTTTTTTGGGAATGTAGCCGATTCATTCAAAATCCCGATGTAAGACAAGAACACAGATGCCTTTCCCATCTCTTCGCATTTTTCCTGTTCAATAGAACTGATAGGGAGATGCCTTTACTGCCGTCTAAAGTCTCTAAAACACATCCAAAAATCTCCAACACGCTCCATCTACATGCTGTAACCCGCATTTTCACCACACTATAGAGACATTGTCGTTGTAGGATTAAATACTGAGGAACTATTTGTCTGTGCGTAGTGACGCAGCGCCTCGGAAACAATGTGATTATGCTCCAAAAATGACGAATATAACATTATTTCAGAGTGTGGTGAATGTGCAAGTTACCTGTGGGTTAGTGTTACAGTTATACCTGTGGTATAAAAATAAAAAAAGCTGCTTAATCATTGCCCCCTGCGTGTCAGGCGTCACAGCACTGACGTGATTTCACAGGCAGCCGGACGGGTCACCCACCTTGCCACAGCCTGGACATGTTGTCTCTGTTTGTGGGTGTGACGAAGGCTGTCCAGTCGGTACTGCTCAGCTGGTTTCTTTCTCTCATGTGGGTGTTGTCGTCATTGTGTGGCACAGGACATGTTGCTCTGCTCATGACTGGCTGTGAAGGTGTTTCCATCAGCCATTAAATCACACAAAACAGTGTAAGCTGCAACTAATGATCCGTGGTTAATCGTTAGAATGTGTTTTTACAAAATAATGATTTATCATTTGATCTTTGCACAAGGGCACAGGGTGAAGTTTTTTGTTTTGTCTAACAAAATAGTTAAAAAAACAAATTCTCCATGAAATTGTCAATTGATAGGATAGGAATTGGGGAAAAGCATCAAAAATTCACGTTTCAGAAACTGAGACAAACAGCAACGTCACAGAATGTGAGGAAATACAATTTATACTTAAAATGACGTGCAGGGTAAGTGTGAACATAGTGGTGTGTGTGTGTATGTGTGTGTTTCTGTGTGAGTATGTGGGTGCTGGTCGGTGTACGAGGGCAGGTGACAGGATGTCTAAGGACGATAGAGGCGGCCATCTGGTTCTGCTGGTGCGATCTGTCACAGCTCACATTGTTGGTTTTAATAATAAGTTAATAATGACACTATAACTCCTGACTGTCAGCATCACCAAGGTCAGTTTCTTTGTTCTCTCAGCAGACACCTTTGCTTCACTTCACTTCACTTCACTTCTTCACTTTACTTCACTTCACTTAACTTCCATATTAACATTAAATGAACTTCCTCTTCGTGAGCAGGTACACATGGTGCTTTGTTCAAGTCCCCACAATTGAACACAGTTGAGTTTATGAAACAAACTGTGGGCTGGGAGCTGGGAGGGAATGAAAGCTGTAAACAAATAAGGGAGTGTTTGTGGTGCAAGTTTTGTGATCCTGCAACTAACTGAAAAAGGCAGGCAAGCCCTTTCAAATAATGCAGGTTATCCAGTTATCCCACTTTGCGGTCAAATCAATTGCTGCTGGTGTTGCTATCGTGCTGTCATTCATGAATAAAACAACATATTTATGTGGCTTTCTTTGCAATTTGACTCAATTAAATGCACACCAAGCTCAGGGAAAAATGGCAGCAGTCCATTAACTAAACAAAGCTCCAGTATATTTAGATACAGAAAGCGAGACTTCCTCTGCAACAGCCCTGGTTACCTCACAAACACCTTACACAAACACTTATGCAGCACGAGTCCTCACACAAACAGAGATCAGAGACGTGTGGGTGTGACTTGTCATTCAGCTCTGTGATCAGTGGTAATGAGGAAATGTGTGCTTTCATTCAGAAGTGGCAAAAGAACTCACTTTCTTTACTTAAGTAGAAGTACAGATACTTGTGTTAAAAAAAAAAAAAACTGGTAAAAGAAAAAGCACTGGCTCAACTTTTTTACTCAATTAAAAATAACAAAGTACAGGTTGTGAAATGTACTCAAAGTATCAAAGTAAAATGTTTCCCTTTGAAAGACATTTCTGGTGCCCATTTCTGTGTATTGCTAACTGAACCTCAAATCATATTCATATAATGCAAAGACTATTAAACTTAAGGATGAATCAGTGGGATGAGCTGTTCCTAAAGTCTCATTCCCAGAGTGTCAAATAGTGACATCTTGAGTTGGTAAAGCGTCCTGAGCACAGCCAAAAAGACAAAAGCATTCAAACTAAAGTAACAAGCCTGTTTGGAAAATGTAATGAGGAGAAAGTTCACATATTTGTGTTTAAATGCAGAGAGGAAGAAATGCTAAAAGCGCCAGCGCATACGCTCCCTGAAGAAGATTTCACAAAAAGTAAAAGTTAGCAGAAGTAAAAAAAATTGTCAGAAAAATAAATATTCAAGTAAAGTACAGATACCTGAAAAACCTACTTAAGCACCATAACAAAGTATTTGTACTTTGCTACTTCCTACTCTGCTTTCATTTGACAGCTTATAAAGAAGAGAAAAACAAACCTCTTTCATTCATTTAAATCAAGCTGGTGTCATTATAGTATTTAACCTCAACAAAAGAAATCACTTCAAATCTTTTTTTCATTCAAAACAATAAAAAAGAGGTATGAAGAGAAGAAGTTAATTTCAAATTAAATAAAGGTGTTTGTCTTCAAGTGTCTTTGCAAAGTTTTTACCTACAACACCACTAAAATTATAAAAAATATATGATGCTTCATGTTTCACAGTCAGAACATTTATCATAAGAGAGACAGGCATTCAATGTTTCAAATGAAGATAAATTAAAAACTAGAGAATGAGAAAACTAACATGAACATATGATTTTAAGTCAAAAGTATCAAAGACACCTAAAAAAAATATATCATAAAAAACAAAAAAAGACTTTGAAACATGTCAGGATCATGCTGCTGCACTGATGCGTGCTTAGGCTCCTTATCATCCCCGGAGATTTGAACAATGACAGAAATATTTCTGACTGAAAAGTTCTTGCAAGTACCCTGTGTGTGTGTGTGTGTGTGTGTGCGCGCATGCAGCACATACCTGTCTCTCCTGCTGAGTGAGCAGGAATAGGGAGGCCATTGTCAGAGCGGCTGCAGAACCAGATCAGCTCGCGGCTCAGTGAGTCAGTGCAGGAGGACGTCCATGCATTCCTCTGCTGCTTTGCGTGAAACTGCATTTTGGCTCTTTGTCATAAATCTTTCACAGTGACACTGGCTGGTCTCCTCTCCAGTAAGACATGATTTTGTGCTGTGAGGAGGCTTTGGTATGTGTTGTAAATTAACCAGCAAAGACCTCAATGGTTTGCCGACATTCTTTAGCCCACTTTTACACGTCAGTGTTATTCTTGAGGTTGAAGTGCACAAACCATCTGCTAACGCCCATGCAAACAGAGCGGTTAAGGGAAGCCAACCGGGAAGTCAGCATCGCACTGGTTCCCTCTGCAAAAACGTTATAAGATACATGAAGGAGATTTTGGGTTATCTCTGAAAATCAGCTCTGTGACGAACACAAGTTTATGATGCTTAGACGTTTTGTTCAGCATGATGATCTGCAAAGATGAACACCACGTTTGTGTGTTTGAACTTACATGAAACTGCCAGAAGCAAAAAGCTTTTGTTACACTATGAACAGACTACGTCATGGTCACATGATTCAAACATGGCCACCGCGAAGCGTTCAATTTCTAAATTAACTTAGAGCACTTACTTTTCAGCAAAACTCTGTCTCTATCCAGTTAGTGATCACGGCTATTGGTGCCTTCAAATGGTGTCGTGTTCACCATGTTCACGAGGAGAGACCATATGAACGCCCCCCTCTAGTCGTATTCTAAGTCGAATTAATCGGAGAGCTCTGAGTTCACGAGGTGTGATTTGTTTGCTGACGTTTTTTAGAAAAGGCGGAGCCCGTACTGGCCCATGCAGGACCAAAAGCAACTGTAGACAAGTAGTTAATCTAGATATAAATCATCACCTTCGTCATCTTGTTTCTTGTTCCTCCACGTGGCCTTTAAACACACAGTAATGATGTAACATTTCCAAAGAGAAAACCAGGAGGAGAACAAGCATCTTTTGGCGTCTATATTACCGTTTCCTAGCAACATCGTTCTCATGCGGTTGGTACTTGAATGTCAAGCCTTTCCTATACACGAATTCACGACATGACTTCATGACTTTCACAGAGCATCTATCACAGAGCGAAACATAAAATATCTTTATTCTGTGTGAACCACAGACCTTATCTCAGACATTTAACTGAAACCTATTCAAAAAACACACAGACTCTGAGATGACAAAGTCGGGTGAAGTTTCTCATTGCACAAATCTTAGGGCGCTTCTGGAGCTTCAATGCACAACAGTGTTGTAGCATTCTGCTAAACAACTGAAGCAGCTGAACACTTATTTGGGGCGGCCTGAAGTGCGGTGATGATTTTCTTTCCCTCTAAACTTTTCTCTCAATCTGTCTCTCTCTCAGCTGTCTGTCTCTCTCTGATAAATTTTAGTTCTGAGCTGCCTAAAACATGAATTATGATTGAGGTAGATGTCATGTTATATGATTGGTTGAAAATTGGTTGGTTCTCCTCTCCATAATCATGCAGCAGATTTTGTTTAACATGGGTAAAAAATGATAGACACTGATACAATAATACAAAGGCATTAAATTTTGTTGGTTTTTTGGCCTACATTGTTAAATAGCTGCACACTAAGACCAGGGATGTGATCCGAAAAGTTTTAAAAAAGCATTTTTTTAATCTCATCTTGACTTTTAAATGCTCCATACAGCTTGTCCATGTAATTCAAAATTGATTTAAAGTTACTTATCCTTTTTTAAGCATCAAAGCTAAAAGTGTCAGTGACCACCCTCCCTGAAGAAGAGTTCAGTTCAGAAACTAAACCCAACTTTCCATCAGCATGTGTGTGATGCAGATGATGACTGAATATTCAGTTTTGAGTGAACTGCTCATGAACACGTGCACTGTCTAATCACATATTGAATGATTTATGGCACGTCACCAGGAAGATTGTGATCAGAGTTAAAGGGTATTACAAATGAAAATGTTCAAGAGCAACTCACAGGTAAATTAACGTGGTAAAAATTTCAAAAATACATTTCTATACACATTACAGCAACATCAGGTTTTCTTTTGTGAGGCTGTTTTAAGAGCCACATTAAAATAGTACAATAGTACAGTAATATACACTTGGACACATAGTAGGCCTTAAAATTTTTAATAAATTTAACCTGCAGGTTTCTATTTAAAGATTTAGCTGTGAAAGAAATCTGAGGACAATGAAATCTGCTGTGGTGTTGACTATAGTTTCCATTTTACATATCTCGTCAGAATGAAAAGTCTGCAAACTTTCTCAGTTGTTCTCACTTGTTTAAACACAAACCTGCTGCTATTTTTACAAATTATTTGATTTTATCTAAATTCACGTAAACTGATCTCTGACTCGCCATTTACTTGAACTCTGACAATTTAGTAACCACAAAGCCTCTTACACAAAAAACTGCACTCGCTAGATTTGCCTCTTAAACTTTTCATACCGACTCCAAACTCACAAAGAGACGTCGTATTTTTTTAATGGGCGTAGTTCTTCTCTCATTGCCAGCCAGCAGGATCTACTCCTCCTTTTGTCTGAGGACGGGTGAACACTGAGTGACATCGACACAGAGCGACACAGTGACAGTGACAGAGCGAGTGACACTCGCCGCCACTGTGGAATTTTCAGCATGTAGGGAACGCTGACGGTGAAACTAGAAATCCTTACAGTGTTTCTAAAACTCCATGATTTGACAGGCTGTGATTCATTCTGATGTAGAGGTGTCAGACAGAAAATATGAAAGAGTGAAAAAAAGGAATACTCTCTCTCTCTCTCTCTCACACACACACACACACAGAGATCTTTGATAGTTGAGATGATCGTACATGTCTGGGCTCGATACTGTTTGTTACTGTTAAAAAGCTGTTTATTTCAAGTTTGTCCTGAATTACACACCAATGCTATTTCTTTCAATTCTTGAAAGCAAGTTTTATGTATAAGTCCTACTTTTTGCCCATCTGTCATGATTTTTGGTTTGTTAATGTTTTTTTAGAGAAAACTTTTTAAAAATTAAGGAACCAAGATACCCTCAATTATACGTTTCATTGGATTTTATGTGTTTCTGAGATTGAAATATCAAAATTTCCTTGTTTGGTCTCCCCACAGTCTTTTAGCTGTGCGTCTACCAGAAATCCATTAAAGTTTAGGCAGCAGTCACTATTTAAATCATGACCAAGGAGCTGAAAGTCTATCATTTAAAGCACCTGGCAGTGATTAAATAGAGGGTGACACTGGAGTGGATTTTCAATCCCGTCCCATCCCAGTCCCAGGCGACTGACTCCTGTTCCCTTCCACTCCCATGCTGTTTTTTGGCTGGAATCTGTCAGTTAAAGAATGCAGTACATTGATCACAGCATGGCTCTCAGTTGAATATAAACCTAAAGATGACATCTCATGTCGTCTTAGATGTGATTTTATTGACAATGCCATGACAAGTATCAGTTTCTGGGGTCAGGGCAATACAGACTATGTCACACAAACATTTTATTTAAATTGCAGAGAGACTGGACTCTCAACATGTCCTTACATGTTCAAAATAATAATATACAGCATTTATTCTTGTTTACTGCATGTTTATGTATAAAAACTTGACCCAGTGTATTTACGATTCCCAGTCCCAGCCACTCCCAATGACTTTTCTTCCTGTTCTGTCTCAATCATGTGATGAATTGTGATTTTGATTCCCATGGGAATCCTAGGGGAATCCCTCCATCTACGGGATTCCCGTAAAAAATGTCAGCCTATTGAAAAAAACAGACTTCCACTGGTGAGGGTCTGCCCTCAGATACAGAGGACTGATGATACAATTTGATGCGATACGAAACAGTGCGCTACAATACAACTACAGATGCAAATTAGCTTGAAGCTATAATCTGGTACAGTGCATCAAATGGCAACATTTATGTTTGAACTGTGCACTGTCCCTTTTAAATAAAATAAAAATTAAATTAAATGTAATATGATTTGGTACAATACACCAGCTACCATACCATACCATACAATATAATACGACGCGATACGATGCACTACAATATGCTACAATATGATATGATACAGTTTGATGCCATACGCCGCGATACGATTCCATACGATACGATACAACTTTATTAGTCAGTGTGCACTAAAATCTATTTTGCGTTCATACAGGGCAGCTCCATTCAAGAAACTTACAGTTCACATACAATCAGTTGAAAGACAAACACCTTACCAATTCACACAGTACAAGAAGACAAATATTTACAGATACTCTAACAAGAGCAGTCGTATACTCACATTTAACAAAGAAAAAATATATCTGTGGATAAAAACATGTCAGCAATCAGCTCACTGGTTTTGGTTTTGGTTAAGCAACAGATGGATTAATGTATGAATGAATGATGATGTATGAATGACTCTCTTAGCCATTTGTGACTTAAGTGGGATTGTGGAGCATGAGAAGGAAAGACTTAACTGACTCAGCAGAAGACGATCTGGTTCCTTGTTGCTCAGTCTGTGACTTTTCTCCACATCCTGCAGGAACCAGGCCAGCAGCTTGGCCTTGCTGATCGCCCAGATGCAAAACCACGCCGACCTGGTGGAGAAAGACATCCTGCGGTCAGAGGAGTTGCTGGCTGTGGTGAGAACACACAAGCACACATTGACAGACAAACTATGGCATTAATAAAACACTCATTAGATCACAACAGCTCTCGAAAGACAATTAGACTAACTTTTGTCTGCTTCGACCAGGACGCTGAAAATGAAAAGAAAGAGCTGCCTTTCCAGCATCAGGCTGAGATATCAGACAAGCTGGGCGAGGCCGAGGGTCTGCTGAAGGATCTTTTCCTGGACGTCGACAAAGCCAAGAAGCTCAAACACCCGCAGGCCGAAGAGATTGAGAGCGAGTGAGTGGGCACAGATTAAATATGACACAGAGAATTTACAGTACAGCTGCCCGATGGAGTGAAAAGTGTGTGAAAATGTAAAAGTCACACAGCAGCTGCAATTATATGCAAGTTATTGCCAATATAATCAGGGATCCAGCCAAAAAATAATAATGTTAATGTTTATGCAGACTCAGTGCTCAATAAAATTAACAAATTTGCAATTTTTTTAGTTTACAAAGTCATTTTTTAGCGGTTTCATGATGACACTTTTCACAAGTTTTTGTCCGTTTGTCAGGGAAAAAACAAACAGAAACAGAAACAAATACAGTCGGAAATAATGTAAAAAGAATTCAAATTCTTAACTTTTTATTGTTTTACAGTTTCCTGGATATATAAAGTGTTTGTTCATATTATTACTCAGAATGAATTACAGAATGATTTTCATACTTTGGGCCTCCATAAATTCTAAGTTGTTGATGTTTGGGTTTTTTTGTCTTTTGTGTCTCCTCCGTTGACTTCAGTGTCGTCCACCTCCACGATCGCTGGCTGAAGGACTGCCACTTCTACCGAGAAATCTACGAACAGATCGATGACGTGTCGCTGATGCCCAGAATCACATGGGGGCCTATTTTTAATGAGAAGCAAGTAAGTGTTTGAACACTGTCTGAATATTTGGACCAGGCTCAATAAAGTCTCTATGAGGAACTTTTAACTGGTTATGAAGCGTCTGAATTTAATACTAATGCCTCACTTCTTACCTACATCTGCAAACGAGACCATTGGCTTGGAGACTGGAGATTATTATCCTGTCTTTAACAATGTCTTTGCAAATAAATTGAAATGCTTTATGACACACAGACCAGTTGAGTCTATTTGTTGTTTACAAGCATGATCAATCTGCTGTTCACTTTTTTACTATCAGTGGTTGGAAGTAGGAGATTTTTCTTTAGATAATTTTTAACATTTTTTGTTTGGGGGAAACTGGTGTTGTGCAAATAAGTGACGTCTTACTTTCACTCTCTTCCAAAATAAATGCTCGTGCCAGATAAGAT
>JAQFJA010000020.1:18449912-18460182 GCA_029874485.1 Naso brachycentron
ACAAATATCTAAACTTTTTCCTCATTACATTTTTCCAAACAGGCTTGTTACTTTGCTCGGATGATTTTGTCTTTTTGGCTGTGCTCAGGACACTTTAACAACCCAAAATGTCACTATTTGACTTTCTGGGAATGAGACTCAACAATCAACTCATTTTCTGGTGTGTTTAGGAACAGCTCAAACATATCCTACTGATTCTACCTTGAAGTTTAAATGTCTTTACATAATATGACATGAGGTTCAATTAGCTTTGCATAGAAATGGTCGCCAGAAATGTCCTTCAGAAGAAAACTTTTTACTTTGATACTCTGAGTACATTTCAGAAGCTGGACTTCTACTTAAGTAAAAAAAAAATCTGTGTACTTTTATCACCTCTGGAAATAGTTCTATGAGAAATAAAAACACATTTATGTGCCCATTCAATTCTCTAATTCTGGATTAAATTTATTTATATGTGTTGTTGATGTACTTGTTTTTTTTTTAAGTAGTTTATTAGACTGCGATCTACAAAAAGATGTAATGAGCAGCTTTTGCATAAATCGATATTTAATCTGTTGTCCCTTATCGGACAGACACAAATGCTCATATTTTTATTAGATAATAAATGTAAAAGTAGTTTAATAAATATGCATAAAATAGTTCTGCATCCATCCACCTGCAAAAATACCTCATTCTCATAGTAATTTCATTATTGATTTCCATCTTTTGTGCCCTCAAGTTTAGAGATGTTCATGAAAAAGTCTGAAACATTCATCAGGTATCCAAAAGTGAAATATAATGGAGAACAAGAATAGGTCTGTGGGATATTTTACAGTGTTTTGGATACTAAAAGCACAGCATTGTGCACTGACCTAGTATCTCTTTGATAATGTAAGAGCGGAGGACTTGTTGGTATCTACCATGAGATGAACATGTCTAAGATTTCTTTTCCTCTGTGTTGGTTTCCCTTCAGGCAGAGGAAAAGACCGTACAGAACTGTGAAAAGATGCTGGCAGACCTGAGGAGACGCAGCACCACCATCGCTCCTCTGAAGCAACGCCGCACCAACCCCAGCAGACCAATCACAGTGGAGTCCCTGTGTGACTGGGAGACAGATAAGGTGGAGCCTCTTTACCTCAAGCTGTTGTGAGATGTTTAAAGAACAAATAAAAAGCAAAGTGACAAACATCTTCAGCCGAGCTGAGCTGAACTTTTGGTCATATGTTTTATGTATCTTCATCATGCAGGGTTCTCTGTCAAGAGGGGAGAAGTTCACCCTGAAGTCCAACTCAGACCCAGAGAACTGGCAAGTTGTCTCTCCTAATGGGTCAGTGCAAACCTCTCCAGGAGTTTGCTTCCAGATCCCTGCACCTGATCCAGAGGCCATCGACAAAGTGGACCTGTAAGTGCTGCGAAGCTGTTACTGTGCAGCTACACCAAACAACACAAAACCATGTTAGTTAAACTGTTTGTATTTCAAACCCTACTCTCCACCTCTCTCTGTCTGTTCTAAAATCATTAGGTTGGGTGGTGAACTGGAAGATATCAAGAAGAAAAGAGCTGCTCTCGCAGAATCCCTGAAGAATCACAAATCAGATGTCTCCAGGGCCCAACAATCAGGTCTTTGTCTATAAATCCTTAAATATTTAAATTATCTGGCATCCTTGGTCCTTTAAAACATGACAATTTTTCGCGACCATACAGCACTGATTACTCTTTTTGTTTCCTCACTCAGTTCCTGTGTCTTCTGCTGCACTCGACCCCAAAGCTGCCGCCCTGGCTCAGCAGCTCGACAATCTGGATGAAGACCTGGCCAACGCTGAGCAGAGCATGCTGAGCCGCCTGCGAGCCCCACTGAGCCGCACTGACCCGGCCGCAGATCTGGCCAACAGGCTGAAAGAACAAGAGGTGACGGTTACAAACAAACAGACACAGCAACTGTTTCATTCATTAGTCTCTAATCATTGGAGCTAAGATTGTCCCTGTTCACGTATCTGCATTGATTCTTTAAGTAAGTTCTTTAGATTTAAGGAAAATGCATGCGAAACCACTAATGTGAAAAATGTCATCAAAACTGATCTACGAATATCCTGGGGAATGATGAAACTGTGGAAAGCTTCTGAAACATTTAGATTGATAGGTTTCTTTTCGCTTATTAGGCTTTAGTCATTTGATGGAGCATACAGTAGATTAGTGGAAGCAACTAAAGAATCTACTTCTGTTCATTACAGAAAGCTGCCAAGGCTCTGGCAGCTCTGGAGCAGCAGAAGAAGGCAGCTCAGGCTGACCTGCAGTCCTTGTTATCCAAAGATTCCAACAACGCCTCTTCTGCCCTGCCGCTGAAACTCAGTGATGCTAACAACAAGCATGATGACATTGCAGCGCTGGCTGACCTCTACTCCAAAAAGTATGTTTATGTTTTGTTTGGCAGGTTGCATGTGCTGCGTGTAGTGATAGGGTGGAAAGTTTTAACAGTCTTGAAAATACTGTATGATTATTCCTGTTTTAAAACAGCAAATTACCGCTTCTTGCTTAAAGAGCCCAAGTAATGAAAAATAGGGCAAAAACAATATCAGTGAGTCTTTGTCCAGCTCTTCTACTGAACTGAATGATCCTAGGAAACTTATCATAATACATTTTTATTTATTAGAGCAAATGCATCTCTGAACCTGGAGAGTCAGATTAAGAAGGTGGATGGCCTCGTCTCTGGTTTTGAAAAAAAGCTAAGTGAAGATGGTCCAGTCCTTGATGAACCAAATGCAATCCAAGCCCGCGCTGAGGACATTCAGGTGAGGAAATCAACAAATGCACATTTGTTCAAATCTTACCTCCACCACAAAGGAATTTTGGTTTTAAATTGCATGTGTCCTTTGCTGTATTAAGTCCCAGCGAAAGTCTGTGGCAGCGGCTCAGAATGACATGAAGAAGCTGAGTCAGGACCTGGAGACCACGGAGCAGCTGTGCAGCTCTCTGCAGCAGAGCTACCAGGAGCACTGCCCTGACATCCAGCACCAGAGAGCAGATGTCAAGCAGCTGCAGACCCGCTACGCAAACGTGGTCAACCAGCTGAATGAGAGGTGAGAGTGAGACTGTGGTTTATCGATTCTGTCACTTTAGTTTAATAAGAAAAGTAAGACTAAAGTAGGTTTTAATCACTTACATATGGTAATGTATGCATGAACTTGGTCTTTCTTCTAATCCTCCTCATAATTTCTGTGCTTTGTTTTGTCTTTATCCCTTTAAAAGTATTTAAACAAAGAAACAGTAAATAGGGAAAACCAACTTTTGCTCAAATTCTTCACAGATTGTAGATATACATAACATTTGAGGAATTTGTATGTACTACGTGTAGTCTTTATTATCTAACAATATTACTCATGATTTGAGGCGGGGCCCTTTTGTTTGTGTTTTGCTCTGTTTAAGTTGGGATTGGCAATATATTTTTGGTGTCTTTGGACAAAAATCCCACAGTAACCTCTGAGCGTATTGTAATTCAGGTGGTCTGAATGAACACTAGACTTCTGCACCTCTCCTTGGCTCTGTATTCGGACAATGACGGGGTATTTTCAGCCAATCACGGGTCATTTCAGAGAATGCATGTTACTACTGGCTGCTCTATGCTGCGCTTCTTAGCAACAGACAGGTGACGCTGCTATGAGCTGATCGGCTGTTGAAACAAGTGACGTGCCTTACACTCTAAAACTGGCCTCTGGCGACTTGACAAGCTGAGTTCACACCGTTTTGAGTTGAGCTGAGACAGACCAGTTTACACCGCTGCAACTTTCCTTGCAACCATTTGGCCTTGTCATTAATCTTTGGTGCAAACTGAATGTGCAGAGGAGTTGCTTTCTAAGGAGTCTCATGCTACAGCTCGCTTGATTTCCAAATGTTGCCAGCCCAAGCTTTAATTTGAAAAGGCAGTTGTGTTTTAAAATAAAAACTGTCTGCACTTTAATTAAAAGCTCAGATATTTATTTTTCTGTCATATTTCTCAGAGAAAACATCTTACAAGAAGCTGCCTCCAAGAATCAGGAGTTCCAGAGCACACAGAAGTCCCTGAACTCCTTCCTGGACAATCTGCCAACGGACCAGATTAGCGACACTGATGATCTGTCTCAGGTCGCTGCTAAGCAGAGCTCCCAAGAGGTGAGACTACTTTATGACCATACAGAGGTGGCCCGTGAAGAAAAGACAAAGGTACTTATATTGACAACTCCTTACTGATTTACATCTGTTAAATTTTTCACCGTAGAGGGTGATGGATGACCTGAAGAGGAAGGGAGATGATATGGACAGAGTGGCTGACCTGTCTCAAGATCTGCAGAATCTACTCAATGTAAGGCTCATATGGATTGTAATACGTAATACAAATTATGAGCTAGAGAATGTATTAGTGACTTTGGACATTACATAAAAAAGGAAAGAAACTAATCCCTCACGGTTCTATCATAAATTACATAGTTATATAACTTTATTAGCTTACATTTGATTTTGCCAATCAAAATATTCTTTGGAAATGGACCAAAAAAAGGAACACAAGCACACTTCAATAACTGAATAAATTACTTGATCACAGTTGTCGCTAATACACGCAAGCATAGCCTAATTCTTCACATCTGTGCAGGAATATGATGCCAACGTCAACAAATACAACTGTACACTTGAGGATGCTGGAGCCACTGTTGAAAAGAAACCGGATATGCTCACACTGGCTGATGCTGTTCAGAAAGATGTAACATTTAAAACTTCTATGCTTTCCCCATAATTAGAATTTGTTACATTAATGAAAAGATCAAGGTAGCTAATGCTTAACTGTTTCTCTTCTTTACTACAGGAAAAGAATCTGGTCAACCATTACACTAAAGCAACAGCTGAAAACACCCAACAGCAAAAACAGATGGGCTTGGCTAAAAATCTCATTTTACAAGTAAGGACACAGGTCATGAATTGATCTTGATCACTTCTTGATCTAATTCTCTCCGACATCTTCATGATAAAATACAATTCCTTTGTTTTTCTTGCTGCAGAATGAAGAGCAAATCCAAGTGGTTGCACAACAGCAAGTGCAGCTGGAAAACCAACAAAAGAATGCCTTTGAGTCGAACAGTCTGCTTAAAGAACTGGACGAAGAGAAGGAGAGGACAGCTCATGCACAAACAGACCTGAGAACCTTTAAAGACAGAATGATGTCATTACAGAGGCGCAGAGGAGTGGAGCGCATTGAGGAGAAAGAAGTAGTCCATTACTACCGTGACCCAAAAATGGAAAGTGATTTGGCTGACCTGCAGAAAAATCTACACGAGGAGGTCCTGAGGCGTAGCACCATCCAGACTGAGGTTGAGGTGTGTAACAAGAAAATCGTCGTCCTTGAGGACAACCTCAAAAACACTCCACCAAAGCTGGTGACCAGAGAGGTGACAGAGTTTGAGAGAGATCCTCAACTGGACATAGATGCCGCTAAGATAAGAGATGAAATTGAAAGGGTTAAAGATGAAATTCGAGTTAGAGATGGTGAGCAGATTCAGATGAAGACAGAAGTCACAATCCTCCAGCAGAAGAAACCTCCCATCAAGGAAAAGGTCGTTCAGAGGGAAGTGCTAAAAGTGGAAAAGGACCCAGTTATGTTGAACGCAGTGCGTACATTTGAGGTGGAAATTTCTGAAGAGGACAACAAGATCAAATTGCTTAATGATGAAATCTTTCAAACAAGGAGCCAGATTAACTCCATTGAGACACTGATTCCCAACATTACCCCGAGAATTGTCACTAAGGAAGTGAGAAAGATTGAACAAGACCCTGACCTCATCACTGAATCTCAAAACATTCGTAGAAACATAGAGGAAGAGAGGATTGAAAACGACTCTTTGTCCAAAGAGCTGATGAATCTCCAAGGTCGTTATCGAGATGTTCAACACCTGAAGCCAAAAATTGAGGTGAAGGAAATCGTTAATGAGATCTACAGGGTTGACCCAGGCACAGAGGTGGAAATAATGCGACTCAGGAAAGACATACAAGACTCCAACAAACAGCGTTCTGATCTGGAAAGGGAGGTCACCCAGGTGACATCAGAGCTGAATATCCTTCGTTCTGAAAAGCCCAAAGTGGAACTGAAGGAAGTTCTCCAAGAGGTGATTAGGGAAGAAAGAAGCCCTGAAAATGAAAGAGAGATTCAGAGGCTAAATGATCAGGTGAACCATTTACACACTGCCTACAACTCCCTCCTGGACAGGGTGAGACTTCTCAAGAAAGAGAGAGATGATCTGAAGGCTGAGAAGTCCAAAATAGAGACTAAACTGGTCACTAGAGAAGTCATCAAGTATGAACCTGATCCTCTGTTGGAGAAAGAAGCTGACCGCTTGAGAAGAGATGTTAGGGAGGAAGCACAGCTGAGGCGCGACATTGAAGAGATGATCTTTGATCTTAAAAACAAATACATTCTTTTGGAGAGACAAAAGCCTGAGGAGAAGATTGTTGTGCAGGAGGTTCTGCGTTTACAGAGGGATCCAAAGCAGGTAATTGATCACGAGAGGCTCAGTAGAAACTTGGATGAAGAAGTAAAGAACCGGCGTCAACTAGAACTAGATTTGCAGCAGCTAAGAGCACAGGTGGAGGACAAAGAGAGGATCCTGAAAGAGAGTGATGAGCGGCAAAAGAGGGTTCAAGCAGAGTCTGAAGTCAGAGAGGTTCGAGTGCGTATCACACAGCTGGAAAATGCTCCACCTCCTGTTGAAGAAAGCATCACTGTTGAGGAAGTACTGAAGGTTGAAAGAGATCCAAAGTTGGACAGGAAGACAAATACTCTTCGGTCAAACATGGACGAAGAAACCAGAGAAATCCTGCGTATCCAGAGAGAAATCCATAGCCTCACTCTAAAGCTTGAGATACTGCAAAGGGAGAAGTCTGGAGAGAAGACGGTGTACAAAGAGGTTGTCCGTGTGGAGAGAGACCAGGCTGTTGAAGCAGAAAGGGATCGCCTGAGGGAGCAGGTGTCTCAGCATAAGTTTGCCAGGCAGGACCTGGAAGATGACATGAGGCGTCTCAATGATAAAATCAGCCTTCTAATGGGCAGTCAGTCCAATTCTTCAAGAGAAGAGACTACGCTCATTCTGAACAGAGATACCCTACAGAGGGAGAAGGACAACCTCACTCGGGAGCTCAGGACACTCGAGGCCAAGAGACACGACACCAGCATGTCTTTCCAGCAGCAGAGCAGGCTAATGAGTGAGAGAGCACAGATGAGCAGACAGAAAAGTCTTAAGATGGAGTCTGACACTCAGCGTTTAGAGAGGGAGATCTTGGATGAAAAAGACAGCATCCATCTGCGAGACAGTACCATCCGGGACCTTCTGGTGCAACTTCAGAAAGAGGAGCAAGCTGAGACAAGAACCAAAGAGACAAATGTCTCCACCAAAATCACCATTCTAGATCCAGATACAGGCAAAGACATGTCTCCCTATGATGCCTACATGCAGGGCCTGATCGATCGTCAACAATACATTAATCTGCAGGAATTGGAGTGTGACTGGGAAGAGATTACATCCATGGGACCTGATGGGGAGACATCTGTACTGTTGGATCGCAAGAGTGGAAAGCAGTATTCCATCAAAGATGCCCTTAAGGAAGGCAGGCTGACAGAGTATAATCTACAACAGTACAAACAAGGCAAGATTCCCATCTCAGAGTTTGCCTTGCTGGTTGCAGGTGACAGTAAGAAGCAACCCCAGTTCAACTCAGTCACCCCGAAGTCCACCACAACAGTGAAATCATCTCCCACAGACCTCACCACCTCCAAAGAAATCTATCCAGTTGCTGGAATAATGGATACAAACACTGACACCTGCTTTACAATACGCAGTGCAGCCATGCGTAAACTGATTAACTCCACCACTGCCAACAAACTTTTGGAGGCTCAGGCAGCAACAGGAGGCATCATTGACATCAACAGCAAAGAGAGATACACAGTTCACAAGGCAGCAACCAAGGGCCTCATTGAGGACAGTCAACGCCAAAGGCTTCTCAATGCACAAAAGGCCTTCACCGGCATTGAAGACCCCATGACCAGAGAATGCCTGTCTATGGGAGAAGCTGTTCAGAAAGGCTGGATGCCACGGGAAAATGCCATTCGCTACATGGAGTCACAGCACCTGACCGGAGGCCTGGTGGATCCCAAAACTGGTCGCAGAGTAAGCATTGCGGATGCCATTGGGTCCAAAATGATTGACAGCACAATGCTGAGGGAGCTACAGTCTGAGACAACCTACATTAAGGATATGGAGGACCCAGTCACAAAGGAGAAGATCAACTACAAACAAGCTCTGGAGCGCTGTAAGAAAGATCCAATGACAGGCTTACCAATGCTGCCTGCCTCCTCAAAAGAGTCTGGTTACACTCCATCGTACAACTCTACATCAAAATATGGCAGATTCTAGATATGTTTACAACAGAATTTGAGTTATCTGGTCTTTGGATACTATTAGATCATGTGAAACATATATGAAATTCATACATTATTAATTAAAATGTACATTTTGACTCAGGAAAAGTCTTCTACTGCAATGTTATCTGGCCAAAATTATTGCTGCTGAGTTGCTTTTGTTTACCAAATGTGTGTGATGAGGGCAGATGTTTTTTTGTTTTTGTTTTTCAATTAATTTAATAACAGAGATTATAAACGCAGTTTATCTTTGATCTTATTGTGTTATTAGGGATACTGGGACACGGTGCAATGCTATTGACCAAGATTGATTGATTCTGTATTACTCATTGGGCTATCCTTGACATTGTTCACTTTAAACTCAGTCTTGTTTGATACTTTATTGAGAAAAAAATATCAATAAATTTAAATTATAATGGTAAAAAGGCATGGACTCCCTTACTTTCAGTGCTGTTTAGTCTCTAAAATATACACAAGCTGGTACAATAGTCAGTTTTCACTACTGACTTTCAAGAAAGCCCAATCTGGTGTGATCTTAATTTTCAAATCCAATTAAAGAATAAAAATCTGGTTGACTTTTACCACAGCTTCCTTTGTTATACATCTGTCAGGGACCAAGAGTTTGTCAGAAAGAAAATAATTTGTTCTTTAACTGATACCAAATGACAACTAAAGGGCATCACTGTTGAAAATATAACATATCAAGTTCTAATCTTAATTTCAAGGACGCACCTATCTTCAAAACAATAGGGAAACAATAATTTTCCAAAATCAAGGGTCAAAAGATGATCATACAGATGAAAAAAAAAAGATTACAAATATTATTTAGCATTTATTGTTTTGATACACTGCATACATTCACTCTTTTGGGCTTTTGATTTCCTTGAATGAAAATGTAAAAAAGAAAGAACCTACACTTGTGCTGCATATTTTTTGTGATCATCAACCAGAATATCAGAAAAAATGAAAATATTGCAATGACAGTTAACTGTCTAACATCACATTTTTAGCTGCAAACAGCAGCTCTATAGAACACTCTGTCAGTCAGTTGGCCACAAGATTCCCCTCTTTGGCAGCCACAGTTTTCACCCTGGGAGGCTGAAATTTGGCATGGAGGTCAAGAGTGTCAGTGTGTGTAAAGGTGTGTTTGTGTTCATGGCATCTGGATAAAATGGGAGTGGCCTATTGCAAAAAGGTGCATAACTTACCTTCTAAATGGATTCACAGAATTGCACAAGATTTAGTGCAAAGGTTGGTCATGAGCCAAAGGTCAGCTGATTAACTGTCCGGGCCAACTGACAAAAAAAGGGGTGTGGGAGTGGCCTGTAACAGTGGCCCATAACTTCTAAACAGACTCATGTAACATGGCCAAATTTTGTAGAAACACACACTGAACACACATTTTTATTGGTTGCAGCTTTTGCAAATTCACACTTGTTTTCATCAACAGACAGAAACCAGGCCAACAAAAATGTGTCAACAATCAAATTTGTTCCTCAGTTAATGGGGTAATCAATGAAAAGACTAATCATTTAAGTTTTACTTTACTCATTGATGTGGCGTCACGAGTCAAAAAGTTGGGAATCACTGCTTTAGTACTCGATTAAGAGCCTGTATAGTACAGAAGATACTTTTGACAATGACATCTAAACTGTTTTCAGAGCTAAAACATTAGTGCATGTTCATAAAACTGTTTCAGTGATATTTCTGCCAAGGGAGCTTCAGTGCAAGTCCAGACGATACCAGCTGCCAATGGTACGCAAAAGGAAACATCGTAGATATCTTTTCAACCATCTCATCAGTGCAAAAACCTCAACAGAAGTGCCCAGCATTTATATTTTTGTAAACACTTTTAAA
>JAQFJA010000020.1:18539380-18550019 GCA_029874485.1 Naso brachycentron
GTATGTGTATGTCAGCGGTGGACTGTAGAAACTGAATTGCCCTTCGGGGATTAATAAAGTTTTCTGTAACTGTAACTTTATGTATTTTGTCTTCTTTTTCTTCTGCTGTTTACTGGGAGGCATGTGCCCTTCACTGTACTTTCAGTATGTATTTGACTCTAACGTCATTTAAAGTGCTAATCTGAGTCTAAAAGTAACCTAATGTGGTAAATAAACAAGTTACAACAAGCACACAGGACCAATTAGAGTTGTTGGAAAGTTTATCTGATGACTTTAGGGGGAGGCAGGCTATCAGTTCCCATTGACTACCAGTATTTGTGCTAAGCTAATTAGCAGTGGGCGAGGGGGGGGGGCATATCCCTTGAATCACCCTATTGTGCTTTTGTGCTGGTTGGATTTAGGGTGAGACGTCTAGGATACTATGACCACACCCAAAGGCAGCTGGGAGAGAGGGCCCTGTATGTTTTCCCAGCCAAGGGGGAAGCCACGCGCATCACCTGTGAGGGACCTGAGGGTGCCCCTGTCCTGCCCGAAGACCCCGTGGCCAGAAAGGTGTGGATCAAATGTATATAGTTGTTTAGTAAATACACGTATGTTGACTATCCCTTGATATTACAGTTGGCACTCTGTGTATGTGTTTGTGTGTGTGTGTGTGTGTGTGTGTGTGTGTGTGTCTTCTGCAGTTGAAAAGGATGTTCAAGAAGGATTCTGGAAAGAAGATGGAAAACACCGACACACAAGGTGCCAATCAACACTCTGCCGAGAAAACACAGTATCAGGAGGAACACACACACACACACACACATGCATGCACACTGGCGCACTCTACTGGTCTGTAATGTTGACGATTTTCCAATATATTTCTGTCACAGCTCTTCGGTAACGAAACTGATGTGTCTTAATCAAAAATAGTTTGTTAAAAAGAAACAGATATCATAAATGTTGCTGCCATATATTTTAGATTCAAATGATTTTTTTTCACCATTGTTAGCTCTAAGTGTGAGCAAGTGTAGATAAATGTAAAATATAGGAAACATAAAGCATATTTTCTCATAAACTCAAAGAGCCCGATCATTTGTCAGTGTCAGGAAAGTGAGCGTTATGTTTTGCTACGTCTATCCTGAAGTAGCCGAGATATATTTGTCTCCTTGCAAAGAGTCACAGTGATTTAAAGCTCCTGTGAGACGTGAGGCAGTCCTTCCCACAAATGGGGCTTAGTACAGACGGGACAGACTAATTGGAAAATGTGCTGAAGTGCAGCAACCTTAAGCCGAGAAATATATCTGTCTGTATGATGAGCCTGTCTCTCTGCAAAGCCCAAACAAAACATAAACCTCAAGTACTCAGACTATGAGCTTATTTTGTTTTGTTTTGATAACTAACGCCAAGGACTCACATCTTGCGTCTACTCTGCAGCGCGTCTGCATCGCTGATCTGCTGCGTCTCGCTTGCTGTTGTTGTTCACACATGCAGCATCTGCTGTCTTTCTGCATAGATTCCCTTTGATATAAAAGTGTTTGATGTTATTATATATGATGCATCTAATTCCTATTTAGTTTAGGCGGAAAACTGTCTGCTGTGTGTGTGAGAGAGAGAGAGAAAGAGAAAGAGAGAGAGGGGGCGAGGGAAGTACGAGGCTGCCACTCGATCTGCTGCGAGGATGAAATGCCAAGTTTATTACGTCTAATCCGTCACTTTCTGACCAAACAGCCTCATGGAAATGATACTTTGGAATTACTCATATTATAAACTAACGAAATTTGTTAAAGCACGTCAACTGCTGCTTTTTAAAGTCAGACTGTTCAGACACTGCAGCCGTGTTTTCACTCCAGGCTGGTACGATGTGCACCGTGTTGTTCGATAAAGTCAGCCAAAGTCTGTGATCAATCTAAATTAAAATGCAAAGCTAAATATCACTACATCGGGTCTCTGGTTTGACTGTTATTTATCCTAAAAAACAAATACTGTTTTACACATGACGATCCTTCAAATGCTGCACAAATCTTTAAATGACGGGATTCTCTACATATGTGCGCTTGTGAGAGGTTTTATTTTAAAAGACACACTGGAAATGTTAAAACTACAGTGAGTGTTGCTCATGTGATGTCAATATGACCGAAAACAGGCTCTATTTTAGCAGAGAAACACGCGCATCTCGTCGAGAAAAACGGCGAGCCTCCCAAGCTGAAGTGTCGCGTCACTGCTGAGGTGTGTCCAATGTCTGTCTCCCACGTGCTGTGTGGTTGCTCTAATTGAAAAATAGGCCGACACAGATGCTGGATGTGTGTCCCGGAGTGCGTTAGAGTGCGTGCCAAATCACATACTTTTGCTTTTTACTTGTAGTATGTACTGCAGCTTCCCTCACAGAGTTACTGTTGCATGCAGTATACATGCAATGGGGACATACTACTCCGTCTTGATAATGTGCCTTGAACTTCGACTCTGATGCTCCTATATTGGTCACAGCTATAGCGGGAAATTTAGGAGCACAGGTTATTTAATCCTATGTAGTACTTACACTTAAATGCCCTGCCTTCTGTCATTGCAACGCCTGTCATTCTGTCAAATCAGCTGACAAATGTTTTCGCTCTCTCTGGGCTTTTTTTTTAATATTCACGTGACACACCGTGATGTGTGACATTATTTGTGGGTCAAAATGGCCAAAAAAGCATGCTTGCATACGCACTGCAAGAGCCAGTCACATACAGAAGAACATCCTGGTACTTCTGGCATACTGCATATCACATACTACATATCGGAACACATTAAATCCTTTTTTTGGCATACTAAATAGTAGGATAGTATGGGTATTAGAAAACAGCCAAATGCACCACAGAGACTGATGAAGAAATCTAACAAATATATCATTTTCTTTTGTCTTAATGGTTTTGATTTCAACAGGTTCACTTTTCATAATTCATAAGTTGAGCAGAAATTTTGATGCCTCGTCTTTTGTTTTATCTCGCAGCGGGTGAACACAAACCGGAGCAGACTGACTCATCTCATTCCAACAACAATGGCCCAGTGGTTCCCATCCAGAACCCGCCGGACCCCCAGAACTCCACCAACACGTCAGCTGACCACGCGGAGCAGGACGCTGACGACGAGGCTGCAGAAGACACTGACGACACCAGGTCTGATAAGTGTCACGTGATGTGATGCAGCGAAACTTTTTATGCAAAGACTGAAAGTTCAGATTTTGCTGAAACTGTCTCTTGATTCAAGCCTGGTTAATATTTGAGGAAGTTTAAGATGTTGTGATCGAGTGCAGCATGTAGAAAAATGTTTCAATTGCCCAGAGACAACATAATTAAATGTCTTTTATTTTGTGAACATGAGTTAAAAAACAGAAAGCTGTTAGTAAATACAGCTATATATTAGCTAGTATTATTATTACCATTTTAGTTTGTCATGTATGACAAAGAAAAGCATCAAAGAAAAGACAAGTTAACCTGTTATCAGAATATTTGCTAAACAATTTTCTCTTGATCAACTATATGATTGCTGCACTTTATTAATCATAGTTTGTTATTTATGACATGCATGATGTGATGCATCTGTGCGAGAAAGGAGCCGGTGTGTAAAAATGTTTTTCTGTCTTAACTTCTCAGGAGATTCTTTCATTAATACGCCTTAAGCAGGCCCCGGCCTGGCCCGATTGGGGCCCGTCAGGCTCAGGCTGAAATTCAGGGCTCTAATCAGCCAAATAATGATATTTACAATGATTAGTGTTTTCAACATAAAAGTCATTTTTTCAGTAAGGCTTCTCAAAGGTATTAGTGTGTTTTCTTATCTTCTCTGATTTAAAGTGGGTCATCTTTGGGGTTTGAACAAAACAAATAACTGAAGAGTCACTAGAAATCTCTTGCTCTTTCTTCGCTATTTTTTGATTTTTATTTTTTTATAGGCTGATCTGTAAGAGGAAACCTATCCTGTGTGTATACAGCATGTGTGTAAATATGTCTGTTAATAGTTACCCTGTGACTGTCACCTTGGTTTCAGCTCCCTGACATCATCGGCCAGCTCCACAGCCTCTTCTCAGAGCGGCGGTCTGGGAACCAACCGCAAGAAGAGCATCCCGCTCTCCATCCGAAACCTGAAGAGGAAGCACAAGAAGAAGAGGACCAAGTTTTCATGCGAGTTCAAGCCTGGAGACCGGTGAGTGAACAGCTGGGGGGACTCCTTTTCCTTCCGTCCTTCCTTCCTTCCTTCCTTCCTTCCTTCCTTCCTTCCTTCTTGTGTCCATCCATTCACACCCTCTTCATTTCACACCACCTGTATGTCTGTCCAGCTGTGAATCAACTTATCTGTAGATTTAGTGACTCGCCTGACCAGTGGTGACCAGTGATTGATGCACGACCTTGAAGTGTTGTGACGTGAGTTAAATCTGTAGGACTGATGGTGGAACAGTGGCAGAATATATATCTCATTGTAGAGTAGCTTTCCTTTTGTGATGAATAAAATGTAGAAAACAGCAAAAGAAAATGCCTGAGTCTTTGTTTTTGGTTTCTAAAGTAACATTTACCTTTGAGCTTTTAAATTTTTTTATGCAGTATTTTTCATATCAAACCAATAACCGATCAAACCCAGAGAAGCTGTTAGCTGAAGCTGTATGTAGGTCTGATCTGTGTGTGTTTTTTGCACAGGGTTGCAGTGGAAGTTGTATTCACAAAGACCACGGCTGATGTGATGTGGAAGGATGGCCGGGTGGAGAAGGGCATCCGATCAAATGACCTCATTCCCATCCAGCACCTCGACAGCCATGAGTTTTGTCCCGGGGACTTTGTTGTAGACAAACGACGTAAGAAAAATTCATTTCATTAAATATTTTTTCAGTGATAAATTATGTCTTTTCATAATACTAGGGCTGTCACTTTTTAACTGAAATTCAGATATTTGTTCGAACACGAGTTAAAAAATTAATATTCGAGCTGTAATGACCTGCTCGAAATGTGAGCTGCAGTCTCTCTGTAAGCTCATCATCCACTGAGCCAACCATCGTCACAGCATGATTTAAAAGGCGCCGCTCCCCTCCCTCCCTGCCCCAGTCTCTTTACAGTCTCACATCGGCAGCTGCACTCAGATAGTGAGCATGTTAAAACAGCAGCAACAAGTCTTTTCATGGACCATTTTTATGAGGAATGACGGTGAGGGAAGCATTCAATAGGTATAAAACTTAACAATAATGTTAGTAGGTAAGATGAGCCTGTAAGCTCAGCGCTGTCACACAGGTTTACTTTCTGTTTCATCTCTCCCTCTCTCTCATACACGCACCACACATGCTGAAGTAACAGTCATGAATATTTTTTCTAGAAAACATCACCTGACAGTTTTATAATCTCCCTACGCATTTTTTCACACAGTACCGACACAATTAACGGCGTAACAA
The DNA here is from genome assembly GCA_029874485.1 of Naso brachycentron. Lineage (NCBI taxonomy): Eukaryota > Metazoa > Chordata > Actinopteri > Acanthuriformes > Acanthuridae > Naso > Naso brachycentron. The sequence goes on from JAQFJA010000020.1 coordinate 18,544,770, forward strand.
CATCACGTTATTCGCCCACTAGCATGGTTGACTCAGCTTGGGGTGTTTACGTGAAGATCGCTGTAACGTTAGTTCCCTCCTCTTACACAATAAATAAATATAATCCTTTATTAGTCCCACAGCAAAGAAATAGCGGTGTAACAGCGGTAGCAAAGTGGATGGCAGAAAAGAAGTGGTGTGTGAGGAAAGATACGTAAATACGGAATGAGCAGTAGCAACAATTAATTATGAGTTATTAAAAAAATAGTCACTGTCTTCTAGGCTACCTGTTATGAATACTGTAGTACTGTGATACTTTGATTTTCACAATTAATAATACAGCTGCAGGCTGTGAAGTTAATAAAGTAAGTAAAATTTAAGGGGAGCAAGCAGACCATGAGGTGGTGGTGGTGGTGGTGGTGGTGGGGGGTTGAATTTATCCAAACAAATTTTGGGTCAATTTAAATTCGTTTGAACTTTTTTTTTTTAAAGTGACAGCCCTACATAGTACTTTGTTCCATTTAAATATTTCAGACTAGTGCACACACAGCATGTGTCAGATTTCTGTCTCTGGATGCTGCAAGGATGTTTTTATATATAGGCGCCCAGCAGCTACAGTATCTGGGTCATTTACTGAAACTGTGTGTCTGTGAAATGGACTGAAAATACAGAGATTCAGTCTTTTCTTTTGGTGTTCACCCTGTGTGTGTGTTGGTGTGATCTTTCAGCCCAAGCCCTCCAGGACCCAGGAGTGTACGGGGTGATCCAGTCTGGTGATCACAAGGGCAGAACATGTGTTGTCAAGTGGATCAAACTGAACTCCGCCAGCGATGACGTGGAGGTCAGTCAGGAGAACGAGACAGCACTGTTTGTCATTTAAAGAACGAGGATATCATGAAAAAACTTTAGCCAGACAGAGAAACATGAAAAGTAGGTTGATAGTGTTATCGAGGGCGGATGAGGGGCTGCCTGCAGTTCCTCATGCACTGTCTGCAGATGGTGTGATGTTGTGATCTCTGCTTTCAACTTCATGGTAGGCTTGCTCATCCCAGTGTTACAGGGTGGTGCAGCAAACACTGAATCCATTACTTGCCCACTGTCATTTTACTTTTTATTTAGTCAATACTGTCAGACAGACGCTACAGTTACGCCCTGCTGCAGGCTTCTCCAGCTCGATCCCTGCAGCAGCAGCTGAGTCAGAGCACAGAGTTGCTGGAGACTCAGTGACATTTCACTTTAATATGATGAGAGTGTGGAGAGTCAACCAGCAGGATGATGGCAAAGGATAAGTTGTCAAAGGGAAATGCCAAAAAAAAAAAAAAAAATTTTCTTCACAATATTTTGGATGCTAATAGAGAAGTTGAACTTGAATAAAAGAGAAGGAATTTGTTAGCTCACCTGTCACTCGCAGATCTTCGTCTAACAGCTCCTTCTTGTTTCATCACTTGCACGGACGATATATAACTACTGCCAGACATTTAAAATTGATCTGCTGTCAACAAATGCTGCAAGTGACAATTGTTTTGCTCCATAAACATGTATTTCATGATCAATAGCGATAAGCTAGCAAAGCACACATTCAAAACAAAAGTCAACTCCTGTTTCGCCAGTTAAATGCTTTAAATGCGAAGCTGCAGCTGCAGGAAGTGTTCAGTTAGCATCAGCAGTAACTTAACACTGCACGTTACAGATAGTGAATGTTGTTTTTCATGTAGAAAGCTGATGAAGGGATTACCGGTGGTATTACAAGCTGGTTTAAAGTAAAACTGAAATGGGCTTGATATTTTTCATTTACTTAAAGGTCATCAGTGTGGAGGAAGACGTCAGTGTGTACGACATTGCAGATCACCCAGACTTCCACTTCCGCACCACCGACATCGTCATCAGAATCTGGAACTCAGAGAACGGACAGAACGACTGCGAAAATGAGGTGAGAACAGCAACCACCTTGTGTTCTTCTCTCGTCTGCCTGTCTGTCATTAACATGCACTGAACGTGTTCTATATTTAGTTTATCCTTGTTGGCATAGATGAGGTGGGAGAAACCTAAAAAACATCCACTGATTAAAACAGTTCAACGGCTCAAGCTGCAGCCTCCACAATGATCATACAGTGGAATCAGCATGTCTGTAAAACAGTTTAAACAAAAACTGAACATTTTAGATTTGTGAGGGTATAATTTATTCCAGTGCTTCATTAGTTTTAGCTACGTTCCTATCAAACTGGCAACTGAGTGACTGATATTTTTCTCTCCACAAAATTACATAAACACTCTACTCGGAACTCATTTGTGCTGCCTTAAGGAAATTCTCTGAGTCTTTTTCCGCCAGTTTAAAGGTGGAGTCAGTAACTTTGTTTGTTGTGGCTTGTAAACACAAATTGGGCCCCTCCTCCCGAGCTCAACACCACCAGAGATATTGTAGCGTGTACTTATATTGTTTGTACATGTGTTTTAATGGCGAAGTCGATAATTTAGCAAGCTAGCATAAGCTAACTCCCAGTGTTTGGTGCCTACTTGTCAAACTGAAAGCAGGAAACACCGTGTGGCTCTTCATCCCCAGCCTCTCCTTCAGTGCTTGAAAGCAGCTGAAAGCCAAACCGAAGTTCACTCTCGTTCTGAAACGAGCTTTATCTGCCCTCACCAGGGCTATATTTGCTTTTCGTTGTCGCTAAGTCCTGCTTATGTAATTTGCCATCAAGTTGTTCTTTTATCCATTAACAGCCACACCTGGGTGTTGTCATTGTCAGGGGGAAACACACACATTTCCCACCCCGAAACATCCCGACTAAGCAAAAACATCAACCTACAGGCAGAGGGCGGGGCTCTGCACACACAGTCGTCAGCACACATGTATAGAGGCCCAGAAGTGACGATTGAGCAGGATTACGTTTGTATAAGTCAGTATTTTATATTTTAGGAAACAGCTGCTGACTCTACCTTTCACTCTGGTGCTTGATCCAGTTTTCTTCACATTTCTTGAATTTTGGTGCTGTCAAGCAGACAAGCCTGCATGTCCAAACCCTCTTTTTTTTTTCCAAAATGAAAACAGTTGTCAGTGAGCTTTTCTTCTTCACCCCCCTCTGGACAAAATGTTCAGACTTTTCCCTCACAAACTATTTTGTAGTCTGACCGGTAAAGTAGATCAAATTTATTCCTCCATAGTTTTCTCAATTCAATTCAATTTAAATGGCTTTATTGGCATGACGTAACACTGTACATATTGCCAAAGCAAGTGTTTGGAATTAAAAATAATAATAATAATAGTAATAATAACAATAAAGGAAAACAATATTTACAATAAATTAATTATAATCTATACTGTTGGTAATACTGTAACTATGATTGACTCAATCACAGTCACAATCAATCAATCTCAGTCAATAAGTAATTAATTACAATGAATCAATCAATCAATCAGTTTGTGTCAACAAAAAATGCCATTAAAACTGTAGTAAAGTAACAGGCTACAGTTAAAACAAGTAGTCTGTTGTCAGTATAACAGTAATAACAAAGAGGAAGAAAACAACAAATAACAAATATGTGTGTCAGCTGATATATGTGTCACTCCCTGTCTCTCAGTCTATGGCAGGTAGAAACACAGACTGCTGCTAATTTACTACTCTTTGATTCTTCCCCTAGTAGAATAGGCAGTTTTTCCTCATCTGATAGTTTTAAAAAACCTTTTGCTATGGATTCAAATTTTGGGAAATATGTTTCTCTAATATGTTTATATTTTTCACATTTGGTGAGTAAGTGTAACTCTGTTTCAGGTTCACTAAGGCTGCAGTGACAGCACAGCCTCTGCTCTGCAGGGAGCCAGGTTTTCCTGTGCCTCCTGTTTCAGTAGCAAGGCTGTGTTCACTCAGTCTGTACTTTGTCAAGGTTCGTTTTAGTTGCTGATCAGTCACCATGCTCAAATAATCTGCTGTGGTGTAGTGTCGATTTAGAGCCAGATAACACTGCATTTTGCTCTGTGTTTTTGTTTGTGTTTGCCAATAGGTGATGTAGTCTTGTTTTAACTGTTTTGTAATTTGGTTGGGTCTGATTGGTGAGGTGTTCTGTTCCTGGACTGTGTTAGTAGGGCAGGTTTGTGATCTCAGCCTCAGGACCAGTTGGGTAAGGGGTAAGTTCTCTCTGGCTTCTTAGAGCAACCTTAAAATCTACACGTGTCAGCCCTTCTGTTAAAGCTCTAAGTGTTAAATTAGTTATATACCAAATTAGTCAAGACTGAGTGATTAGAGTAACGTTAGACCATCAAAAAATGTTTCTTAAATGCCCTCAATTAGCTTAAAATTTGTTTTTATCAATCACCAAACACACCTGCTGTACAAGCCAAGTCATGAGATCGTACCTGACTGTATTTTATTTCAGACGTGTGGGTCCTCTGGACGGAAACACGTGTGTTGTGTTGCACACTTGAATGAAGATTCAGAATGAATTATAATTTTCTTCTTTCACTTCTGTGTTGCTAAATATATAAACACTGTGACACATCCATCCAGGTGCAGCCATGTTTGAAGACAGATGCTCTCACTTAATGCTCCCTCTTGTGGCATAAATGGGAAACAACACATCTTATTATGTGCTATGACTTTGATTTGCTGTCAGTGTTTCTGTCATTCATCAAATCACTCTGAAGGTGAACCCACTGATATCGTCCACCACCGTCATTGCCGCTACAGTTGTAGTGTGGACTCCGCTATCCACTTGACTCACAATCAGTTTTAAAATTTATCAGTTTTACCTACCTACCTTTAGTAGAAAGCAATACGTCTCACTGACTGTTCATTTCCTTTATCAGTCTTATGGGAGAAATTAATGTGATCACAGATTATGACCAATTCTTCCGCCTCATCAACATCAAGATACATATCGGACCCTTTTCTAAGACACATATCAGGAGAAAATTATCTTTGTTCGGGACCTGTCTCTGTCATAGCAACACACTCTTGCAAGATCTGGGAAACTGGTGCTTCCTGCCTTGCTTTGCAACTGACAAAAACGAACATTTAAATGGTCTTATAGGTGGAACTATGAATTAAAAGTTAAAACTTATATCAAGCAAATATGCAACGCAAAATCCATCTGCTTTAATCCATTCACACGACATTGTAACACTTTTAGACGAGGTAGAGGGATGGTGGTTCCTAACTGTCTCCATGGGAGACGTGACTCTGCACACCTAGTAGAGGGGAAATGTATATACCATTTCACACAATTGGCACAGCGTAGAGTGAATGATCTTGTTGGGAATACGCAACTTATGGAGGG
>JAQFJA010000020.1:18638659-18649515 GCA_029874485.1 Naso brachycentron
ATCAGCTAAGAAAAAAAACTGAAATAATACACATTTTGATCCACTAAGCTGAATTGCCCATAATATCTAGGAACTGATTGATACACCTGATAGATGAGTATTTTTCGCACTTTGCTTAAATCAATACAAAGATTTTCCACCACAGTCAAGCTCCCTTTTTTTTTTTTTTTTGTTTAACATTTTGACATTCAGCATTTCCACTCAGCTTTTTTTAATGTGCAAATGTGAGCGTGACAGGAAATGTCTTGGCAGGAAATGCATCGAGACATTGATGCATAAATCAAGTCGCATGACTTAAATATTTTTATTTTTGACAATATTTTTTCTTCACTAAAACTATGCTCATCTCATTTTCTCACAAGACAAATTTAGAAAGCATCGTTGTGAACAACTGACATTGCGTGGTGGGTTTAAGACCATCTGTCAAGTCATAATTATTTTTGTTCTCAGAGACTCGATACTAACAGAGGCAAAGGGAAGTTACAGTAGATGAATGACCAAATGAAGAGGAGAGGAGACTCATTACTTCCTCATTAATGCCAGATGCCGATGCCAAGGGGAGTCAGATGGGAGGTAGGGGACATGACTGGAGCAGATGCAAACCGAAGATTGGATCAAATGTCCATCCTAAACAGATTTGCTGTTTGGGAATTAGCTGGAGACAGACTTGCAGATGAGACTGTGTACAGGAGTGCATGCAGACAGTCCGAAGACTGAGACAGATAAAGAGATGGTAAGGTTAGCTGAGGTAAAGAAAGGTTTAACATTATGCAGCATGTTTGAAAGAGTGTCAGAGAATTAAATATGAGAACTGCGTTTAAAAAACTGTGAGGAAAAAAATACATTGCGTTCAATGGGAGCTAAAAGAGTGAGCTAAAGACACGTACTGATGGCACTAAAGCTGACTTGTGTGTGTAGACCTCCGGAGTGACTTTCTAAAGCCCTTAATGGAGCACGTCTCTCTGATGGGGTTTTGAAAAGGTAAACTAACTGACAGTCCTGTAAATATTAGCATAGGATAGTGCATGCCTGTATGTGGATGTGCACGTGTGTTGCTGCTGATCGTGTCCACCTGCTGATATTTTCCAACTCACTTTCACAGTCCTGCGAGTGTGTAATGAAAGTGGAAGGCAAATAAAAACTGGAAGCATTGCAGCTAGTCCAAGACTTTCAGTAAAGAAAAAACAGCCCTCTTTAATACATCAACAGATCAACGTGTCAATGAGTTGTAAACAAAGGCAGAAGAGTATGCACACTTTCCCACTGTACACTTATGCCAACAACACCTCTGTAAAGTTCAACGAGACATTAAGAGCACGCAATGCATCAATACAGAGAGACAGGGGCGTAGGTCCCCAAAACATGAGGATATACTGTAGAAGGACACAAAGAGAATCTATTAACAGTCAGCAGCTCCGTGGTCCCATAGCTGGGGCTTTAACAGCTAACTGCCCCCCTCTCAGAGCTTAGAAACATTTCTTAATCTCTCTTAATATAATGAGGTGTATTAATTTGTGCGATTCAGCTGGAAGATGCTCCTCTCATTGCAGGTTTTCACAGAAATGAACACCATAAAGTAATAATCTGCAACATTTCTAGACTCTGAACAGCGGTGGCCCAACAGTATAATGTTGGCTTATAGGCTAAATATGAACAGCAGGTCAGTCAAGCTTTGGATTTCTCCACATGTTCAAGCAGTGTGCATTAAGCTAGTTAGCATTTAGATGGTTTTTATTTCTTATCACGTCTCCAAAATTAGAATTTAAAGAATGCTGTAGATATGTCTGCTTGAGCTCAAGCTGCAAATGTTGTTGTGCCAGGCTAACTATCTTAGATACTCAAAGGCTAGCAACCCATGACAGTGTTACTTCCAAGACCACGGAGGGTATCAGAAATAAATTTTGTGTGGTTACTACTCCTTTGCTTCTATGTGTTATGCATGTTTTAGGTGATGTTGTCTTTTTATTTAGGACATGTAGCTTTAGCCTTACAGCATAATATCATGTAGCATACGTAACCTTAACCTTAAGCTTTTTCAAGATGCTTTTACAGAAATTTAATCAAATGTGATGGCTGGAGACAAAATTATGATATCATAATCATATATCTTAAAGGAATATTCCCAAATGTTTGACATAGGGCCTCGGTTTTAACTTCTTCAGTCCTATTCCTACTGTGAGAGACCATTTTCCGCTCATATGATGCAGAACGAAGTTTGAACGCCTTGCCGTTTAGCCCGAAAACTAATGCTAGTGCAAGTCAAAGCCCTGATAGCATTCTCTACCAAACTCCAATTAAAGACATCACAGGGCACCCAAAACTAGTCGAATTGACGACAGTCTGTTGACTCAAAGTTGAGTGTTTGTAGAATAATTTTAGAAGTCAAAATACGGCTGAATTTCTTTAATTTGTGTCTTAGTAGCAACAGGAAGTAGGCTAAATAGTTTGGCAACTTCCTGTCGCTATTAATCCTACAAAGAGCCACTTGACTTCTCATTAATTATTCTACGAATGCTTGAATTCACCTCAATAGACTGTCATCATATAAGACTTGCTTTGGGTGCACTATGGTGTGTTTAATCCAATTTTGGAAGAGAATGCTGGGGCAATTGACTTGTGCTAGCATTAGCATTTGCAGCTACATGGCGAGTCATCCCAAATCTGTACTGCATCAAATGACCTGAAAGTAGTAACTATCACGAGAAACAGGACTGGAGAAGTTGAAAATGAGACCTTATGTCAAAAATTCGGGAATATTCCTTAAAGCCTGATTTATGCTTTTGTGATAAATCTATGTCGCCTTTGCGTAGCATGATGTGCAACTCCCCAGAAATGCACACTGTCGCAATGACTGTGATTGGTCCACTTGTTAGATTTATATTTCCACAATTCCCTCAAACAGTTCACTGGCAGTACAGTAGAGTACTTTTCTACTTTCTGCAATTCCTTATGTAAAAACATCTCATATTCCATGTTTATCAGCTCCAACTCCAACAAGATCCATTTAGCAGCACTCGCTGTTGTTTAACGAAGAACACATTTGTGAAGTCAACGCACATCTCACTGTAAAGCTATGGGGACATGCCGACACACAGGTATCAATGCTCTAACTGGCATAGGCTCCATGTGCAGCCAGCGCAGAAGCATAAATTAGGCTTCAGTTGGAACAAAGACAAGAAAGTGGTGCACTTAAGTTGATAGTTTGACAGACGCTGCAACAGTAACGAAGGCGGACAGGGCTTAGCAAAGGGTCAACTGTCAATTAATGTTACGAAACAGAATTAAATCGATCAGGTTATTAAAGCTTTTACATCTGTTTGATTAAGCACTTTGTAGCTCTTTAATAGGAGGATTTTTTTTACGACACACAGGCAGTGATATACTGAATGCAACAACACTAATTGTTTGGAATAAACAGTATAATAACTGGATAGTTAGCATTAGCAGTGATATTCTCCGTGGCTTAAACATAGGCCAAAGCGGCACTTAAATTAGCTAAAGCTTTATTAGGAAGAAGTTAAATGTTGCCTGACTACACTGTTTGGTGTCCAAGTGATATCTGGAGAAGTGATGAATCTAAACGCCGCAGCAATGAAGGCTTAGCACCGACATGTCACCGAAATAAAGTAGTTGCACGGATTACCACGTTAATCTTATCCACGTCTGTGAAAACATCTTTGTAGAACTCCTTGCAATTAAAACTCCTTCACCCCCTCATCTTCCAGCCTCTTCACACAGCTGAGCTGGAGACCTGGAGCCAGCCCACCTCTGTGTAGGCCCCTGTCACATGCCAGTACACCGCTCCCATCAGTTTGGCCCACACCATCTGCACCTCTGCCGGGAAGAACTCTGGGAAATCTTCAGCCAGCACTTCAAGCATCACACTACTCAGGATCTGGGAGGACGGGGATGAGAAAGAAACTTCATTAAATGAGTAGAAAGAGGGAACGATGTAAGAGAAAGATGAGTCTATCAAGATAATTGCAGGAGGCAGGAAGAGGGAGCAATGCAGAAAAACAGATTTCAGTAGGTAAAGTGAAAGCAAAGCAAAGGGAAAAAAACGAATCCAATTCACTGTAACAGAAAAGTGGGCGAGGCAGGCAAGAATTGAAAGTGATAGCAGTAACACATGAAAGCAGTGGGTGGACAGGCCCTACAAAGGGAATGAAAATGACAAGGTAGAGAGAAAAGACAACACAGGTGGGGAGTGAAAAGCAGTAGATATGAAGAGAAAGCAAAAAAAGTGGGAAATGTGGATTTAAGCGTGTCGATGAGCAGTGCTTTAAAGCTACAGCTATGAAACATGACATTACTGATTTGTGGTACACAATATGAGAGAACTGTGTCATGTAGAACCGTCTCAGTTCTGCCAATAAAAAACTATTAGAAAATGAATAAAGAGTGAATTACATTTTGGCAGTGACATTCTCAAAAGAGGGTTTATTTATTTTCTGTGTTTCTGAGGCCACATATTATGATCTTCCTTACACTGAGTTGAGCAGTTGTCATGGAGCGACGGTTTACAATGTTATCATGTGACCTTAATATGGAATTTTAGTCATGTGATGAGCAGGTTGTCATCTACTGAGGGATGAAGTGATAACATCCCCCTATACGACCTATACCATGTAGTACCATGTCACAAAAGTTCCATACTCCACGTATCCTGGTACATAAGGATAAGAGTGTAGGGAATACACATACACATGATTAATCCACAAAGTGATCAATTAAATCTTAAAAAAATTCTAAAGGCAATCGGAAGCCAGTAGAGAGATGCTTAAATGGCGGTAATGTGCTCGTCTCACAGCTGCATTTATGAGCCGACTGCAGACGACTTTGAAAAGACTTGAAGTGAGGAAGCACATGCTTCCCCTCTTCAGTCAGATGAAGAGGAAATCATATTGCAGTTCCACACTGAGAATGATGCAACCATGTGGTCTAAATGAAACTCCGGATCTTAAACATTTTTGATTATACCTTCACTGTTAGCTTTACAGTGACGCCCTAAACTGAACTGATAACATTTATTGAAAGACAACTTCAAAATGTTTTTTCATCTTTGTGTCTTTTCCCTTTACTTGTTAAGTTATACCTTAATTATATGATTACAGCTTCTTTACTTCTGTGTGTGTATTACAGTTAAAGGAGAGCTGTTATGCTGTTCTGTCTTTTCTGAAACGATGCCAAAGCATCAAATAATGAGATATGCACATTTAGAAGTAATCCCTTTGGTTGTTTCAGTTGGCTCTGCACATGGTGTTGTAGGAGGTTTTTTTAAAGTCTGTTCTCAGTGTGACGTGAAGCTAAGCTGGACTCTTCTATATGGTCATGCTGCACCATGTGCAGCGTTATCCCTGCCCCCCACTCTGCGCTGGAGGTTACACCCCCATGCTCTGCTTCACTGTTTACAGCAGTGGTCTTCAGCCAGGGGGTTGTGACCCCTAGGGGGTCTGTGGAGTTGCTGCAGGGGGTCCCCCAAAATAGTTAAAATTATTCATAAAAGTAATTAATATCAGGGACTTTTTGAAATTTGGACAAAATTATATCAAGTAAGCTCAATTAAAAGTAAACTCTAATATAAATGGGCAATAATAAGCTTCTTTTTACAAATATGATAATGACTGAGTATAAAATAGGTTAAAAACAGTTGGCTCGTCTTAAATCATAACACTTTTTCTAATTTTTTCTTTTTTTTTTTAATATAGGGGTCCCTGCTATGTTTCTCTATCGATCAAGGGGTCCCTGGGCTGATGTTGAAGAGCCCTGGTTTACAGTGTTAGCACATTGTTTGATATATCTCCGGTAAAGAGATTTTTCGGGTCTGAGTGATGGAAAGTTAACTTTGTTTGGGGTTTCCTAAAGATGGACAGAGTTTCTGTTTCCAGGCCAACAAAAGAAAAATACCTCTGTGTGCATTTGATTACGGCACCTCACACAGGACTGTTTCCTCAACATGAGCACTACAGTGAAATTAGTTTTAGGTTGGATATTCAACAGACAGTAAATGCTCCGACATAGCAGGCAGATGGTTGGGGGTCGGGACTTCAGAGAAAGTCGGTGGCTCTGGTGAGCGTGGTGTGAAGAGCAGCATCAGAACTGCCCTGCACCTGTCAGAGGCTTTTTGACCGACTCAGCATGTGGGTTTAGACGATGCCCTAGGAGATGTTACTTTTCAAATGTTGCTTCCTTTCCAGAATAATCAACTCTGCCTTTTACCTCACAGAATAAAAACGTACAAAAGACAAACAGCATCAGACAGTGGATTGTTCCTTGAAGTTACCTTGAAGTACATGGGTTCCACTTTGTGTTTGATAGCATGGGCCTTTCCCACAAGAGCCAGCACTGACGACACCTTCTCTGGGTCATGGAGGTTCTCCACCACACTGTTGATGGCGTTCATCACCCTGCGGGCGTGGTGCCGAAGTTGACTGCTTCGCTCCATCTCCTCGGGATCCTCCATGTCCTGGAACTGACTGAAGTACTGTTTGGCTGATGGGAAGTTGACAAAAAACCTACAGAGGCAAATGCATTTTACATTCATAACAAAGAACTCATTGACTGCACAGCATAGAAAAGAATGGATGGAGCCACCTTGAGGTCATCCGCTGATCTGAAGCCTCAAGTTTGGCATTTTTGGGTTTGCCATCTGGGTCTTTTGGAATCAGAAGTGACCATATTTGGATGAGAGGGTGGAGCTGCCATCAGCTGTTTTCTAATACAGGGGTCACTCCCTCTGAAGAAAGCGGCCAATAAAGGCCACGCCCTTATTGGCTGCGAAGGTTGAACTGAAACTTTGCTAAAATGAGACAGTCTGGCAGTATTTCCTGTTTTTATCACCAGCTACTCCTTGCATGACGATGCATTGTTCCTGTTGCCCAGCAACCATGACACACCAGTCAACTTTTCAGCATGTAAAGATGAAGCTGGAAATTTTTAGTATGTTATTTTAATACTCACATAAAAAAAAACCTCATCCAACTGCTGCTGCTTTGTTCATTATGTTTTCTTAAAAAAATAAATAGTCCACATCGCGCTATGTATCATGGGATATGTTCGGCTGCAAAGGATCCACCAGTTGAATTCTTCATGACCGGGGTATTTGTCAGCTAAATTTGTCAGCTGTATTTGAAGAAGCGGATAAAATGGGACAGCCTTCGTCATGCCGCTGTGACACACTCATCCACAAATACAGCCTTCAGAGGAGTCGGCAGCTTAATTGGGAAACAGAATGGCTTTGAACTCTCTCCTGGTTGAGGTTGCCAAGGTAGTGCCTTGTTAATCATAAGGTAGACACGTCCTAAATACCCTGCTTATGTATTTTCTACAACATAACCACAATTTACAAAATGACCATCACACTGTATTGAAGAAGATTAGAAAAGAATAAGACCTTAAACTCAGTGAAGTAATAAATTAAGTGAAAAGCAGAATCATTAAGATTACAGACATTCTGTATTATACTGTCAGTGATACAATCAAGTCTTTTTAAAACTAATGTAGTTGCCCCCTTTTGGCCTTAAGAAGGAATGTGGGCTCAAGGCACCTCCACATTAAGAAACTTTAACGCAATTCATAATCCTCTCTTCTTCAACCTCTTAACATACTTCCAGTCTGCGTCTCCACTGCAAACAATCAAGTAAAGAAAATATATATAAAACAACAACAACTGCACAAATTCACAATAGCAGTGACCAGCAGCTGACAGTTTTGGAATGCAAAATACAGTGTACTTGTTTGAATGTCAAATCCTTTCTTTATTGCATGTCTGGAAAGAAAGTGAAGAATTAAAAATTACTTCTGCCATGATGCCTCCCACAAGAGTCTACGACAATCGGTTGATGCGTTACAGAAGGGGGCGTGGATAAAGGGTAGGGGCGGGGTTGTGTGAGTCTGTGAATTCATTTGGAAGTTATGCACCTTTTAGCAATAGGTAACGCCCACTGCCGCGCCATTTTTAGCCAGTTAGCATGAACGCACTCACACACACACACACACACTTGACCTCCATGCCAAAATTCAGCCTTCTATGGCTAAAAACTGTGGCCTCCAAAGAGTGGGGAAAGTTTGACGACCAACCAGGCAACCGACTGTCAGAGCGACATACAGAGCTGCAGGTCGCAGCTTAAAAAGATGAGGAGCCTTGAAGTAATGATCTATGATCTTCTGTGCTGACCAACAGGGACTGCAATACAATAATTAGACTTGAGAAAATCCTGTCCCCTTTCAGAATAAAGATGAGCAGTAAGGTGACATGACATTATGCCATACATTGAGTGACAGATTTCTTACTTTCTGTTTTCGTTGCTTTTTTCTTGTATGTATTTAGAACTGAGGAGAGGGAAAAATGATTTCCTGTTTATAATTTTCTAATTGTGTATTGTATATTTGAAAGGATATTTACAAAGAATGGATAAGAAAGATAAGCTTTAAAACCCTGAACAAAGACAGGAGAGGAAAAGGAGCACTGAGACCAGAAACACATTGTACAAACAAAAAGACATCTCCCCATAACATTGTGGCTACTATTTATTCTTGGATTGTTGTTGGCAAAGACAGCTATGACACCTTTTGTGCTTAAGCAAGACAAATCCCCTCAAAGCCCATTACAAAGCCTGTGGGAATCTATCATAATGAGAACCATGTGGGGTTCACATCATTTGATCAAAGCATGTGGGGACTGATGCTTGAAAAATAAGAATTTGCCCCAACGAACAATGTGTAGAGCATCAGCGTGCATGTTTACAACAGCAACCTGACTAATACAGACCATTTTATGATCCTGCACTACTGTGAACTGACAGTAGACATAACAAATGTGAAACATAGAGGAAAATAATCACTTCCATGGTAATCTTCAAAATATTTACCATTAATAGACAGTGATACACCTCAGTGGCGCCGCAGAGTCCTGCCTGTCTTCTCACAGCATCCCAGACTTACTGCAGATCTCGCACAGATAACCCTGCAACCTGATTATCATTATGGAAAAAATACAATAACTACAAAGCACAGTAGAATTAAAAGATTTTTAATATTATGTTACATGGTTAAGTGTTAATATTTGAACTCGATCGACTTGTCATCCGACTGCTGCCTAAAGTGGGCAGCAAATTACAAGATGAACACAAACTGGCAAAAGTAGATCTCTAATGGGACAGAATGCTGTTCTGATACCAGATGTGGGGAGACAAATCACTCTCACCTCAGTCTTGTCTAATTGCTGTCTATTTTTAGCCATAACTGGTCACGCACTACTTGCAGAAGATGTAGAGTCGCTCTCTATCCAATTAAATAACATATATTTCCAAAATGTGACTCATAGTTCTTCTATAAACAATGTCTGAAAGGGTTATATGTAGGGCCGGACCGATGTATCAATTTGCAGATATTATCGGTTGATATTGGCCCATTGCAGATATATAAGCATCGGTTGGTATTTTCTCTGATTTGCACCAATATTTTAACTGTTTTTTAAAGCCTAAAAATTGCATGGATTGGTGATTTAAAATGGTGTAATTATGTAGTTTGTCCAGCAGAGGGTGTGTATGATAACTAATCAGTGAAGCGTTCACTGTTCAGCGAGGCAAGGACAGGAAATTTATACGTATAGCACAATTCATACATTGACGCAATTCAAAGTGCTTTACAAAATAAAAATAAACAGAAACATTCAAATTTACAAGAATTAAAAACTACAAAAAATGCAGAAATAGTACAGATAAGATGATTAAAAGTGAAAAATTATATATTAAAAAAAAGTCAATAAAATGCATAAAACAATAAATATGGCCATATCTCTATCCATCTATCTATCTGTCTTTGTTTTATAAGCCCTGGCGAGCAGGAACATTTTAAGACCTGACTTGAAAGACTGTTAAGTGCTGGCAGACCTCAGGTATTCTGGAAGTTTATTCCAGGCATGAGGAGCATAAAAACAAAAAGCTGCTTCTCCATGCTTCGTTCTAGCAATGGGAACTGCAAGCAGACCAGTGTCTGAAGAGCTGAGCGGTCTGGAAGGTTAATACCAATGAAGCTGGTCACAGATATATTTGGGTCCTAGCCCATTAAGTACTTTTAGCACGTGCAATAAAACCGTAAACTCAATTCTTTCATGAACTGGAACCCAGTGAAGTGATTTCAGCACATGAATGATGCGACTGGTTCTCTCAGTCCTGGTTAGAACTCTGGCAGCAGCATTCTGAATGAGCTGGAGTTGTCTAAGTGCACTGGAGAGCACTGATGTGTGACATAAAGCAGGAGTCTGCAACCTGTGGCTCTTGAGCCTCACGCGGCTCTTTCGCCCCTCTGCAATGGCTTTGACAAAAGATTGCATGATTACAGTTGTATTTTTTAACATTATCATTGTTGTAAGGCTTGAGCACTGTTTTTCAGGCCTAGTCCACACGAACACGGGTGTTTTTGAAACCGAACTTTTATGGCCCCTGGTTAAAAAAAAATCCTGTCCACACCACCGGTGTTATAAAAAATAACTCCGTCCATGTGAAACCGCAAAATCCACCTCAAACAATGTCATGCACATGCCAAAGCAGTAGGTGGCAATAGCACTAGTAACAGGAAGGCCATTTTAGCCAATCACAAGGCTGGAAAACTTCATACCTGAAAAACAACAATGGCGAACCGAGGATTCCTTCGCATGGACTGACAGCGAAGTTGAATTACTTCTGCATGAGCATTCTGCATGAGCAGTTGTATGATACACACTCAAAGTGCTGATAAGTTGCTAAATAGCAGCAGTATTTTGGTAACATGTTGGTGTTCCATAACAGCAACTCCGTCAGCTGGTCACGTCTAGATTGCTCCACAAGTCTCCATGGATACAACTTACTGTTTAC
>JAQFJA010000020.1:18740301-18750470 GCA_029874485.1 Naso brachycentron
CAGTGGATAAATTTTTTTTTTTTTTTTTTTTTTAAATCCTGTTTGATTTGTGTCCAGAATTACACAAATAATGTCCATCAATTTAAATGAGAATTTTTCATGTGAAGAAAGTCTATGTCATCAAACGACTGGTGTATTAGCTTGTGAAAATACGCAATTATACAGATTCCAACACCGGTCGCGTAACTGACGTCATAACATTTTCCCTCCTCTGACTCACAGAAGCGAGGTTTTCACCTCTTTTAATCCTTTTCCGCTCATCCTGGAAAAAAGCTGTGAAATCTGCCAAGCTAACGGCCATGTCTGGATTGATGATGTACATTGTCTTAAACGAGACATGTAGTTCACTGAGCGGTCTCACAAAAAGTGTTGTTTCACTTTACTATTTGACGACAAAATTGAACTTTCTTTACATGAAAAATTGTCTTTTAAATTGCCAACCATCATATGTGAAATTCACTGCACAAGCCAAATGGGATCAAAAAATAATTTGTCCCTCTCCACTGACTACTGTTGATATTTTTTTCAAAATTAAGGTCCCATGGCCTAGAAGAAGAGGGGCGTGACTATGGCACTCCACTAAGGGAGGAAACCCAAGCAATATGCTGAAACATCCTTATATCCGACATGGACTGAAATTCCAGGACTGCCATGTATTTGACACTCTCTGAGCGTCACTGCTTCCTAACGAAGCATGTTACTGAGAATAAATGTCCTATGTTAGAGAGAAACATCAACATCATGCAGGCAGGTTCTGCACTTTCCTCACATCAGGATGAGAAAGAATCAATAAGGTAATAGATAATGAAGCCTGCCAATAAGTAGGATCAATAATGCTGCTGGTGATGATTAAATCTCGTCGATTCCCATCCCTCGGCAAGCCGAACAACATGCCAGCCAAACATACTGAAGCAAGCAGAAAGTTACAGAGCACTGCAGCAGAGCAGAGGACGACAGGTCGACTTGACACAGACCGATGAGAGAGAGAGGGAGAGGATGAAGAGGGGGAGGATGAAGAGGAGGAAGGAGGAAGAATGCAGATTACCTGAGAAAGCAAGCTGCAAGTGAGGAGGTAGGGCAGCCTGTGACCCTGACTGGAGACTCTTATACAGATCTGAGGAGAGATGGAGGGAAGGTGAGAGGGAAGAAGACAACAACAATAAAGGGGAATATGGAAAAGATGACGCAGTGTGTGTGCGTGTTTGTGCGTGTGTGTGTGTGCGTGTGCGTGCGTGTGTGTGCGTGTGTGTGTGCGTGTGTGTGTGAGACCAGTAACAAAAGAGAGGAGACGATCAAAGTGAAATTACATATGAGTACAAAAGGTTGAGATGACAGCAACAGACACAAAAGAGGAAGAGGACAAAGAGGGAGACGGTGAATTATCAAAAAAGGAAAATGCCGAGCGGGTCACAGCGAGAGAGGACAGGCTCAGCGACACAGTGAACGTACTGCTGGAATACTTTACTATCATCGTACATACAGACACGCACGCAGTAAGAAAAAAAACTGAGGCTGGGATTAAAATGAAGACTATTAAATTTTAAAAAGTTCCAATTTATCACTTATGAACTAATAATCTTTCCTTGCCAGGCGGAATAAATCTGCCATGCATTCAGTGATTTGAAGAAAATATGAGGAGTTCATTTGCAAAAACATCTTTTGTGTTTTTTGCTGTGAACTCTAAAGAATGTGAAACTGGTGTTGGGTTATTTAATTTATGTCAAATGTGTATTAATCCACAGCTTAAAAAAGCCCCCAACAAGTGCTCTTCTCACTTCTGTTTGAATAATGTACCCAGGACGTCACAAAAGGCGATTTCAAATGAAACTTAGGCCTTGTTCAGACTGCAGGCAAATCAAATTCTTTCCAATGTGGAACTACAATAATTGGAAAAATGGAGATACATCTTGCTATCCAAACACTTGCTCTGTCACATCATGGTGCCAAACTCCGTCGCAACAGACAGACTTGAAACGGACTGCTGAACATTGTGATGTTCCGTGCTGCAGTCATGGCGGGCTTCACTGTGCAGCAAGAGGTTTTTTGGCCATGTGGAAAGCAGTGACTGTTGGGAGCATGTCTTCCTTGAGACATTGGTGTGCAAATTTTAGAATGAGCTGCAGGACATTGTGTCAAGATCTGTCCCCCAGTATCCATAAAATGACGCAAAGACCCTCTGATGTCTGATTTTAACGAGCCGAGCTTATGGACTGAAGAACAAATCCGTACAAATTGGATTTGAATCGCATTTCAAGCCACCTCACCATGTGGTTTGGATCTGATTTGCAAAAATCAGATTTCATGTGGGGTTTTTTTGCTATTCAGACTTAATAAAAATCAATCTGGATACGACAAAAATCCAATTAGGGCAGGCAGTCTGAACAAGGCCTATATGTTTTGTTTAACGATCTATACACTTTTTTAAAGGCCTCTACGTCTTTTGAATAGAATCAGTAAAGCTGAGCGTCACAGAGGAAATTCAGAATACATCTAAGTTTTGTTTTTGTATTTTTACAAAATGTACAACAGTAAAAAAATACAATAAATCACCAACATAATCCCCTAAAAATAATAAAGTCAGCTATGTGTTGTGCCCTTTAATGTTGCTGCACATGTTTTGCGTGACGACAAACACGAGAGCTAAGGCCTGAGTGATGAGTTCTGTTGTGTGCCCACTCACCCATTAGGTCGCTTTGTGCTAGGGGGTATCCTGAGTTGGAGCTGGGGGCTGAGCCCATGCCAGTGGCCCCTGGGGCTCCAGGAGGGCTGAAATTGAGCAACGGGGGGAACTGGAAGGGTAGCGAAACGGGCACCAGGCCTCCCAACATCCCGAAGCCCAGAGGCAGAGCGGAGGGGCTGCCCAGGAGGGGAGTGCCTGTGGTCGATACCTGCCAAAACACGATGCAATTAAAGCAGAGATCAAAGTTGTTGTTTTGTTTTTACCCATTTACTTTGAACAGCGAGTCCATTGTCCACACTCAATAAAAGACGGGCTTTTGTCAAAAATTGTTCTTGTTCCAAAGAAACTAACCTGGGAGAGGTGTGATGTTGTGGAGGACGTGGCCAAAGTTCCTGAAGCCGCCCAACCGTTTCCTGCCTTTGAGCTCTGATTAGACCCGCCCACAATCCTCTGCCTCTGCCCATGATTGGCTGAGACTGAAGGTGCAGACGCTGAGGGAGTATTGTCTGGGCGGCTGCAGACAGCTGATGCCACTCCCTTGTTGGTGGAGTTGTTGATGATGCTACTGTTGCTCGTGGTGGACTGAGTCTTCTGGCCTCCTGCGAAGCTGCAGCTGCCCTGCGTCTGCTTCACCTGCCCACCGCCCGACACGCTGAAGGGGGGCCGGAAAGTTTTGGGGGTTTTTGAGGAGTATTGGTGCTGTTGGCTAGGGATCAACTGATGGGACAGCGGGTGTGAGGGCGAGGATGAAGGGGAGGGGGAGGAAGATGGAGGTGGGGTGGGCGCAGGGGGTCGAGGGGTGAGTTTGATGATGGGAGAGGAGTTGCTGCTGTGGGAGGACTTGGTAAGTGTGGCCTGCATTGGCGTGATGAAGTTGGGCTGATGATGGTGGTGTGTGTGGGATTTACCTTGAGAGGAGTGTGAGGTGTGGGAGGTGGGGGATGGAGAGGAGGACACCGGGGAAGGCGGGCAGAAGGACTGTAAGCCGGGGTGGGCGGTAGAACTAGAGCGTGACTGTGAGGAAGGCGAGGAGGAAGGTGTGATGCTGCTGCTCACGGCGCTGTCGGTACCGCTGATGCCACCAGCTTTGGCACTGCTCTTGGCCAGTCCTTGAGGGCCACCCATAGGTCCCAGCATCCCCACGGGGCTGACGAAGCCCTTCTGATGGGGAGGAAGCAGAGGAGAAGCCGTGGGAGGTGGCCGCTGCTTTGGAGGTGATGGGGAGGGGTGTGGTTGCATCTTGCCGCTCGTGCCCATCACTGAGCTTGGCCTGTGATTGAGTGATGCCATGGTAACAAGTCTCTGTGCCTGGGTTTGGCCAATGGTTCCTGATCCCTTGATTGGGCCATAAGGACCATTTGCAGTCCTGGAGGCCAGCGACAGGCCTGCCACCTGCGCACGAACCATGGAGGTGACAACGGGAGACGAGGAAGAGGAGGTAGAAGAGCAGGTAGGGAGCGTAGTTGTTGTTAAATTCCCTGCAGACGCAGCTGCAACATGAGCCGTCTCCACCTTTGACAGGGAATGCTGCTGAGTTGTGGATGCGACTGAGGCAGAGAGCTGTGAGGCCGAGGGGTAGTGAGGTGTGACGGGCGGAGGAGAAGACGTGGGGATTTGCAGAGGTGGAGGTGACAAGGGGCTGTCTGAGGGGCCCAGGCCCTTGGTTGCATTGCTGAGGAGAGCCAGAGCGTGGGAGATGGAGTCCAGGGAGGGAGCAGTCAGATCTTCATCCAGAGAGTCCGACAGACAGATGGGCTCCGAGGGTGAGGAAGAGGAGAGGGGCTGGCGGTTGGAGGTCAGAGCGGATGTGGAGGTGGGCAGAGACAGGTTGGAGGTCATGGTGAGAGGCGGTTTGTGGATCCAAAGACCCTCCTGGACAAGAAGAGACACAACATCACAGTCAGCAACCGAAACATACTGTCAGTTCTCGCATACCTCCGAGGCAGAAAAACAGGCTTTTATTTCCTGTTACATGATTCTTCGGTTTCATTTCTTTGCTTTTATTTCTTTTGTCTTTATGAATTCAGTATATCTTATTTTTCCACACCAATAATTTCATCAATAGTCAAGTCGGGCCCAGTTCATGCCCCCCGACCCCAGACTTTGGAGCAACCTGCCTGAGGTGATCAGGATGGCAAAGTCTGTCTCCTCTTAAAATGTATACACAAGCTTTCCTGTGATTCTGTTTTACTTTTCCCAGATCAAATGTTTTATTTATTTTTATCTTTTATTTACTTGATATGCCTTTTCATTAAAATACTACTGTACTGATATTGTTTTTATGACTACACTTTTATGATTCCTGTTGTTTTGACCATGTAAAGCACTTTGTAAACCTTGTTTTGGAAAGGTGCTATATAAATAACGTTTTTGTTTTTTTTTTAATTAATAGTGATGTCACATCCTCTCAATGCAGGGTCTGGATCCTCCAGAGGACGTATTTGTAGACCGACTGTGTCACAGCGGCGATGAAGCAACAAAGGCTGTCCTGTTTTCTAAGCTCCTTTAAATGCAGCCGACAAATCCACCAGTGTGATGGACACGACTGGTAGATCCTTTGCAGCCCAACATATCCCATGATTCATTGTGCACCGCTGAGGATTTTTTATTTTTACAAGTGAACTTAACAGACAAAGCAGCGGCAGTCAGAGGATATGCTTTTAAATGTAAATATTAAAATAACACATTTCTGACTCGTTCTTTACATGCACATAAGTTAACTGCTGTGTCATAGTTGCTAGGTGACAGGAGCGGTGCGTCATGGAGGAGCAGTTGGTGACAAAAACAGGAAATGCTTCGGAGACCAGACAGTCTCATTTAACAGTAGTTTTAGTTCAGAAATTGATAGATTAACAAACAACAGAAAATGCTGTGTTTGGTGGGGATATTTTCATGTTGATTCAAAGTACTGCAAAGAAGAAACTACTTGAATTATGCAAATCAATCAATAATAAAATAAAATAAAATAATAAAAAAAATCTGTTGCAAAATAGTGATTATAACAGGAATCAGAGCTGTAAAAATGTACTAAATTTACCATGTAAGCTGTTGTAGTAGGCATGCAATTTTCTCTACTATTCCTTTATTTGTCTATGTTGTCCATTAATATTTAAGTACAAGTTTTGAGAGAGTTACATCTATCAAAACAAACCTCCAACACAAAAATAATGGAATAAGACCTTTGGTACATTAAATACTGTCAATCTGTTTCAGTTTTATTAGTCATAGAATATAAAAAGAATTCTAAATAGAAATTCTGTTTTCAGAACAGAGTAAATATGATATTATGAGACAGTGAGTTTAGTCCATTATGTTTGGTTAATGATCGAACACTGTTTGCTAAATGACTTCAGATTAAATCGTTTAATTTGTCTCGCATAGCAAGTCTAATCTCCACGGTGCTGTAGACAGGTCTGCCAGCACCCATCATCATTCTGCTAAAACACAACAACAACAACCACAAAAACATTAAAACAAAACAAACAAAAATCGAACACTTGGGCTTTTTAGTTTTAAACCAATCACAATCATCTTGTAGGCAGTGAGCCCGCCTCAGGCGAAAATGTAACAGGCAGATAGAGGAGGAGTGGAAGAAAACCAAATAAGCGGCTTAAACCCAGACTATCATTTTATGAACTATACAATTTAAAAAAAAGAAAAAAAAAGAAGTGAGCTAAATATTTTTACGTATTAGCAAGCACAAGATGTAAGTCGTCACTCACCTTGGCTTTGGCCTTGGGCCCAGGCACCATTCTTCTCTTGACTCTGTATGGAAACAAGCCAGCAAACATTCAGACTTTTCTATTTACATTCTGCATTCACGCCTCAGATAAAACCCCCCAGCAGGTGTTGAGGGAACATGAGCTGTGTGAGATACTCACAGGTTTCCAGTGAGGTGACTGTGAACGGAAAGACTCTCCTTCAACAAGATCCTGAGCAAAGGAAACACAGCGTTAATGCCAGGGGAGAAAAATGGCAGGAGTAATGTTGGGTTAAATCTCCCAAGCAATTTCTCAAAATCCATCAGAATTTAAAGATCATAGATTTCATAGAGTTGTCCCGTATCGACCCCCCCCCCCGGCCTGATTGCTCCACTCTAACGTAGCTGGAGCGTGCTCAGGCTACCTGATCTATGGAGTGCAACCAGAATTTTTACCCAAATTCACATCCTGTAATAAAATGTTTAAATTGTTCTGGTATCTGCGATCTAAAAGACAGTCACAGATTTTTCCACTGCTCTTTTTCTGGACTTTGTACGCTGTTGTCTGCCTGAATATAAAGAGAATACACCAAGAACAGTCACAGGGATGTTGGTGCTCCGTGTCTGTGCTCGTGCCAGGGTCGACAAAACGTGCCGTGCTCGGGCGGTACGGAGCGCTCGCACTAGTCAAACAAACTGGACTTTGGGGGTCAAATGTGCGTAGGCACTGCCCTTAATTGCGCTACGGCATTGCTACTGATTTGAGATAAGTCTGGAAAAATTATAGACAATTAAGAAAATCGTGTGTGTTTGTTTTGCTGTTTACTAGTAACAGAAACGGAAGCACAGATTACACAAACAAAAGATTATTTTATGGAAATGTAAGTTTTTGGAGTAAAGAGGTGCTGGAAGTTAACAGGGACTGCTCAGCTTTTTCATGTGTGTTTATTAGATTTCTAGGTGCTCTGGCTGTGCTCTGTTTTACAAACTTCACTAAAACTGAACTCCCACTACTGCAGTGATGGCATCTGCCCACCTGCCCACACACGGACACACTGACTGTCTGCACACGGAGCAAAAAGAGGAGAGAGACACCAGGCTGCTGCTGCTGCTGCTGGTGCAAGAGCCGTGGAGTGCATTGATGTTTGTCGCTTTTTAGAAATAAAATCGCTAAAGGCTGATTTATGGCTGTACATAGGTGCTAAGCAGAGTCTGATGCCGTAACCTATTTAAGCAGCCGACACCATTGTGAGCATTTATAGATGTGCATTGGTTTGTCTGTGTTGAAAGCCTATAGACATCATTCAGAGGCTGGCACCCACCCTCTGAGTTCTAGCTTCAGGTGGAAGCCAACAGGCTGTAGCAGTTAGCATCAAACACAGAGTCCTCCATAATTTTGGAGGTCAGTAAAACTTTACGGACAGCACTGCAGCCAGAGTTCCACTCCCACTCTTCAGTAGCCCAGCGTGCAGCACATTTCTGACAACTTTTGACCAAGCAGACCAATCACAGCTTTGTGGCACACGTCGCTGCGGCGTGTAGTTACATTTCTGCAGAAATGCCTGTCAGGCTACAGCATAGGTATACAGAAGCATAAATCAGACATAAAAGGAACTGAAAAGTCACGTAATCTATCGAGACAGTTGATCACAGTGTGTCCACGATTACAGTTCGATGCAGAAGATGCAAAGAGAGGTGGAGCTCACAGACAGACATTTTGTGTTTATGAAAGCAGAATGGTTGCGTATATCACACAGACAGCTTGTTAATAGTTTAAACAGTAACTGTAGATGAGTGACGTCATTTTGGTTTTTTCTTAATTTTTGTTCTTATTTAAAAGTTGTTTAGAAAAGTTAAGTGTAAAATGCAACACAATAAATACACCATGACGGCTTCAGATGGACCATGTGATCAGTATCAGCAGATGATAATGATTTTCTGTAATTTTCTAATCACCGAGAAGGAATTTGTATAATGGGTGCTGCTTAAGCGCGTAAGCACATAAACACACACACACACACACACACAAAAACACACACACACAGACCTGGCCTGCATCCAGCCCTTGGGCCATAGTGGTTTGACCTCGTTCTCTAAGAAGGCCTTGAGGTAGTCCTCCACAGACAGAGAGCACTGGTTCTCCATCTCATAGCAGCTCAGTTTCACTCGCACCAAACTGCACAGCAGGTTCCTGCACAAACACAAATATTCAGTTCAACACAAACTATTCCATATTAAAATCTAAACTGGACTGCATGTGTTTGGCACAGAATGACAGAGGAGTCTGTGATTCTTCAGTGAGGCTGACGTGAAAACAAAACAAAACTGTTTGCCTGAATGTGGAAGTCATTATGAAAATGAATTATTTTTGAAAAGAAGCTGCAAGTCAGTGGAGAGCTTTTTGTTATTTCATTAGGACACTAATTCTTCAATAAAAGTTTCCACATGTTGCAGTCAAACAATCCTGGGCTTTCTAAACTAAATTTTGAGAGGAAATTCATCTATTTTATAAATCAGAGTCCATTTACTGGTTTCGTGGAGTACTGCTGTCTGACTGAAAAGGCTGTAAGACGCGTTCTGAGGCTCCTAGAGGCTTGTGTAAGCCTGATGACTAAATTGGAAAACAACGATGATGAGACAAAGATGTGATAAAAACTAATGCAAGGGCACAAAGGCAAACCTGCAGCAAATACACAGCCCACGTTCAGCCAGCTGCTCCAGCTGCTCCAGCTGTTCCAGCAGGAGAGTCGTCCATCATTACCTGAGCTTGTCGTCCCAGACAAACTTCTTCCGCGGGCCCATCACCCTTTTTCCCGGCTTTTCCTCATCTTCCTCCTCCGAGCCATTCTTATCGCCCTCTTCTGATTGCTGCCTGCAGGACACACACACACAAACACAGGAATATATCAGCATACTTGCACAAATTCACAGACAAACTATTTTGTGTTTGTTCAGTTTAGTTTGAGTTGGTCGATATAACCAGTGAAAACAAAAGCAACAAAAAGGATTTTCTTACTTTGCAACCTTGGCCATGCAGTCCATGTTGTATCTGGCTATCTGCTCTGGCATCACACTGCACACCGCCAGCTTGAGCTTCAACAGCGGTGTCCGTAGTCGATCATCCTGCGAGACAGAGAGGAGGAAGACAGGGATGAAGGGAGAAACGCCAAAGTAAAAAGTAAGAAAAAGTTGCAAAGGGATGAGATTGAAGTCGGTGTAAGCAGAGTGGGAAAAGACGGATGCAGACAAACAATGTGAGAGACGAAAAAAGAAAAGGAAAAGAACGAAGAAAGAACAAATAAAAGTCAGAAAGAGGTAACAGAAGAGAGAGGACGGAGGCAGCAGAGGTAGCAGAAGGAAAAGTCAAACAGGGAGAGAGTGGGGGAGGATGCTGATGTATTTTGTCAGCGGTGCACGACGAAAGACATTTGGAAGCCCGTTTTAAGTGGCACTAATCAGCCTACACATTACCGACTGATGGCTGGGGATTAAAAGCCACATCAAAAGACACGAAACATGTGGAGGAACAAGAGGATCAGTTTAAGGGCTACAAAATAAAGGCTGAAGGAAGCATCACAAATTCTCAGTGTATGAAAATCAGAATGTGACGGAAACGCTTGGAATAATTTGTTGCTTCCGTGATTCATTCGTTACGATTTGGTAGAATGCAGTAAGGTCAAAAAAACACAAGCAGGAAGTGGTGAGACAAGTAATGAAACAAGCAAATCAAACAGCCCAAAACATGCAGAGTACAGATCCCGTCTCCTTTCAATGTCGGTTCTAAAGGAC
>JAQFJA010000020.1:18758150-18768233 GCA_029874485.1 Naso brachycentron
GTGGAGGCAGGCTAGCACTTCCCATTGACTACCAGTGTTTGAGCTAAGCTAATTAGCAGTGAGCGAGCTCTGCCCGTGTCTTCCTTGTTACTGCACACAGTCGAAAGAATGGTATCTATGTCATAGTCTGGAACTCAGGAGGGAGGCAAATAACAAAAAGAAAATAAAAAGTTGGTATATCCTTTTAATAAAGTGCTTTTAAGAAGATATAAATATATCAAGATGTAGCCTAAAAATAATACAATATTATTTTGAGCCCATATCACCCAGCCCTAATAACTGTAAGCGCTGGACTGTGTGTCATCCTTATCCTCCTTAACAGGAGTATGTATGGACTTTCACTGACTTTCAGTGTCAAATATATTAAACAATTAAAAAAAAAATTCCAGGCCTGATATTGTGAGTCTGAAACACCGTATAACAATAATTTCATGATCAGTTCCTGTATGTGTTACGGTAGCCTCACCTTGTCTCCGTCTCCCTCCGAGTCGGAGGCCGCTCTGAACTGCAGCGTGCCTGTGTTGATGTAAAATCCCCCCAGCTTTGTGGTTAAAGACGCAGGCACCAGCTCATCATACTGAGAAAAACAACAAAAGAAGACAGTTTGTGGTATCAGATCACAAGAATCTGGAGAACAATGAATCCTCTTACATAACAAACGCAGATGTTGTCTGCCGATCCAAACATATTGAGTAACTTAAAATGTTTTTATTAACATTTCACAAAGCAGCTCGTGCTCCTCTGCTGCTTAGTGAAAATAGATAACTTGTGTTGAGCCAAAATAAATAATTCAGTTAAGAGAATCTCAGTCTCTCCGGGCCACAGATAAAACACTTTTCAACACGGAGCATATCAAAACAGAAAAAGGGGTCAAACAGGCGTTTCCAATTTGTGAGCACAGAGGGGAAAGCTGTCAAAACAATACAACAATTATAATATAATGGCAGAGAATTCATACAAACAGCATAATTCTAGCTTTTACAGTCAGACAGGGAGTGATACGCTCTGAATACTGAACACCAAACACTGTCAAGCAAAAAACAATGACATATCCCTGTGTGGACAGCGGGAGCACATACATATTCATGAGTCATGAGGATGATTTTAGAGCCTACTCTCAGGTTGGTTATGTGAAGGGACAAGTGTCTATCTTTAGCAGCGA
The DNA here is from genome assembly GCA_029874485.1 of Naso brachycentron. Lineage (NCBI taxonomy): Eukaryota > Metazoa > Chordata > Actinopteri > Acanthuriformes > Acanthuridae > Naso > Naso brachycentron. The sequence goes on from JAQFJA010000020.1 coordinate 18,759,313, forward strand.
CACTGAATACATTGTATTGAAATGCCAGGCCAAGAAATAAATATTTAACCACAGACGAATAATCTGCAGCTCAACACAACAACAAAACCTGAACAGCAGTTCAGGAATGTGAGGAGGACGGCAAATTAATCAGTCACTAATACGGGAGCGATTTGAATAATTCGGTACTGAAGATCAAAGAAGACGTCTGACTAAATAAAAAGTGACATCCGGGAAACAAGGACAGGTGAAAAGTCAAGTGGTCATCAGTAAAGTGAGGGCTACTCACAGCTTCTGAGTTGTCAATGAATGGGTCTGTTTCGTCATAACCAAAGCCGATATCGATCAAATCTTGCATTCTGTCCTTTCTCTTCTTCTTCCCTGTGTTACCCTGAAACAAGGAGAAAGTCCCAAGTTTTAAGTTTTAATTCTGATTTTTATAATTTTCCAAGTAAACTCCTTACATTTCCTCAAAACTTAATCTCAAAATTGCCCAACTGTCAGAGTGCACAATGACAAAAGCCCTGACTTTCTCCACATGAAAGTTGATTTAGAGACATTTGGTCTTCTTAAAGCACTTTGACTTGTGACCCACTGCTTAGAAAAACGAACCGTAACGATGCACATTAATACATGGCACAAAACAGCTATTTTAGTAAAACTGGGTCACATTTTACAGAGAAAAGGCCTGCTGGTTTTCCCTCTGATGTTCGACGACTGCTCTGTCTGTCTGCTGCTGCCTTTTATTTTAGCGGAGCTGTCACCAGCAACGACCCAGTGCTGCAGCTGCAGCTTCAGTCTGCAGGCGGCCTACATGTTGCTTTCAAGAACCTCTGTGAATCACAGAGTTGAGGCAGAGCAGTCGTAGGACATCATCTCTGTAAAATATAACCCGGTTTTACTCAAACTGTTGTTTTATGCGACATATGAACGTGCTTCGTTGAGTTTCCTCTTTCGAAGCAGTGGGTCTCGGTCAAAGTTACATGGTGTTGCTTTAAGAAATCGAACACTAATCGCAAAACTAGAGCCTAAATTAACCATGCTGACATATCAAATTGTACTGGCTTTGTGCAAATATTTCACTACGGGCCAATAAGTAAAAAACCGAGTAACAGAAATGCCAAAAGATATGTTTGAGGTCATACACAAACATTTTCTCCATTTCTCTGAAAACACAGAGAATGTTTTCCAGAAATGCTCACAGTAACTTTATTTCCTTAGAAAACAAAGAGGCCTCCGTGTCAGTGAGCAAATTTTATAACTAGTGTATAAATCTATTGCCTAATGTTTCTCAACCTTTCATCTTCCTGCCTGGTGCGGTAACCTGAACTGTAGATTTTGGAATAAACTCTCCAAGATTGTGTCCATGGCAGGCAAAATAGTGGGTAAACCACAAAAGTCTCTGTCTCAACTTTTCACTGATAGGACAAGAAGAAAGCGAGGAACATCCTGGCAGATAACTACCATCCACTCTTCTGCCAGTTTGAGCTTCTGAGCTCAGGGAGGTGCTACAGAGTCACCCTGGCAACTAAAAATGTATTTATTGCTGCTACATGCAAGTGGAGAGCAGAGGGCAAATTTCCACCCCTGGTGGACAATGAAGATTTATTCTATTCTATTATGTTTCCTGTCCACCAGAGAGCACTGACAAGTCTTGTTTAAGCTGTAACATATAACAGTCAAAGTTCTCTAAAAACAAACAACAAAAACACAAAAGCAATAAAAGGGATCTTAATTTAAAAAATGTTTGTAGCTTTCGGTAATGTAAAAAATTCCATATAAGACATTAGACTTACTTCAAAAATTTTACACTCTCAAATATCCATATCAATCGAGTGATGTAAACAATTCATAGAGACTCTAAATGTCACTAATTTTGCTCCTGATTTTCTCCCCCATTTCTTTCTTTCTTTTTCCCTTTTTAAAAAAAAAAAAAAAAAAAAAAGGCTCCCATACATAGCGGGTGTCAGTCAGAGATTAGGGTTGACAATCACAGTCACATGATGATATACCCTGGAGTTCATGATGCCACTTCTGTAAAAACTGATCTTTTAACCTCTGCTCAACTGCTAATTTCAGCCCGACAGCGGCAGACAAAACGCGACACAGCAGCCCATCTTTGTGACAGCTTTTCTTTGGCAGTTCAGTGTGTAGGAGCCTGAAGACGTTGTTGTTTTCATCTGAACTGAGTGTCTAAGAAGTCGAGGGTGTCTCCTGTTGTACAGACTGTAAAGCTCTTTGAAGAAAAGTTATGACCATTCTGCTCATTTTTTGTTTACTGTTTGTGTTTGTGAGTCATTATATCACTTAATCAGCTTTTTAAACTCTTAAATATCAATACTAATATCGACCTCATATATCCTTTATCTGTCTACTGTTTTTAAAAAAACGATGGTGAATCCAAAATAACTACTCCTTTTATATACAGTGCTTTGTTTTGGTGTGATTTGCGGAGTATTGTAGATATTTGTCATATGTGATGTCTTCAATCTCTCAAATTAGATGGAACTACATGCCTCTCGGCTTGCAGTGTTTGAATCGCTAAATAATTTATATTTCATAAAGTCAAAAGCAAAGCCTAGCTTTGTCAGTTTAGCTAGCTCGCTTCTCGTCGATGAGCTTTCTTTTGTGCAGCGATATGGTTAAACAGTTAAACATTAAACTGCTCCCGATAAAGCCTGGGGATTATCTTGAGTGACAGGGTCGTGGTTTCTTGAAACACACTCTGCAGTTGAGTTTAAATACTTTTTTGGCACAATCAAGTCCAATTATATTGTTAGTGGGCAGACATCTCTCTAGCAGATGTCTCCAAAACAGTGCAACTCACATAAAGAAATAGCACAACAGGAAGAAGTAATAATAATAATATATACCAATAAACCATTTGATTTAATTTTGGAGTGAATTGTCCCTTTAATGTGAGACTTCATACACTTAAAATACAGAGATTTCAAATAAAGACATTAATAAATAAGCAAGAACTCACATATTTATTTTCAAACTTTTTGGCCAGGGCCTCAACTTGTCGTCGCTCTCTCTCGTCGTCGTTGAAGGGGTCGTCAGGATTGTGGGCTGAAGTCACACTCGGAGGTTTATGCTTTGCCTGGAACAAATCAGTGAAACGAAATATTAATGATTACGAAACAGACTGTGTAAAAAAAAATGATTCACCAACATTGCGATGAAGCCACACTCCTGTGGGGGCATTGTGGGTGCTGCTGTAGTTTGATTTGCGTTGCATGGAGGCCAGACTTGACCAAACAATGATTTGTTTGAGGAATAATGGTAAAACAGATTTTGGGATCGGTTTGTTTTAAACCACTACAAATAATGTATTGAGTAATTCTGATACCAATATCAGTATCTGAATATGCCTCCAGCAAGTATGCAGGTCTGTGGACCAATCGGATACCATGCAATTTATTAGCTGCGAAACGATACCTAGCTACTTTCCAATTAGCTCAGTTAGCTCTGACTGATGTTACAACCCTGAAGTAAATTCTTCTTTGGCGTTTTAAAACAGCACTCAGGAAGTTGTGCTGTGCTGCCACGGGCAACTACTTTTTTTAAAAGCAACAAATAAGAATGGAGAGAAAATGTCTGCATTCTGCAATATTTTAACTGAAAATTCAAAGGAGATGTGTAAGGAACTGTTTATCATGCGCTGGTATTGGCCCATACACAAGTTTGGGGATCGGAAACGGAATCTGGAGGGGAAAATGGTACAAGAAAATCTCTAATAATGCACACGTTATTATTTAACAAATATCAGAATTACCTGGGTACTTCTGTCATTTACATGTATACTTGAATCAGTATTGAGGCATATTAGATCAGTGTCGAAAGGATCAAATTTGAATTGAATTTTGAGGTGCTTGACAAAACCCAGAGTTACGTTTTGATCAGCCCATCATTAGGGGAGGGGGAAAAAAATGAATATGTCGTAATATCGCGATAACTTGCATGACAATATTTTATGGATTCGTAGATACCAAGTATCGATATTTAATTAAATAAATTCGGAATGAATGTTGCAAATGCAAACTCGACTTTTAGCATAATAGAATGATAAAAATCAGCTGACTTTTCAGTCCACTAGATGGTCCTAAGTGCTCACCAGTGAGGTAACAAAAAAAGCAATAAAAAATTATTAAAGGGTGATGAATAGACTGAAAAAATGTATCATATTGGATAAAATAGATGCTGCTGGCAGAGTTTTACTTTGGGAAAATGACTTGCAGTTCAAAAAAAGTGAGAAAATCGCAATATATGATTTTGCAATACCCAACACATCATAATATCGTGATAATATCGTATCGTGGGACCTCTACACAACCAGCTTCAGCGTGGCATCTCGTCACTGACAAACCTCCATGGATCAAAAAAAGTATATAATAATAGTATAATATAATTACAATATTGCCAGCAAAGTTGAAATAACTGACTCTAAGCTGATGACAAACAAAACGTGGGTATGACCACATTTAGATGAGAAATATTTAATTATTCTGTTTTGCAAACTTTTTGTCCTTCATTCCCCCACTCATGCAGAAGTGCATGATCCCAAACTGCAGAGCATCAAAATGAGGCGAGCTTGTGCTGGAGCCACTGGGCTCGGACATTCGCCATGCTCCCATGCTACATCCTGTTACTTCCATCAGCACTGCTCTCCCATCCATCCACCAGCCGCTGCCAGAGGGCCAAACTGCATGTGGCATTTCAAAGTGCTGTAATGGCTGTGTGTGACTGGGCTGTTGCTGGGCAAGTCAGAGTGAACAGGACACAGGTAGCGGCACAAGATGAGCTTCATCGCTACATGAGTACAAAAAGCAGGAGGTTGACCGCTTCGAAGCGCCGCTGAAGTTGGGAAGCACACGGAGTGGACTGAAAAACTGCCGCTTTGAGTCGTAACTGCTACTAATGGTCACTTTCAGCCACGCTTGTCCACGGAAGGACAAGGTGCAAAACCCCCATTACTTAGCGTTAGCGATGACAAGTCCACAAAAACACTTGCAAGAGCGATAAAATGAACTCCAGCTCCGGTCTCACTCGGCCGCAGTGATGTTAGTTGAAGTGTGAGATCCTACCTGGAGGTTCTGGATGAGTTCGCTGTAATTAAACTCGACGGAGGAGCGGTCGTCGGGCTCGGATAAGGACAGGTTGAGCCGCACCGTCGCCCTCTTCTCGGCTCCAGCCTTGTCCCTGTCGCCGGTTTTACCGAGACGGTCGCTGCTGGCAGCACCTCCTGCCCCGGTCGCTGCCTCGACCTCTCCGGCTCTGCCGAAGTTGAGGTCGGCCTCATCCTCCAGCCGGCGTTTCCTAGACTCCGCGGCTGCTCCAGCTGCGAAGGCCGAGAGGGTGACAAATTGCACTTTTCTCGGTTCGGCCATTTGGATGAGCTGCCTGCCTGTCTAAACCTCCGGACAGACAGCGACAGCGAGGAGAAGAGCTACTTCGCGAAACTACTCCAAATTGGTGGATTGAAGAAGGTTTCGCGAAGCTCCGACGGCTGCTCGGTGCCTAGACGGACGTTAAGGCCTCGTCCGCACCATACGAATTGAACTCCAGGGGATGCGACGGTCGGGGAAAAGTTGTTTTTTCGGCAGCTACTCGCATCCTCAATTTGCTATGGGACCGAGACATTCACAGGAGCCATCTTGGGTTTCGGGAGTAAATAAAATATCAGAAGAGAGGGGTCGCTGCGCCTGCGCGTACGCACAAAACGGAAGCACCGTGACACAGGGGGGTCATCACGTCCAATCAGCGTGTGCCCCGATCCTACACCCGCCTCTGTCACAACAGGCGATAATAACACCAGTATCAGTACTATTATGACCTTTATAAAGTGTCTTAGGACAGGAAGGAAGGACACCCTGTGGAATAGCCAGAGCACGTGCTGTGTCTGCCCAGATATTGACACGCAGCTTCGACTCGGTTTACAGAATCGACAGCTTTCATTTGATGCTTTCCTTTCACTCTATTCAGAAGAATGCTGAATTGTGCATTTTTCCACAATGGCACCAGCACACACTCAAACATCAAATCCTAAACGGAAGAAAGCAAGCCCGTTGATTGGCTGCCTCAGTTAACCCCCTAAACACAGCAAAGGCAGCAATGACCACCTGTTGACGTGCAGTATTTTCGTAGCAGGCATAGTCCTAATTAATTCATGAATAATGATAAAATTTTATTTTACGTGCAGGCATCTTTGAGGGCACTAAGGGACACATCACAAACACAAAGTAAATATCTTCTTTCATAGAGCAGTAAAAACTTGAGAGAAAAACTTTGTGAATACATTAAAGTTTCACATTGATGTTTTCTAGAATCCATGGCCAGATTTACCGTTTTGAAAGCCTCAGGGCAAAACTTTGCACTCGGGCCCCTACGAGCCCCCACCTACCGCCCCTGTGCAATGTTATCAGCCCTATCAAGTAACTAAATTCTAAATTAAACGGCCACTTCATTGATCTTACAAGACAACCAGTTAAGTCATCATGAGGGGTAAAACTTACACGAGGTACATATTAAGGCTTTTTCTTTTTCTTTTTTTTTAACAGGTGTTTCACTGTACAGATTTTGTGTACACATCAGCATTTGCAGATTATTTCTGTCAAGACAGTTACGTTATCAACAACCCACATTAAAAAAATGATCATTTACAGAACTGGTTGTTCTTCAGAGTGAAGTATGTTTCTGCATTAACATCTCTCGCCCTGATCATTTTCAAAAATAATCTGAGTACTCACTCGCTGATTAACAACTTTAAGGGATACGCCACCTGTTTTTTTCTTTTTGTTATTTACCTCCTTCACAATTTTCAGACAAGAAGAATGATACTATTCTTTTGACTGTGCATGCAGTAATAAGTAAGAGACAGGCAGAGCTCGCCCTATGCTAATTAGCTTAGCTTGAATACTGGTAGTCAATGGGAAGTGCTAACCTGCCTTCACTTCAAGTTATCAGATAAACTTCCCAGCAACTCTAAATGGTCCTGTGTGCTTTTTGTGACATGTTTATTTACCATGTTATGTCATTTTTCTCACACACCTTAGCACTTTATGTATTTCTTCTTCTGCACCCTGCAGTTCACTTCCGGTACGTACTTGATTCTGAAATTCCATGCAGTACTAATCAGAGTTTAAAAATAACACAACGTGGTAAATAATCAAGTCACAACAAGCACAATGGACCATGTAGAGTTGTTGTAAAGTTCATCCGATGACTTTCAGCAAAGACAGGCTAGCATTTCCCATTGACTACCAGTGTTTGAGCTAAGCTAATTAGCGGTGGGCAAACTCTGCTCATCTCTTCCTTGTTACAGCATGCACAGTTGAAAGAATGGTATCTATGTTCTAGTCTGAACTCAGGAGGGTGGCAAATTAAAAAAAAAAAAAGTTGGCGTTTCCCTTTACTATTTTTCTGAGCATCACATTTATGTAACCAAGTAATTTAGACTTCAGAATCATATCAAATATGAATAAAAAAAGTTGACGTGTCAAAATACCTGTTTTCTTGACTGCCTTGTGTAAATATATTAATACATTTTTTCCACTCTAATTTAATACCAATTATTTTTGTCACACCCCTATTTTGTTTTTTCTTTAAGAAGAAATCTTGTGCCATCATTTTTTAGCTTAATTGTTCTTTTCATTTTTGTATTAGAAATCATTTTTTGTATTCCATAAAAAAACTGAATAAAAAGCTGCATGACATTTATTACGGCGCTTGATATTAATACAAATAGATCACTGATAATAACTTGCCAGTTCTTAAGAATTTTATAACAAATGTAACAACACAGAAAATTGCAATTGAGAACATGCACATTTAAGTACAAAATGCGACAAGGTAGCAGAGATAATGGTTCATACTTCTTTGTTTCTATCGGGCATAGATACAGGATCATCAAAATGATTGCGAATGTCTGCATGAAGTGGCTCGTCTTGATGACCTGTGGCGAGTTAAAGTTCAGTGCTGTTATGAGAGGAGGACTCTATTGTCTTTGGCCCACTTTCTCAGAAGTCGAATGATGTATTCAGCCTGAGGCTTTCCTGAATTTTGCAGCAGGGGCACCACCTCTTTCACTGTCTCCCTGGAACACAAACAGGAAAAGTGAGGAAACAAGATTAGATCAAGAATGCATCATGCTCATATTTCTTTTATTTAGACATCACACCCACTCAAACAGAGCACAGAAGTTTGATGATACTGGGTAATGACAGGGATTACTGTGACAACTGATGTTTTGCAACAAAAGACAACCCCAGAAAACACTGTTACATGTGTAATGATAGAAATCAAGATCTGTGTTTTTACGCTGGATCAAGAATAAATTAAAAAAAACATACTTGGACTCCTTGTTTGCCAGTATGAGCTGGAAGATGCCAACACATGCCCCTCTTTTGCCTTCCCAGTAGTCAGAGCCAGGATCCAGTTTCTCCAGAGCGTCAAACGCTTTGGCTGCATAGTAAAACTGGCCCATCTGAAACAACACAAGACTTTGAAGGAATCTAATAACAAGGTATTAAGAGTACTTTTTGGTAAAATGGAAGTTGTTACTATAATGATACACATGATTCCAGTGAAAAATTTGTGGTGAGAAACTGTTTTTTCAGAGGACTACAGGGGACTGATAGAGAGCCTCGTCACATGGTGCAACAGGTCTGAGTGGACATTTGGACCAGAAATGAAGATTCTGTCGAGGCGTTCTAGAGCTGAGCAATGAGGCCTAAAATAAAAATATTTTATTTATAAATATTATATTTTTTTTCACATCAAATTCAATTTACAACTTAAATCGGTTTTCTTTTTTCTCCTTAAAAATACACTACATGAGAATTTACTCAAAACAATAAGTTTTGCTTTTATTTTAACAATAAAAATTAACAAAAGTAAACAGAATTTTCTTTTGGGGTAGAAATGCAAACTGCAAATGTGTC
>JAQFJA010000020.1:18788891-18802916 GCA_029874485.1 Naso brachycentron
ATTTGATGACTTTAGGTGGAGGCAGGCTAGCACTTCCCATTGACTACCAGTGTTTGAGCTAAGCTAATTAGTGGTGGATGGGCTCTGCTGGTCTCGTCCTCTTTTCTTTTTTCTTTTTTTTTTGCTAGTCTCTTTCTTGCTACTGAACCAGACTTGCACAAGAGACGTACTCCAGTTGGTATTTGATTCCCAATCTAGTTACACTCATTAGAATAGCTTTATGTTGTTAATATGGACTTAAAAACTGCTGTGAAATGCAAAACAATATAATTTTAATAATGCGATAATAATTGCGATTAACTATTGGAATTCTGTGATTGATCATAATTTTAAAAAATTAATCGTTTGACAGCCCTAGTCAAAATTAACAGCTAAGAGTTGGACTTTAAATGCACGTTAATGGTTTTATGACTGTGAGCTGACACAGTGACAAGTGACATTTTGATGCAGTGATCAGGTTGTTTTGATTGTGTTGATCTTCAGCCCTGCACAGATTTGTGTCTTCTGTTTCTCCATGTTGAGGGAATAGTGATGATGACCCACATATCATGTGTATGGAGATGATCACTGTCACACTGACTGAATGTCATCATCACTGAAACCTGCTGCTGTTACACTCACACGCCCCTCTGCTCAGAACAGACGATCCATCAACACGTCTCTCACCTTGGACTCACTGATCGGAAATTTGTTTGTGTTCTTTATCAACCACACAGGAGAACTGGTTTTCATTTTCATCCCAGTTTCTTCTGTAACTGGGAATTAGAGGCTCAAGTAAGATTTGAGAGCAGAGGATTGTGGGATTGCTCTGTGTTCAGCGTGGGTTTGATCCTTTTAAAGGCCATTTTGTTACTATGAAATCACAGAGTGAAACCTAAGCTGCTTTGGAAAAATGTGAATGTGTGTGTGTGTGTGTGTGTGTGTTGCAAGTGAATGAGTAATGTCCTTTATGTATTATTGTTTAAGGAATGTGAAAATTGAATATAAATTTTATTTATTTGTCAATGTGTTTTTGTGTTGCTTGTAATTTTTTCTGTTTTTTTTCTCTGTCTGTTCGTGTGTGTGTGTCTGTGTGTGTGTGTTCCAAGATGGCCTGTCTGTCTCATGTCGTCCTCCCTGTAAACCCTCTTTGAAGACGATCTCTGTAAAAACACAGTGAGCCCACCCTCACACTGATTAAACCTTGTGCTGTCATTAACAAATTGAGTATATTTGTACTTTTTTGTTTTTGTTTAAGATTGCAAGAGTTACATCTCTTTTTTTCCTCTATATTTTTAAGTCAGTGCTGCCTTAAGTAAAACTACATTTCAAAAACAAACATTTGATGAAACTCTGACTTTTTGATTTGATTTCTCAGCACATTTGTGTCATTGGATGCAGTAGTTAGATTACACTGAACTATGACATCCAGTTTGTCTCACTCTGTGACCTTTAACAATCAAAACATGTTAAGATGCAAATATACAAATAGATTAAGTGAATAATGTTGATACAAGTTGAGTTTATTTCAGTGAGGTTTGTGCCAAACTCATTCAAATGCCCAGGTTTTTCGTAGTATCCATGGTGACATTTTTCGACTTTTGTCCTACAAACAGTCTGAAAACCCCAAAATATTCAGTTACATGAAATAAAACAGCTGGAAACAGTCTTGTTGATCATATGCGATTATTTCAGCTGTAAAAAAGATGCATTGATCCATTTTATTTGATCACATCTTTTATGTGAGACAGTTGGCATCATTATGTACCAATCCACACATACGGAGGGGACATGTTGTACGTGCACGTGAATGTCACATGATGTTCATCTCAAAACAAACATGAAACAGAGGCTTTAAACTCTTTTTTAGTGATGCAGCATGATGGTTACTGTCAATCCTTCGAAGTGTAAAGTACATCTTATTTGTGTGTGTGTGTGTGTGTGTGTAGCAGTGCACACTCATGGTTGTGTGTTACAGCAGTTAATGTTGTGATGAGCAGAGAGCAGATCACAGTCACCCCTCAGACTAATGAGATTCAGATTACACTGAATGTTTGTGAGTTTTTGTCATGTCAGTGCGTGTGTGTGTGGTCATGAAGTGGTCGTCCTCTCTGTGTGGTCTGTCACCCTTTAACCTGCAGGCCTGACGAGCCTCCACAGTCTGAGTCAACATGCTGCTGCTGCTCTTCACACTGTGAACGTCCACGTTCAACTTTGAGCAGAAACCAGGGTGACGATTCTCCAAGAGTCAACACAGTTTTTGTCCTCACAGTCCAAACATCTTCCAGCAGTGATGGAGGAAAAGCTCACATTTCATGAATGCAGAAATATCTACTAATGTATAATTCGGAATCATCATCTGGTTCATAACTCAAATATTTCAGCTGCTGAAGGTGGGGCTGGTTTTATTCAGATCCTGCTGGATAATGTGAATTTATCTTTAATTACAATAATGCATCATCTTTAATTTGCTGATTTTATGTTTTCAACCTTAATATGAAAATTGAAAATAAATGCAGTACAACAAAAAGTACAGTATTTCCCCTGGATTGTTAGCCTGGAGTATAAAGTGGCAAAAACAGAAATAATCAAACATAGTACAAGTACCTCGAAACTGTTCTTAAGTATTTGACTAAGTTAACAAAGGAAGTAACATCGTTACTGAGCTGTCGACTTTCGAGTGAGCAGCTCCACTGATAAAAGCTCCAGATTCATTCAGTGACAATGAAGTTGTTCAGTTTGAACATTCAGTTTCCAGACACACACACACACTCACAAACACACACACACACACACACATACACTGCTCTGGATGTGATGCCACCTCACTGTTTTCATCCCACTGCGTGAAAGGTGAGTGTGTGTCTGTGTCATCCATCCTCCTTCAGGTCTTCTGCTGAAGACGAGATCATGTAACTCAGGTGTGATGTCGAAAGGTTGAGTTTTGAAACTTTATAAACATCATCAAGCTTTCTTCCTGTCTGTCCTGTAAATGGATCCCGCCTCAGTTTCTCTTCCTGCTTTTCTTCCATTTTAGCCTCTTTAAGTGCCAGTCACACCACAGAGTGTTACACCAGGCGCAGCTGCTCCAGCAACACTTTTGAAGCACATCTGTAGGAAAATACTCTCAGTATTAACTCCTCGTCCGTGTTCGGCAGTTATCCTAATGTGTCTATGGCGACAGAACAGGAAGGACATGGTGAGTAGCAAAGCCCACCCTTGATTCAAGTGACTGCTTCAGCCAGAAGTGACACTGACAAGCAGTGTGACTGTGCTTCTTGAGCTGAAAGGTTGAATTTCTTTTATGATATGTACGAACCAAAAAAAACCTAGAAAAACTAGAAAAACATGTCGTACATCAGCAAGAGTGGAGCACCTGATAGGCACGCTGTACGCAAGGAATTTGCTGACAACGCTTTTCTAGCAACATTTCTCAGACCTCTTTTAGATGGCACTCCACAGTGCACCCAAAGCAGGTCGAATATGACGAGAGTCTGTTGAGGTGAATTTGAGTGTTGGTAACATAATTTCTGAATTTCTTTCATTTGTGGCTGCTTAGGGCTTAGCAGCAACAGGAAGTGAACTTCAGGCTCTGATGGTATGTCATTACAAAGTAACACCGCTGACTACTGGCCTGGCATCAATTGTACAGCGCTTTCAGTTGTTCATGTAAACTTTTTTTTTTTTCCCCTTTCCAAAAACGCAAAGGAAAGACTTATCTGTTCTTAGTAGAGCTGCTCTCTTCCAAATGTGGCCCAAATCTCACTGTATGCTGTGTATGTGACCAATAAAGTACCTTTACCATATTCCAAATCAAAATGTTTGAACTACAGAGTGGAGCTCTGGAGATTTTTTTTTTTTTAAAAATCCAAATCTAGTGCAAAAATTTACAGAATTTCAAGAAAACTTAGCAAAAGAAAATATGAATTAATGCCTGTTTTCATTCACTACTGTTACACAAACATTTCATGTTGGGCACATTGCAACAAAAAGCTTCTGACACAGTCTGTAGTTGGATGCCATTCAGACTGCAGAGGAAGTGGGTGTAGTAAAATGGCATGTTGAAAATAAAAAAAAAAAAAAAGGTAAAACCTCTACTGTTACAACAATGTATTTATATGTTTTGGGTGGAAAAAAAGTCACAAGCACTAAATCATTCACCATAAACTGATTTTCTGTTGTATAAGGACAACAGCAACGCAACCCTCTGCTCACAGATCGATAGAAAAATGTTGCACATCTTGAGAACCTCCATTTTGATTTGCTGATGCAGTGTGGCTCTCACCTTGAGGCAGCGCCTTCTTGGCCTGGCTGTAGAACATGACGTAGATGCCAGAGAATGGAGCGTCTCGGAGCAGCGTGGCAGTCAGCCCAGAGAACAGAGCCCTGATTCCTTCTGTCTCATACACACTCCTCAGAGCCCCCGTCACACTCACGTAATTGTAACAGCCACTCTGAAACACAAACACATAAACATAGGATGAAACAAAATTATGTTGTCTTAAATTGTAAACTGCCCGGATAACAACTCAACAACACGAATAAAAACCTGATTTTGGAAACACGATCACAAAAAGAATTAAAGACAACAAAGCTCAGGTTTGCTGAGGTTGCTCACCTCAAAACGTGTTTTGATGACTGTGAACGGCAGCATGCAGACACCAGCAACAGTTCTGGCACCGGCTCCAAGCAGAACAGCTTCGCCAGCATTGGGCGCCCGGTCCAGGAAGAAGTGCTGCTTCAGCGAGTAAAAGGTGCTGAAGTAGATTCCCACGCCGGGGATACAACGCACAAATGACTGCAAGAAAGACACAAAAGAGTTCAACATTCTCATGTTCTGCTTTTTGTTTGATAAAATGAATAACGGGGGTCCGCTGACATAGTGGTGTTGAAGGTGGTCACAGTGATCATCTTAAAAAAAAAGAAGAAAAAAGCCAAAGCGATGCTCTAGTCTTGCTCAACATTACTCTTCCTTTGAGCTGTTTCTATCACATTCGTGAAACTTAATAATAACCTCATGATAAATTAATAACCTTTCAGCATATTGTAAATCAGCTGGTCTGAGAGAACACAAGACCTCTGCTCCTCTCCTTGGCTCCGTATTCAGACCATGATAAAGTCTTTTCAGCCAATCATGGGTTGTTTTGGAGGGCGTGTGTTTCTATTGGCTGCTCTACGCTGTGCTTCTTAGCGACATGTGACATTTGGCATTTTCAGACCACATTTTATAGTTCTAGGAACCTCCCGCTGTATTGCATCCGCACCGCAGCAACCCTGAACTATTCTAGTTCTACGTTCTATGTTTTGAGGAACGTTTTTAGTTCCAGCTCCAGAGTAGGTGCTTTTGCAGCACATGAGGAACTACAGTAGCCTTAGTGTATATGTTGATTGGTCAAACTCAGGAGCCGGCGCCGGCAACCGCCGTTTTTAAAAACACGACAGCTGTGTAAACAAACAACACAAAACACAAACGAGAGCTTGTGACGAGATTGTTGTCGTTGTTGTATCTTCTCTGAGATGTAACGGGGTTTAGCACGAGATTCATGGTACATTATCACCACATACTAAACAAAAGCGTGGAGCAGTAATGCAGTGGCCTTCTTTTGTTGTTGTAAGTCACGCAAAAGTTATGTTGTAAGTCAAGTAGAAGTGATGTCAGTATACTGACTGCCATCCAGCTTACGTGGCTTTCGTAGGGGGCTCCTATTGGCTGTGTGAATGCCAACAGAAAAAAAGTCCCTGAAGGTGTTTAGTTCCCCAGAAACTCTGAAGGGGACAGTTCCGCTCAAAAAGTTTGTAGAACCATTTGGTCCAAAAATGCCTATCGCTGCGAGCTGATTGGCTGTTAAACAAGTGACATGTCTTATGCTCTAAAACTGGCCTGTGGTGACTCGACAAGCTGAGTTGCAGGCGACACTGTCAGCTGAATTGAGTCGAGCTGTACGGACCATTTTACTCCGCTGCAACTTTCCCTGCAACCGTTTTGTCTCGTCGTGAATCTTTGGTGCAAACTGAACTTGACAAATTAAATGAAACGCGAGCCGGAGCAAAAACAGAGAGGGGAGGATGCAGCGGAGTCGCTTCATTAGGAGTGTCATGCTATAGCTAGCTTGATTTCCAGACGTTGCTAACCCCAGCTTTAATGTGGCCGAGTTTTTGTCTGGTGCTTAGAACAAGAGACAATGCTAACGTACGCTGAACGAGAGAGAGAGAGTGTACACTGACTGATGTGGAAGAACAAATACCCTCACTGACTGCTGCCTACATACACAAATGCACCAACAGGATTTCTAACTGCAGGATTTTTTTCTAAATGTTAAAAATAATTAACGAGCTCAGTTACTCACTGGTGAAACTCCCTTCCACAGACTGAAGAAATTCTCTGTCCTAACAACATTGATGAAAACAGTGAACATCCCCACTTTTGGTGCCCTGCAGGACAAAATTTAAGAATGATTACAGACACATATGATCAAACAAAAACATGAAGAAACATACAAACATAAACTGTTGGCATTTCTGTGAACAACAAAACCCTGGACATTACATCACCGGTAAAACATTGTTTCCATAAAAATCCACTTTTAGCCTCTTGTTGCCGTCTTCACTGGCAGCAGTTACTCCCGAGGAGCACACAGCAAGATTAGATGGTGCTGGTGTGACTAATTGTCTTATATGGGTCACAACAGCAGATCCAGGCTGGCATTGCCTGTGAATGTTGTCCCACCATGCTCTGTGTGTGTGCGTGTGTGTGTGTTTTTGTGTCATTTTGTGCCTGGAGAGCATGTTGTGTGTGTGTGAGTAAAAGTCAGGGAGAAAAAAGATAACACCAGGGGCATGTTGATGTTCATGTCTCTGATGGTATGCATTTGAAATGTGTAGTGTGTGTGTGTGTGTATGTTCAAACACAGGAGATGTGTCTGTGTTTTTTGTGTGTGCAAACACACCCGGGCTTGGCTTTGTTCTGCAGGGTCTGCAGTCGTGTCTTGACCAGATCCAAAGGCTGGAAGAGCAGCGTAGAGCAGGTGCCGCTGAGAGAGCCACACATGAAGGCTTTGAGAGCAGGGTGAGCCTGAGGACAATGACAGACAGAGAGCGGGACAATGGAGGACAGAGAGGGAGAAGGAAAAGGCAAAAAAAAAGGGGACATAAGGGAGAGTGACAGGAGAGAGAAATGACAGTGAGAGAACACAGAGTGGACCCGGGGAGAAAGGATGAGGGGGGAATGTAGAGAGAAATGACAATTATTGACAGAGAGTGTTGGAGGACAGCGAGAAGGCAAAGAGAAGTAAAACATTTCCCACAATGTGATAATCCGACATTTTTCTCAGCACTGGGTCACCTATTGTTGAACGCCAGCGACCCTCAAAGAAGAGCATGAAAATGTTACTCAGCAAACATCTGTATCGAAAGATTTGACACCATATAAACACACCCAAGAAGCAATGAACACCACTTTATCATTAGAGCTGGGTTTTGTCAAGACCCTCACAATTCAATTCAATTTTAATTCTCTGGGCCACATTAGATTCCATATTGATCCAATAATACACGTAAATCACAGAAATACCCAGATAAATCATCAGAGTACCTTCTGATATTTCTTAAACAATAATGTGGTTATCATTTGTCTTTGTGTTGGTTTTGAACAAAATGACCCCAAAACGTATTTTACCATTTCATCATTCTTCAAAGAAGACATTGTTTGGTCAAGTGGGGCCTCCATAACACACGAATCATGGCACCCACAATGCCACCACAGGAGCGGGGCTTCATTATAATGGAAATAATCAATATTGAATTGTGAAGAAATACACTACAAGTAGAGACGCCCAATATTGGATTATTTTTGCCGATATTCGATATGCCAATATTTGACATCTCATCTGGCTGATTGATACCAATACGTATGTTTTTTTTCCCCACACCTGATTGCAGAGATCGTCAAGTTTCTTCCGCGTGGGAATTTACAGACGGTATTATTCTGCCGACTCTTACTGTGTTGGCATAAAATTCAAAGCTTAAAATGATGTCAATTCATTCCTTGCGTAAAAGAAGAAAAATACTTGAACTTACATTTTGTAAAACATGTCATATTTATTTATGACAACTACTTTTAAAAACAAGTTAGATACATCCTACTTAAAACTGGATGATGCTCTTCCTGAGACAACCATAACAGTAACCACAACCAGGGCGAGTTTGGCCCATTTCACAAGAGACAAAGTGAATAAACATAACGTCTGTCCACAGGGAACATGTGAAACATGGCATCGACTCGGGTGTTCAATCGAAGAAAGAGCAGCCTATTATTTTATCAGTTATTATATCAGAGGATATCGACGTGCAGGCCAATATCTGATAATTAACTTTTAAGCCAATATCGACTGCTACCAATAATGTGCCGATAATATCATGCATCCACAATATCCCTAATTGCAATGCATTGATGAATTGATTTTTTTTTTTACCGAGCCATGATTATAAAAGTGAAACACAGTTGAATTTGAAAATATGTTTGTGTGACATTTCCATTGCAAGCCTGAAGCAAAGAGCAGAAAGCAGAGACGAGGCCACCAAGCAGTGGAGATGATGGAGATGTGCAGAGACAGTACGCACGCACGCACGCACGCACGCACGGTTAGGTAGAATATAACTGAGACTAAACATTATGTGTGCTTACAAGCCTCATGGACAAACAGGCAGGGAGGACATCACACACAAACACACTCACACGGACAGAAAGCCACACACTAAATTTAGCCAAATTTGAAGGTAAAACAGTTACACAGAAAACACATGTGGGGGAAACCAAAATGCTTATCAAACAGCAGTATCAACAACAATTTAAATCAACAAACACAATAAAATGTCTGTACTGTTCATAATCTCTCTGCATTCAATACATACTACACAGTATGTATCATGTACACACACATGTGCCACTTTAATGCACACATAACGCACAAACACATTGTCCTACCTTCCCCAGCTTGCCCGGGGTCTGGCTCTTAGGATCCTGCTTCTCCTGCATTTTGCCCTCTTTCATCTTCCCTCTCTCATAAAAGAAACCTCCATCTCTCTCACAGACCCCGCTTCTCTCTCTCTCTCTCACCGACCCACAATGGCCGTCTCCTGCCTCTCATCCTCCCTCCCCCCCGTTTCACAGCCAAAGCAGAAGCTTAATCCAGCCTACGTTTTTCTAGGGGCTTCTATCTTTATCTTTCAGAGACACACTCACACTTTGGTGTTTTAGTCTCTCCACCCTCACCCTCCAAAGCTCACTGTTAAGTTGCATCTTTGTCAAATGGCATGAGTCATGAGGCGGCTGTGTGAGTGTGTGTGTGTGTGTGTGTGTGTGTTAAGTAGCCATCTACAGATCTACTTGCCAGCATGTATCACGTTAGGTACAAGAAAACACAATAAAACAACTCCAAAATATCCAAACTTAACCAAAATCTAATTTTGAGAACAAAATGCTATGGTTGATTTGGATTCCTGCATCTTGTGGCAGGACAAATATTTATTTTATGTTCCCATAATGCCCTGGGCCTGCACCTCAGCTCGGTCCCAACTTTGGTAAAGATTGAGAATTTATGACCAAAGCTGTCAGATCCTGTCTCATTTGGACTTACAAAAAAAAAAAATGTTTATCATTTGGTTTCACACTTTTACAAAATTAGCAGCAGCCATCTGCTGAATTTCAAAATTAAGTGCACGCCTGTCTCATAGAATGGCTGAGTCACATCACTTCTGGTGGGTCCCATGGGACCTTATTTCCAAAATTTAATATGAACTGTATTAAAAAGAAAGAGACAAATTAATTTTTTGATCCGGTTTAAATTGTGTCGCCAATCTCAAATATGATGTTTGGCAATTTAAAAGATAATTCTGCAAATCAAGAAAGTTGCAGTTTATCACAACTGCCGAAGTACAAGACTTTGAAAATATGTGTTTAGAAAGATGACACACCCGATTGCTGCATAAGTGATGTCTTAACGGCGATCTCTGACAGAGGTGACTAACTGTTTATTTAGCTGCAGCTCTCAACATGCTCATGCTCGTAATGATTTTGACCTCTTTTCATCCATTTTCCCTCATTCTGACGGAACCAAAGAAACTGTGTGGAAGTTACAGCCATGTTAGCGTTGGTGATACATATCGTGCCAGACGAGAGACGTAGTTCCCTGAGCGGTCTCACAAAAAATGTGTTTAACTTTTCTGTTTGACTACAAAATTTGACTTTCTTAACATAAAATGCAACCCCCAATAAAAGGTTTTTATTGTTCTGAGTCCCTGCCACTCATTGGTCAGTTGAAGGGGTCCCAAATAAAACATTTGGTTTTTTTTGACAGACTGTGTTACATGAAACTTGTGTATCTGATGTTATGTAGTTATAATTATGGTTATATTTATTTATGTTTAAATACAATATCAGGATTAGGGCCCGACCGATATATTGTTTGGCCGATATTATCGGCCAATATCAGGCCATCACAGATATACTGGTATCAGCATATGGTTCACTGATGCGCCAATATTATAAACATTTTTAAGGCTATAAAAAATGCTTGAACTAGTGATTTTTAATGGTGTAATTACGTAGTTTGCGGCTTGGTATTTAACAGCTGTTGAGTGATGTGTTTACTGTGCAGTGCACTGAAGTTTGGAATAAAAAGTTTGCTGAGATGTAAGATATCCAGCTTCCATTGCATGTCTTTGTCACAAGTACTAGATAACCACACACATATACACATACATATATCAGCTGATATGTGTCAGATATTGGAACTTTCTTACTCCCAATTATTTGTATCAGCATCGGCCCCAAAGATCCCAAATTGGTTTGGCCCTAATCAGGATAAAACTGATAAAAACTTAGATTCAATAGTTTCATTATACAACATTTTATCATTTTTGCGACTGCGCTTGAAGACACAATCAAAGTTCTTGAAATGCGGCCCTCCGACTGACCCTCACATGCTAAATGATGGACAGTTGTCTCTTGTTCATTAGTTGAGCAGTTCTTGCTATAATATATTGTAGATGACAACACAGCTTGAAGGGGACTTTTGAATATACACCAACACAAACTGACTGGAAACCAATCCAGATGACTACCAGATGAAGCTGGTTCACACAATGCCAACAGTGTGCAAAGCTGTTATCGAGGCAAACGGTGGCTGCTTTGAAGAATCTAAGCATAAAACATGTTTTGCTTTGTCACTCTTTTATTTAGCACAGAAAGCACTGTGTCATTCTATAGTCTGCTGTCTCTGATGCTAGTTGAGAAATTAAGAAATATACACTGCAGATATAAAAATACATTTAAAGACCCACTGAGTGAGAAAGTAGGTTATCAAATGAGAGGCCTGTTATAAATGTTTACAACCAAGGGATTTGGATGTACATGTTAGCGTTCCTCCAGTATCTCTCCGTGTATTAGTGCATTGTTCACAGCCACCTTTGTGGCATAGCATGGTGTGAACATGAGGGTTAGAGTTAGGGTGAAGTAAGTAAGTATTGGTGCATTGTGCTAAAGTCACTCAGGCTACTTCATGGTAATATTATATTGTAACATTAGTATGATTGTTACAAAGTGGTGACGTTCCCTGATCTGTCAGCTGTTTCATTAGCAGTGATAGACATTAAGATTAAGTTACTGAAGGTGTAACTGCATAGTTTTGGGTCACAGAACTGACATAAACACAGTGTTACAAATGGATGGTTTAACGCTGGTTTATCCACACAAATCCTTTCAACTGCTTCATTTACATGGGAAACAAAATGCAAATAAAGTATAGTTTAAATTCACACTTTTGCACACAGAGTCAGTAACGTTACACTGGCTGTATGAAAACCACAGGAGCTGTGGCGGCAGCCTGCAGGTGCACGTTAGCTTACTCACCGCTGCTAGCGTTAACTCCATCTTTGAGCTGGATGCGGAGCCTGATGGGTCCAGTTTCTCGTTGGCTACCGCCTCTTTCACGCTGGTTCATTCCAGCCAACGTTTCGTTAAAGTGGATAAATAAGACGACACCAATGAGTCACTTTTAAATGCAAAAAGGGACATTTTCACACTCTCTAATAAGATGCCGGTAGCCGCAAGCTAGGTTAGCTAATGTTAGTTGGCTGTTGAGAGTGTTCGAATGCACAGAAACTAAGACTGACTAACGTTAGCCTTAATTAACAACAAAGCCAAACATAACTAAATGATGAATGACTGGTTATTACAAATACAGCTTCTCAGGAGGCAACCGTCGTAAAACACGTTAGCCAGTCTGTTTTAGAAAAGCAAACACATGCACTTGACTAGCTTGCGAGGTTTAGCATGGTAACGTCAGCTCCCCTTACCTGACTTTGCCGTCTGTTATGGAGTTGCAGAGGTGATTGTCGCCCTTGCCTGCTTCTTGAACGCCATGTTTTGCGTTTATTGTGACAATCCGGGAAAGTTCCGTGATATCAAAAGTCTCGTGCACGACGTTCTGGCAAAGCTGGTCAGCTAACGTTTCTGTTAGCTCACTCCAAGAAGTTGTTTAACTTCACTCTGACAGCCTTCTACCAAAAAATAACCCCGCTAATGTCCTGATATGACGCTGTGTCACGCTTCAAAGCCATTTTTAATGCGCGAGAAAAAATGCAACCGCCATGAAAAGTGTCCTACGAAACGGACTGACGTTATCGCCAGTTTGCTCGCACTTCGTTGCATTTCTAATACTGGCCTCTGGGTGTCGCTGTTGTCTCATGCCAGTCCAGATTTCTTCTTTGGTTTTCAATGGCGAGTTGCATCCAAAATGTCACATTACCGCCATCTACTGGGTTGAAAATACACTTGAATTTCATATGTCCTCTAAATGACAGCGATAATAACACGGTTTTATTTAATACCTCACGCAAGGTTTTAACTAATGCTCTGTCTCACTCTGTCTCTTTCAACGATCTTCACTTCCTCCCGATTAATGGCCGAGACATCGAGCTTCTTTCCCCTCCATCAGTCCTGGGTTTAAAAGAACCACCTTTTCAACCAGTTGTAGTGACAGTTCGTATCATTCCGTGCATTATGTTGCTATATTGATTAGCTAGCCTTTGATTTGATTGTTGATTATCTATGTAAAACACTATAGACCTGCTGCTTAGATGCAATAATTTCAAAGAAAAAGTCTTTTTTAGGTAACAAAACTTAACACAAGAGTAAATTTCAATGTGTTTGGAGTGGAACGACTTCACACTCCTCTCAAACAAAGAACTGAAAACTGTCAACATGTTCTTTGTTATTCGTGACAGTAATAACTACATGAAACAAACAGGACAATAACAGGAGAATGAGTAAAAGCACAACAGTGCGGTACATGTGATGTCATATTTAATCATTTGAGGCCACCACAGAATTTTGTGTGTCCACTTTATTTTATTCAAAGCTGCAAGGATAAACACTTTGGATACACGTGCAAGCGCGGTGCAGATGTGATGGTGATAGTAAGTCCACTGACAGAAAGATCATAAAAATGTTTTGTTTTAAACCAAAGGAATTCTGAATAAAAAAACAAGGTGATGAGTTTCAAAGCCACACAATGCATCAGAATACACTAACGTTCATTCATCTGAAACCTAAGGACTCCAAAAAGAGGAACAGATTTAAATTGTTGGTGATCGAGTCTACTCCCGACGTCAGCCTGGTAAGCAGGAGGCAAAACATAAGATATAGGCTAGTGAAGGTTCAGCACTCTGCTTTGAATAATATGTGCATTATGCAAAAAAATTAGGCTGAGGTCCTCTAAAGGTTTAAGAGCTGAAAGAACTGCCAATCTTTTAAAAATAAGATAAGACGTTAAACCAATTTATCATCAACACCAGTTAAATTTAATGATAATTTTACCATTTGTTGGTTATCAGTAATGACAGAAAAGGAGTCAGAAATTGTTCTCTTGGAGAAGTGGGTGGTCCTGAAAAGGACCTTTGTTGCTGATGGCAGACAGCGGATTTACTTGGAGCTGGTGTACTTGGTGACGGCCTTTGTTCCCTCAGACACGGCGTGCTTGGCCAGCT
>JAQFJA010000020.1:18839272-18864767 GCA_029874485.1 Naso brachycentron
GAAACACCCAGTTGGAAAAGTTTAAAAAAAAACTGCCAAGACACATCAACGTTTATGAGTTTTTATTTATTTATTTATTTGATTTTTAAGTGTTTTATTGTTTTTTTTCTCCAAAAAAATCCTGAGGTATTCACAATATAATGGCATTTATTCTGTTTGAAATGAGACTCAGGGTGAAGGGGGAGGGGGGGATAAAACACAGCCAAAAACAAAACAAAAACAAACAACAACAAATAAAATAAAATAAAATAAACAGGCAGTAAAGCTGTGTCGATTGATACAACTGTCAAGACAATAAATCCATGGCGTCATACATACAAGGAGCCTTTGAACTGCAACAGCGGTGACTGCAGTGAGTCCTCCCCCCACCCTGCAAACTAGCAAAGTCATGCAATCTAGACTCCTGCATTTAGAAAAATCAAGCAACAAACTTTGATGATAATTCAAAGCAGGCGTGTCCAGCCTCACTAACTGACAGTGCAGGTTAATAACAAGCCAATCAGTCCACTATCAAAGTAGTTATCAGCTGAAATGCCTAAAACTCAATCGCCAATAAATCTAGTCTGCTTTGCAGCTGGCATTCACTACTCGATGATAAAAACCATCCAAGTTTCAAACAATACAAGCTTTAGCTGTGAGTTATTAGCAGAGCACTAGAGTTCAAATACACCATGCTGTGGCTACTTAGCTTTAACCCATGAGCAGTTTGTTTGTCGGGGCCTTCTGAGAGGGTAAACAGTAATGGATGTCAGGAAGTCAGACGGCCACATAACGCCAGAAAGATTGCACCTTTCTGTGCTGTGGCGTTCAATCCTAACCTGTTAATCTATTACTTTTTAGACTGTACGTTAGTGTGATGGTTGAATAAAATATTTTGCTTTCTGTACACAATGGTGAAATGCCAATGAGGGACTACTTCTCTACCTTAAGTCCTGTTTGCCCTCCGCAAAAAGCAATACATATGTCAACAAACAAAAAAACAAAGGAAACATACAAATGACCAATAAATAAATATCAGTGAAAAAAATACACTGTAGAATCATTTTTCTTGCTCTGTGTCACAGATGTCTATGATTGATAAAATAACTGCTGTGACTTGAAAGAAAATAAGGAAAACACCCAATATTCTCCTTTCTGCACAACAATCTGCAACACTAAACAAAATAAAAACAAAAACAAAACCCATCACAAGTGCAACATCAGTCACGACAGTCTCAGCATTAGAAAAGAAAATTTCTGGTATTTGACCAATCAGCTCACTACTACAGCATCAGACAAACCAGAGAGAATTTTAAAAAACAAAACAAAACGCAAAATGTAAAACAGAATAAAAAATAAAATCAAAAAGCAGTGGGCAGGGATGAGGGGGGAAATTTAAATAACAGCACACAATTTATGACCCAAACCGGGGTAACAAGAAAGAAATCGATCATGATATCTGATCTAATGAAAACAATATGTTTCCATAATAATAATAATAATAATACTAAAAATAATAATAATAATAATAATAATAATAGACTTTCAGTTCAGAGGTTACATTTATGTGGCAGTTTAAATATGGTGGACAGTCACTACAGCTTAACGGTGAGAAAAACGATTGCTCCACCTCGCCAGTAAAAGAAACCTTAGAAAGATGGACAACACTGTCCAGCCCTCAGCAACGACTGGGATCACCCATTTATTTCTTTGTTCAATTTGGTGTCATCTTTGCCCTGAATAATATCAACAAAAATAATAATACAAATAGTAATCATAGTAATCATAATAATAAAAAAAACAAGACAAAAATAAAAGCTAATAATAATCACCATCAATAAAGACTTTTGGTACACGAATGAACATCACTCACTCTCCGCTCGCACACGCAGCTAGCTGAAAAGAAAGACACATGAATGAGGGGAAAACAGTACGATGAGACGTTTTTCTAACAAACACTGTTTGCTAATAAAGATACAGCTCCTCCTTTACAACTAGTGACGGGTCCAAAGTGAAAAAGTATATTGCAAAGTTGACAGAACATCAAAAAGGCAAAAAAAAGTGTCTTTTTTCTAAGTACACAATATTTCAATATTGATGCAAAAACAAAAATAAATGACTATATGTGTAAAAATCATAAATAAGGTTAAAATTTTGTGCATCCCCACCCCAACCAACCGTTGTCTTGGAAGAGAAAAACAAACAAAAACAAAAAAACAAAAAACAAAACAATGGCAGTTACAACGGTGACAATAACATGCAATTGATATACTTTACAGCATTGATCTGCATCTCCCCCAAAACTACAAACCCCCGTCTAACCCCTGTCCCTCCCCGAGCCCAATACAATCCTTAAATATTTGTCAGCTCATTCAAAACATATCTCTTGCTCTCTCTCTCTCTTTTCTCTGTGAACTAGCTGAAGGTGGTGATGTTAGTCACACTGGGAGGGGGCTTGAAAAAGATAAACACACTGTCGCTAACTCCAGTTTATCCGTCGATCTGTGTATGTACAGGAGGCTTTTTTTCCCCATCTAAGCAAGCTGACATGGTTTGAATGACTGCATAGTGAAAATGATATTTGGTTTACTTACAGATGGGTTTACAACACGCACTCCCACGTACACACACACATGCGTGTACACGTTCCCCCTCCGTGTCAAGGCACAGCGCAGGTACACGCTATGAGCCAGCTGTTTTTATGCACCTCTGGCCTCGCGCCTGACAAGCGAATATACACCAGAAGCCACTGCTGGCAGTAGCAAGCATTGTTGTGTAGAATGGGTTAACTTTATACATTTGATGCATGTGTGTGTGTGTAATGTTTAGTAATCAGATGTATTGTTTCCTCACACACTTGCACACATACACACTTGACGGTCAAGTCTTTCTCATTCAGCAGGCGCACACCTGGCCTGACCTGATTGGTTTCACAGAGGTGAAGTGCGGCACCGTTACCCAATCAGGTGTTTGAACAGAAATGCACACAAACAGCACGGTGGAGCGAGTGTGCGCGTGTGTAGATTACACACCAGCTTAAAAACAGAGAACTTCAACAGTGGGAGACTGGGTCCAGCTTTGTGTTCAGACACGAGTGGTGACGCATACAAAATTTGAACAGTGAACATTGTAGTGAGAGCAGAGTGTTTTGGAAACGGCACCGATGACTACATCTCAGGCTGTGCAGTACAGCTGATACATGCAGCCGAGTGCTAAGCACCAGATTCAGGTCTATGTACAACATATTTAGCAGGGAGGCTGAGCAGTTAAAGGGACCTGCCTTAGGAAGCAACATGAACAGTATTTTGGTTCAACCCAGGTTTTCTGGTATCACACAGCTGGCTCATTTTTAGGCAGGGTACATCACCATGGTAACTGCAGGACTAATGGAACAGGTTAACTTTAGACGATCTGACCAACTAGACTGCTCTAAAAATGAAGTCATTATTACTAAGATTTTGAAAATAACTGTCAGAGAAGTTTTTTTAATGCCACCATGTGGTTACTGTGGGTTTAAAATTCATGAGATAATAGATAAAACAAAATAACAGCCTAATGAATGACAACTATAGCTTTATATCACTGATGCTAAGCTTGTACACATCAGGTTTAGTTTAGTCAGGTGAAAGAAAAATGCCACTCAAGCCTGTATAAACACTTGTATTGGGGCGCCCGGTGGCTCAGGTGGTGGAGCAGGCGCCCCGTATACAGAGGTTGTGTCCTCACCGCAGCTGCCACAGGTTCGATTCCACCTGTGGCCCTTTGCTGCCTGTCATTCCCTCTCTACTCTTCAGCTGTCCTATCTCAAGAAATAAAGGCACACAAAGACCAAAAATATCTAAAAAAAACCCCACGTGTATTACATCTTCTATATTACTGAAAGAAGCCTTTTTAAGTTAAAAAAAAAATAGACTAGATGATTATCAAGTTTATGTACATGGGAAATATCGTAAAGGTAGGTCAATGTGTGAGGGGGAGTTAGCTTATTGCAGGTATATCAGTACCAGTGTAAAGTATATGACCAAAAAGTAGCAAGATATTGCAGTTGCGTTGTTGCCTTTAACTGACTTGTGATTAAGAGCCCTTTCTTACAGCAAGTACCCATAACTGGACAGGAAAACCCAGAGTTAACGGAGCCGGTAGATACCCAGCTGTGTGATACCAATTATCCAGGATCGCTAATGTTCAGTGGCTTGGTGAAGCCAGGTAGCCCACACAGAGCTTACTAAGTTGGAACAACTTCCTGATTCACGCCCGCAGTGAGTTTATTCACTGAGATGAAGGATGAGTCGGCTGGTTTTGTTGCTGGTCCTTGTGTTTAGGTTTAACAGTCTCCCCCTGTACAGTATACAACACACACACACACACATACACACAGCACTGCTATACTACAGCGCACCACCGCCATCACCCTCTCCCACTAACTATAGAGAGATTTCATGTACATCATAGCTAAGAGTAATCAATTATAATGTTAATAACAATAGTCATAACAATAACAACATCGCTTTTCCGTATTTTTGTTGAGTTCTGGACACCTTTGGTGTGAACTGACAAGGCTGTCAAGCTTGCAGGCGACCTGTGGACAGATGGAGGGATGGATGGACGGCGGAAAGGATGGATGTGACAAAAAGCATCTGGACAAACAAACATCACTCCGATCAGATTTACACTCTACAGATATTAGTGGGACATTGTGATATAGATGATTAACTACTTCTATTACACATGGAGCTTCATTTGACGTGAGGTGTGTGTGTGTTTATATTTTGTTTGTTAGTACTTTTAATGAAGACGACCTCCCTGCACTTTCCCTTCTAATCCATCCATCTCGCTCTCCCACTTGCTTTTGCCTTCTTCAGACTTGCTCTTCTGTATTTGGTAAAATGTTGACATTGCATTATTTCACTTATTTGGCTTAAAAGAAAAAGAATAAAGTATTTGTCCTTTGGGGAAAAGAAGTGACAGCAGCGTCTAAAGCAATAAAAAAAAGTAGCAGCAGTAGCAATGTAAATAAATAACATTGTTTGAACAGAACAGCAAACATCATAAACACAACACGCTAACTCACTCTGTAAAAATCATAATTGGTAGGTTGGTGTGACACCAAGAAAGCTTTTGACGATAACCAGCTAGCCTCAAAGCTCGGCAGTCCTGTGAAACTTGGGCTGATGTTTCCTTCCCTGTTTCCTGTCTTTTTTTTTTTTTTACACACTTACTTCCTGTCTTCCAACTCCAGTTTGTCTCTTGACTTTTCATTAACTTCCCATCCCACTTACTAAAAACGCTGTCTCCCTTCTCACCTCACTCTGTCCACTCCTCTCACTGTTCTTTTTTGTCGTTTGCACTCTTCTTCTCTGCCATCTTGACAACATTCCTGGACCTCTCTCTTTCTCTCACACTTAACAGTTTCCTCTCTCTATCTTTGCCAGTCCTCAGTTCTCAGTGTCTAGCAGTGATTTGGTTTGGTGCGTGACGGGGCGTGGGAGGTTGAGTCTGCACATCTAGCAGGCTTTGGCTGTGGCCCTGCAAGAAGGGAGGCAGCAGGTCTTTAGACAGTCAGTCTCTGCAGACCTGCGCTTATAAAAAACAACTACACTGAATGTTGCAGTTTCAAATACATGGATCAGTTAAGCTGTGCCTTGTTTATCAGGCCCGACACTCTCAGTTTACTCAACATCCTTTTGGTTCAGGGGTCTCAAAATCAAATGACATGGGGGCAACTGGCCAGGTTGTTTTCTCCAGTTGGGGGCCCATGGACACTTGGTCAGATGGTATTCCAGAGCGTGGCACCTATGTCCTTACAGACAAGGTCAATCATTTGGGTTTCTAAAGAGACGTGTTGCATCAGTTGTGCTGTGCTAAATCCACACACTCTTGGCCTTAGGTATAACTGTTCAATGGTATGACTAATATGTTCAACGAAATTACAAAAATGTAACTGGTTTTAGCAGTAGGTTTAAGTCTCGACAGAGAAGATTTGCTGCCTTTTTTTGTCTTATATGTCAGCAAACTAGGCAAGTATGACCCAAAATCATGGACTCTTGAAATGGAAACTATATGAAGATATTTTTCTGACATTCTACGAACTGACAGACTGAATGATTGAAAAAAAAAAGGGGATGTATAAATTTAATTGATTCACCACATAATCCAATAAATGACTAAAACAGGCCTTCAATAAAACAGGAATTTAAAGGGGAAAAAAAAGATTTGTGAAGATGATTTAAGAACCAATTCCAAACATGTGGCCTCTGGGCTGGTAGTTTGAGACCCCTGATCAGGTTGGACAAACACCAAAACATACTTCAACAAAACTGTGTGGTTTCTTAGTGTCTCAGTTTCTTCCAAAAACAGGTCAAACTCTGCTGGCCTCCACCACAACCACCAACCTACACGCAGCCTTTGGTCTGGTACAACTGTGGAGCACTACATCCCACTAAACAGCAGAAGCAGACAGAGAGGCGGACACAGAGGAAGAGGTAGACAGAGAGTGAAGTGAAGAAATGCTCCACAAGTAATAACTTCTATTCCGTCTCATGTTCTTTGTTCAAGCTCCTGTTCTAAAAATGCACTCTCCTCCCATTTTTGCCTCCAACTGGTCTCACGTTTCTCACACTCGTAACAGTTGTTCAATATTCCAAACAGTCATCGTGGAGAGTACAACTTCGCTATTCCACTTCCTCTGCTTTACTCACACACATATCTAGAAGGATTTCTTTCTCTAATCATTTCTCTCCTTGACATCCCTCCATCTCTAATAATGCTTCCTTCAGTTCATTGAAGTCAATTTGAATACACAGAAACCATATATTACTCATTTTCTACAAATCTAAAATGAACACTAATTTTTTTGTAACTCTTTTTTGTCATGTTTTTTTTCCCGAATTATGCAACTGCTAAACACAATGATGGATATTCTAAACACTTACAACATTAAAGTTAATAAGAATTACTGTCCACTCATGTTAAAAACGAAGCACAGCCAACAAATTAATTCATTCTTGTCTGTGTTACAGCTGTAGTGTCAAGTGATGACTAGGAAATATAATTTCACTTTTAAAAACAAACAGTGACTGTATATATATTGATACACACACACACACACACACACACACACACACACATGCACGCACCACACACACTCACACGCTCACACACACAGCCTGAGAATGTGTGATAGTAGAAACACCTGAAGATTCGTTATTGCACAGGACGTTGTTGTGTCCTCCGTAACGTTTATGTACAATAGAGATTCAGGTTTGCTAACGAAGCAGATTGTTTGTTCCAGTGTGTAGTGACTACTCTGTTGACTAATCCAATGGCTTGGATCAATGCTGGAGACAGACAAGTAGGTGAAAACTAATGAAAATGGAGGAAATGTACACACACACAATATAGACAAACAATACGCATGTGAGTGTGTGTGGCTGCTAACACACACTGTGATGTGACGTGATACGAACGTGTGACGACACAGTGTCTAAACGAATGAAGCTAACTACAGTGTGCACCTTTTTTTCTTCCCTCCTTCCCGTGTCTGCCTGTCCAGATTCAACACACCGATAAACACAACCACCTTTGTCATCCATCCATCAGTCAGTCAGTCCATCTCTCCATCCATCTGTCCATTCAGAGTCCTCCATCGAGTCTCTGTCTCTTCCCTCCTAGGTGGGCTCTTCAGGTGCTCCGGTGGACAGATGGACAGACGGGCTGGGTCTTACGCGAGGCTTAGCTTCTTACGCTGGGCTAGACTAGGACAGACTGAGTCTGGGCTTGGCAAAGCTAAAGCTAGGCTAGACTAGCGTCTGGCTAAGCTAACGTCAGGCTTGGCTTGGCTAGGCTACCTACTAAAGAGCGAGTGGAGCTGGTGCTGATGGCTGTAACACTGGCTGCTGCGAGGCGACTCGGTGCGATCCATCACCGTCTGGAACCACCCAGCCACGTCCACCTCCAGAACTTCGTAACGCCGAATGAAACTATGCTCCTGGACGAGGAAGAAGAACAAAGACATGCAGACGGAGGGAAACAGTTTAGTAACATTTTGACATCGATTAATTCTAGTCAATCTCGACAAAGTTTTAATTGCTTACTATACAGCTGACTTACCAGCAACTGGTGGTATTTTGGCCTTTTTCTGTGATCCTTTGTGAGGCTGCAGAAAGACACACACATGAAGTGAAGCTGCAAAAAGTGTTTTTTTAAAAATATATCTGAAGACATATTTATCGTCTGAATGAAATATTTCTTTAGATGGAAATTCAATGTGCGTAACAGTAAAGTGTACACAGCAAGCAGGGCCAGTGCGTCCAGATAGGTGAATTAGGCGAGTGCCAGGAGCAGCACTTTGGCACAGGCAGCAAAATGTGGACTAATAATAGTATTGGGCAATATGCTACAATTTTCCAACCAACCACTGTCAGCCCATCGACCAACAACAACAGGAATGTGCCAGCACGTACAGCGAGTAGTCACCACTGTTTCTATACTGAGAGATTCACTGAGTTTTTAATCATGTACAGGTTTTTTTTCCCCTTATCAGACAAGCACCTCATCCCTGCACTCACAGCAAACGGAGATGAAGTGGATTTCTGCCTGAAAAATATGGATACGAAGTGCTAATGCGTAGCATTTTTTGGACTCTTTGTGCAGGTCAGTTCTGCTCCTTGACTCTTTTAATTGCAGCTAGAAAACCAAAGACTCTGCCTGTTTCTCTTTTTGTCAGCATATTGTGTATTGCCGGTACTTTTAACAGCCTTTTGTTGATACTTTGAGCACACGTTGCACTAGACGATTTGTTTCATATGAATGGCATATTCACATTTGTGTGTTGCTGCTGTATTGCAAAAAGAGAGGCAGCGCAACTGTTTTTCGCCTAGAGCGGCAGAAGAAGACACGCCAGTCCTGGCAGCGAGTGATATTAGATCATAAAATACAAGAACAAACAACACTGACACCCGAGCACAAAAGACACTGACAAACCGCTCAACAACACGTCAACGTACAATAACTTTAAGAAAAAAGTTCCAAAGCACCTTTACCAGATGTAGTTCACCTAAAAAAGTACCACGGGAGAACCTGCGAGGTCCGACTGGATTGCAGTCAGTGAGTGTCAGTTTTAGTGTGTGATTGGTGCTCACCAGTCTTTGACAAAGGACTGGAAGTCGAGGGAGAAGCCCATGCTGAGAGGCAGCAGAGGAGGATCTTCCTGCAGCACTTTGGTCAGAACTTCAAAGTCTGTCTTGCAGTTCTTGTAGGGGAACTGTCCCGTGGCGAGCTCCACCTAGAGGGGACCAGTTAACACCCACTGTCATCAACAACAATGCTTCCGTGTCTGTATAAAAAACTGTTTAAATAATGCAAAATAGTTACTCCACAGTTGTCTATGACTGGATGTATGCAGATTTTGTTAACAAGTTGACAAAACAATTTGAATGTTACTAAACTATTTGCCTAATGTTCTTCAGATACAGGTGAAAATTTTAGTTCCTAGTTAAGTTTCTGAGGCTCTATAGTTCAGGTCAGGTTACAGGCAACTCGGGTCTGACCTGGCAAACACTTGTGCAAGTACACCTGTTTTATGGGATCAAATAAAAGCAGTTTTACCAAAGAGATGCCAAGGCTCCACACATCTGCTCGGATGTCATAGTCTGGTTTGGTGGGATCTGGAGGGTCTATTCTCTCAGGCTGCATGAACACAAAAACGGGAAACACTCTGTTTAGGGAATCAGCGTGTGAGAAGCGTGTAGTGTTTTGAGTTTGTAGGTTTTCACTCACCGCCATGTAGGCGGCACAGCCTGCGCTGCGGGTCTTCGCCTTCGAGTCGACGAGGCGTCCACTGATCCCGAAATCGCACAGTTTGATCTGACCTTTCGCATCCAGAAGAATATTGGAGGGTTTGACGTCCCGGTGGATAACACCATGTTTCTCCTTTAAATACAGCAACGCCTTCACTATCTAGGGTGGAAACACACACATCGTAACTCTACCAGGGTTACATGGGGTTTACACTCTGCTTAGTTGTGTGTGAGTTTGTTCCACTTACTGCCACTGTCATCTTTCCAAGGATTCGCTCCGGGATGGGGCCCTGAATTCTCTTCTTCAGCTTCTCCGCACACGTTCCCATAAGCTCCATGGCAATGAAAACATCCGTCTGTACACAAACACACATACGTCAGCTTTTACCAGTTCAGCTCAGAAAGTACCACAGGGGAGTTTACTGACACAGTGAAGGCTCGTGGCATGGCAAAACAGTCGGCCCTGTTATTTTCTATAAATAACCCCACACTGGTGGTGGATAGACAAATGGTGACACACCGTGCCGCAACCCTTCATGCCATCTTCCTAATTCCAGCACAACCGCCCTTGAAAAGGTGCCTTTTCCTCAGAGAAAATGCTGTTTTGTACATAAACATATACAGAGCGCATGAGCGGAGCATCACGATTTTGGACTGAGCGGGGAGCGGGTTTTTTTAAACAGCTGGAGCGCTGCCTCATCTCCCACTTCACCCTGCTCCCCATTCGCTCCAGTGCTGCTGACACCCATACTGTCAATGCTCACACCACGAGATGAAGCATGCCCGACCCAGAGCGTGTCTGTGTATTGCACAATGTACCCCACCCACCCACGCTATTTTCTGTCTCATGCTGACTGCTGCAGCGGAGTGAGACCAAGCAGCTCAATAATAGAGTGGTTACAGAAACTGCCTCATTGACAGGGGAACAGGGTTTGATCCCCACTGGAGTTGTTTTATTAACTTGATGTTACCTTCTATTTCTCCTCAGTGTGACCAGTCCTCCTGTTGACATGCTGCAGTGCGACGCTTTCTATATGTGTTAGGGGCAGGACTTGACAAGCATAAAATGACGCGGCGCAGGTGTGCTATCAGCTTTACATTTGGTGCAAATATAAATGTAACCTGGGGCTGCAGTTTTTGGTGTTGTTCGAACAGACAAGACCGAATTTAGCTGCCGTTCTGCAAAAAATACAGACACAAATGTGTTTTTGGGACACTCACGTTGGTAACTATGGCGCCATAGCACTGGATGATGTAAGGGCAGTCATGACTCTTCAGCACCACATCCAAGTCCATGAGGATCCTCTTGTTCTCATCCTTGTTTCCTGTCCGACGCATTTGCTGGAGACGCAAAAGAAAAGACATCTAATATTCCTGCCAGCAGTTAAACACATTTCAACGCCCACCATGTTGGGCGTGCATGTAAAGAAACTAGCCATTTAGAAATCACTAAAAAAAGACTCCTCTTGTGGGATGACTGACCCCTTAATTGTTTAAAAGCTTCAATGGCTATAATTAAGTCACTCTCAAATAGGAGGGCTGTAATGGGAGCCTATTACTATCACCTTGTTGGTAAACTAGTCATAATGAAAGCACAACAAATAAGCAGAGCACCTGGCTGGGCTGAGCATCAAGTTCCTACTGCACTTTATTGTGTTGACTAATTACACGAATAAGTCTTTATGTATTTTTGGTTCCTGGAGGGAAATTTTCTCAGATTTTAACAAACCAAATCATTACCAGCCTCCCATTACAATTTGTTCTCCAAAAAGGTTCAGCTTGACATAAAGAACAGCATGTACCTCAGACATGTCATTACACATCACAGCATTAGCAGCTCAGAACTAGCTAAGCATAAATAGCTATCACTACTATAAACATCAAGGAGAATTATGTCTTTTTAAATCATTCTTGCTACACCAAACTTTGTCATGGCATGCTGTTGTTTATCAGGAAACCCATCTTCTCAGGTAACATGAATTCTTTCCACAAACACCAGCAGGGCTTAAAATGAAGATTTTTCCTGTCTGAAGTGCAAGTAGCTGGTATGTTTCATTTTTCCAGTAGCAAAAACTTGAAACAGATAATGTAGGCATATATATTAGAGAGAGAGAGAGAGAGAGAGAGAAAGAGAGAAATTTAAAACCAACAGGTATTTGTTGATTTTAAATTATTATTTTTATTAGTACAATGGTTTATTCACTAAAAACCTAAAATAAGAAGCCAAAAAAACTTTTAAACTAAACCATTCAATGTCTTATGAAATGACTGAAATGAGAAATGTGTGTTATTGATGTGCTCTGGGATGTGATCTGCTTTTGGTTGTCTGCTACATCTTTTAATATGACCACCGTAGTACACCCTTCTAACTGATAGTGTCGCTGTAGAGTCGAAGCGTTAACCCTCACCATGGCCAGCGTCATCTTTGTTTTGAGAGGCATTTCAGGCTCTGGTGCACCAAAAACCCCTCGTTATTGACAACTATGCAATATTAAATAAAAGGAACGATCCGAGGCGATGGATAACAACCTTGGCGACCTGCCCAGTATTCTTTTTTAGTGATTTCTACATGTAGGGAAGAAGTGGAGACTTTCTACCGCTGTGGATGGTACGGACCTGAGACTCGGCTATGTATAGCAAGTTAAGTCTCACGTTGAGGTTAGGCAGACCCATGAAAACTTCTCCGTCCAACTCTCTATAAACTTCCTCTGCCACTTTGCTACGTACCCCAGCGTCTCATCATCTGGTAGCTTCCTTTGCATTGTAGTGCTACTTTTACTTGACCAGTTTTTGGAGGCTGGAGAAACATGGCGATTTGTGAGCGTTGCACTGGCCAGACAGTTACAGGCACAGACAGCTCAATCAGAGTCAGCGTGCAAGTGATGTAACAGACCCATTTTGTCCCCAGCCATCTCCCATTGACAAACAATGACAACGCAGGCAGCTGCGGTGTAGAAAGCTCCCTGATATAGGAGGCGGTATATTATGAATTAAGTTTATTTTCACATTTGTTTTTTACTTGCGCGAACAGGCAACTGCATGTCACGTGTTACCTGTTTGAACACGAAGTTTACAGCAGACAAGCATTAATATTAAGCCCTGACCAGCAGCTCACATTTGATTTTTATCAATTAAGTCATCTTAATTATATCTTTCTAAAACCTAAAACAAATCATCCTAAGAACACTGTTCTGTACGGAGCCTCCTCTGACTGAAAGCCATTACCAACCCCCATCAACACATTCTAATACAGAGAGCTTCAAACTGCAGGAGAAATATATGACCTTTTCACCATTCATTCGGGCCTGTCTCTTATCTCCTTCTGGATTATGGAAGGATTCAGACCTGTTTAAAAATAACTGAGTTATAATCATTAAATTTTAAATGCATTTCATTCTCTTCATGTAATTATTCTCTTTTAGACTATCAGTGTCTGAATTTTGACCCACATATATGCATGTGGATCCCACGATGATGAGCAACCACAACAGCTAATGCTAATAAGACCCTATAAACAATAAACAATTGACTTATAGCATGGGGAATAAAATGATTTCATACTGTTACTATCTATGCAGAACATTAAAGTGTTTTGAGATTTGATTTCAAAGGAAAGTGACTGATGAAAATCAGCAACATGTTTTTGTGCAAATCTTGTGTTTGACCTCTCTGTTTTATGTAAGCAGCATCAAACCAAGAAAAAATGGGAAAAAAAAAGGGAGTATATTAAATAAATGCAAATGACCTTTAAAATCCACAGCCTGCTCACAGGGAAAAGACAGTACTGATAAGTGTGACCGAATGAATGCAGGAGGGTCTTACTTTGACAGCGATAACATGGCCGGTCTTCTTGAATCGCACTTTGAAGACCTGTCCACATGTCCCGCTGCCAATCTCCCCTTCACTGATCAGGTCTGTCACCTCTGCTGGATACCGCTGTGGACGGGACATAGAGCCACAAACAGACAAAACAAGACTTTAGATCATTCTCAAGACTTTTATACTGGGAAAAATGTCATCCTAATATTGTATCTATGAAATCTCTTTGAGCTGAAAACAGATCTTTTCACCAGTTCTGACTTTCTGCATCATGGGACAACAGTAACCTCCCTTAAGAATATTTACTAATAAATGTTTTGGTGTTTGATTAAGCTGCTCCCCTCTTGGCCGGGTCTGAAAATAGCACCACACAGTGGGATGATACATCATTTACCGCTTCATTAATAACTAAATCTTTGGTGACTGAAATGCTGTGAGTGACATCTCATGGAGCGGGTGATGTAACGACCCTCTGGGCTAATGAGAGGAAGTTAAAACAATGCCACAATGAGTCAACTCATTTTCTCATGCATCTTCCAACCCTGAGTTGGTCTTAGTTTGACACTGTATCTGGCTGAAGAAGGTAGGAAACCTAAAAAAGCCACAAATATGCAGTTTTATTTTTTAGTAGTCTAAGTAACTGACTAAAGCAACAGGGCACTTTATTCTGTAGCAAATGTTACACAAATAAGAGTAAACAGTGCATTTGTTGGTGTCCATTTCCAGCCATGGATTTGATACATTTTTATTGCTCCAGTTATGATTTGGGGGTATTGATTCAAAATAGACTAAATGTAACCACAATAAGCTCCCATGTTTAGCATTTTGAGAAGACATGTCCCGGTTTGAGACCAAATTTTAAATTGGACAGTTTGCCTCAATTAAATTGTGTACAGGGAACTTTTAACTGGTTCTGAAGCAGTCGAGATTTAATACTGATGCCTCACTTCTTACCTTTATTGGCAAATGAGACCATCGACGAGGAAAGTGGAGATTATATTGGCAAACAGACCGAAAGAGACGATTTGTTGTTAACAAGCATATCGACCCCCTGTTCTCTTTTATACTCTCAGGATTGTTATCCTTTCTTTACAACAGTGCGCAATACCATTTTGGTACACATGTGATGCTACAATCAACACAAAATGAAAGTTCCCAGGGGCTTTAAGTATTATTAAGAAGAGAAGTAATGGGTGGTTTGTGGCCTGTAGTTGAAGGAGAGGTGTTATACAGCTCTAAATATCTGAGTTCAACACTTTATATAATTATGCAAAAGGTTTTAAATTTGTATTACATGTATTTCTGCTAAGGCTGGGCAATTTATCAATTTTATCAATCAATTCTACTTTGTGATTTAGAAATATTTTTTAAAATGGAAAACAATTTTCTCTTTCTAGGTTTGTGTTTGGTTAAAGGAGCCTCAAAATTACATTGTTATGATTTATGATGATAAAAGAACTACAAGTAAATATGTTTTGTCAAATGACTGCAGGCTTCAGTGAAAATGTAAAACTTTCTTTCCCCTAAAACTACATAGTGCACTTTTAAGGACTAGTTTGCAGCTTGCACTTTGACCCCAAGAGGGAAATTCAGTTTGCTTTTGTTAGTTTTTATTGTTAAAATAAAAGCACAAGTAAAAGTGAGTAATTTCTTTGTCATCTGTAGTTTGTTTTTAAGAAAGGAAAAAAAAAGATTAAAATTGCAAATCTAGAGAGGTGTGAAAAAATCTGAGATTTCATTTTAGGCCATAATGTATAGCCCAAATTTCTGCATTGAGTAATTGCACATTGCAAGTCCACACAGTATGAGAACATGAACAACATCAGCCTTCGTTCAGTGATCCACTCTCACAATTCTATCTCCAAAAGTGAAAAAGGAGCTCAGTGGTCATTATTTCGACAGTGATGATGATGATATCACAACATGGACCACCTTCTAGAGGTACGAGATGCCAACTCCTAAGAAGGGATCTGTATATTCTACAAACACTGGACAAAGTGTATAAATGTAAGAGGCGACTGTGCCGAAAAGTAAATGTTAAAATTTTTTTAAATCTGACTCCTACCTAAAGCCAAGAACTTATCATTATCAGATCAATGGTACAGAGAAGTTAGATAAATCAGACTTCAACTGCAAAAAACAATGGATTAGGGTCTGTGAGTGTGTTATGCTCTTTTATTTTCAACATCATGGGCCTCGACATCTCACCCTGGGCTTCAGTTATGTCATTCGTGACACATAAGGAATAAACATCTGCAGACTAGAGAAGCTTTTACCTGACCATCGATCTTCAGATAACCCGTTTGTTTCATGATCTCCTGCAGTTTTTGGTCGATCTCTGCACTGTGAGGACAAAACACAACAACACGCAACGTCAGGGAGCACAAATGCTATATGAACTGTGTTCCAATGTAAAAGTCCATGGCAAGAAGAGAG
Organism: Naso brachycentron; assembly: GCA_029874485.1. Classification (NCBI taxonomy): domain Eukaryota; kingdom Metazoa; phylum Chordata; class Actinopteri; order Acanthuriformes; family Acanthuridae; genus Naso; species Naso brachycentron. The sequence continues at coordinate 18,855,304 of JAQFJA010000020.1, forward strand.
GTTGCTGCATGTATTTCTATACATCCCATCCACCCACACACTTGGTATGAGGATACATTATGTGTAACATAACCCGCTCTTCTTTATGTGGCCCTTGATTCTGCTCACTCTCCAGTATTTGTGTGTTGCTGTGCTGTGGTCTCATCATTGAGTGTGCTTATGTGACAAGCTTGTGTGTAAATCATTTAAGATCAGTTAACTGATGCCACATAAAAACAGTGAGATCCTCTTTGCCGTTTTTAGACCACTGTAAATACTAACTCTCATTAGTCACTGCTCAGATATACATCGGCATGTGTCCACATACTTCTCTAAGCTCTTCTGTAGGCCGTACGGAGGTGTGGGCAGGGTGAGCATGTGTCGCGGGCGGCTGGGGTAAGGGTGGTGCTGAGGTGAGCTCTCTGAAGACGATGATCGGCTGCCCCCATCGTTAGCCAGCGGCAGCTGGAGCGCTGAGGTGGGGAACGGAGAGACATTAGACCCAGAAAGGAGAACAGTACAAATGGTACAGTACGTTTCACACCAGAGGCCAGCATGTGAGTGTAAGATGGCTGTGCTTCATGCATTCTCAGACTCCATTATTTCAGTAGTTAAACGCTGTTGTGTTTTATTAATGTATTGTTAATTGTGCTTTATTAGCTTTGCAACTAATTTCTCTTTGACTTTGCGATTCCTTTCTGGCCTTACATTTCTCTATATAATGACAAACTCACAGTGTCTGCTGAGAAAAGAATGCGATTTAATATATCCTGTGTAATACTGACTGAAAATGATTTCCCATGAGACACCAAGAGGAACTGGCCTTGGTGAGATCCAAGAGTTCCTTCACTGAAGCCTTTGCTATCCAGACCCTGCATAGTATATGAACTGTTTGTTTTTACTTCCCCAAAGTTAAAACTTTGTTTTTGTTTCGCTGATGTCCCGACCTAATGCTAAAACAAACAGGACGGTCATCTCGGAGCAAAAGCAACACCATTCTCAGGCAGGGAGAGACAGCACAGGGTTAGCCCACAGCTCGGGGGTAGAGTTTACGGATGTGGACGTCCACAGTCCTTTTTAACGGAAACTACATGGGTCTTCTTTTTTACTGGTTCCAGCCATTGTTTTTATCTGCTATGATAGCACTATACCCATTAAAGTGATTGATCTCAGCCACGTTACAAGAAAAACAACCAACAGGAGATAATGTGAGTAGTCAGTTAGTCACTCATATGGGCTGGGGAAAAAAAAAAGTTTAAAAGATAAACCCAAAAGGGAGATACACAACAGACGTTTTGAGTGATAATTTTACTGTTTATCTTTAAGTTACAAAAAAGTTGGGTTAATATGAGTAATTTTTTCTGCTTTGACTGCTTGTGTTTGTTGCCTCACTGAACATTTTTTCAATTTGATTTTGGCAGTGCAGTCACGTTTGCATTAGGGCTGGGCAATAAATTGATTTGAAATCAAAATTCAAATTAATTTGTTTGGAAAAGCGTTAAAAAATGAGAATCGTGAAAACTGATTTTCCCTTCCACTAGGGTAAATGGGCTCTGGGCTCTTATTTTTTTATAATAAAAGTTTGGTGAAGGTTGGGCTGGCACTTTATTAATCCCAAATCTGGGGATTCATCTTTGTTGGATCAAAACTTTACTTAAAAAAGGTTTAATTTGGTTAAAGCTAGGTTTGCACTTTATTCCCAATAGGGAAATTCAAGTTTGTTTGACATGAAAACAACATATTTGAAAGACTCCTTTGTCTTTTGTAGTTTAAAAACATCGATTAAAATCAAAAGATCGAATGTGTTATGAAAAAATCAGGGATTTTATTTTAAGGCCATATCACCCAGCTGTAGTTTGCAGATCTTAGAAACTGTGTTGGTAAGTAAAATGTTATCATAGGGAGGGAACTGATGGCTGGAGCACGAAAACTAAACCCAATTTGAGATGATAAGCTGCAGTTTGATATCAAAGTCAGCGTTATCCACACAAAGTCACACAGCCTGGTGGATATACATCAATGATTTTATAACCCTTGATTCCAAACTGACAGTTGCAGGTCCAGTTCAAAAACTGACTGGCATTTAAATCCAAAATCCAAACAGACGCAACATGCTTCAAGACTTGCATAAACAAAGATCTAAATCATGCAGTCAAGGACATGTTAAAACAACAATGCCCTCTAATATCAGGGGTAAGCACTGATTAATTAAACTGGAGATGTTTCAGAAGTTCAGAAGAACATTATTAAGTAGTATTAGCACAGACATGTCATAAAACCAAATGCTCAGACAGAGAGTTAGCAGCTATGATGACCTTGCCAAATGAACACTATGTGTAGCTTCCGAATCCTGACTCTAAGAGTCTAAATCCCTACTTACTATCAATTTCACATCAGCAAATTTTTAAAATGCTCAAAACATTCAGAGGACTATGCGGCTGTTCTTGATATCACTTTCATTATTTTTGTAGTAGCAGGCTGGCAGCTCTTCTGAGAGTGCCAGCAGCTGTTTGTATCCATGAAGCACCTGTGGATGGATCAGCCTGTAAGGGGAGAATCAGTTAGAGACAGAGAGGAAGGGTTAGTATGGAGAGGGAGGAAAACTCAGGCAGTCTTTTGCACAGATCGCATCTCCATAGTTCGGCTGACTCCAGATGGACCGATGAGAGGATAGACGGGCAGACAGAGTGAGGAGTGGGGGAGACACACAGATACCCGCAGGCATTGCTGCACCGCCTCCTGCTTACACAGTGCTGCTGCAAAAGGAAACGGGGGATGCCAGAAGATGAATAAGAGGCAAACAACATCAAACAGTCCGACATGAGGGAGAGAGAAGGAGAGGAGACATTCGGCCAAAACTGCATAGCACAGACTAAGCTGGAAGTCAGACAGTCAGTCAGTCGGACTCGGACAGGAAGGCAAGTCGGACTCGGACAGGAAGGCAAGTGTTCAGTCGCCACACAAAGAACAGAGAGAGAGAGAGAGAGAGGAGTATTCACATCACTCCTGCAGACGGACCAGTGGGGATGCTGGATTAGAGACTGTGTCAAACAAAACAAAACCCAAAACGTCGTGTCGTGCAGAAAAGCCACATGCACCGTGATTCTCTGCCTCCAGCAATACGAAGGTTAATCATCTGACGCACATCCACACACGTACACTGTGAACATCAACACACACCAACACTGCCCTGCCACTGGCACAGACACACACACACACACAGACAGACAGAGAGGAGTAGGGATGGAAAGATGGAGAGAGGGTGTGACTTGAGAGAAGGTGTAAATAACTGCTGGGCGGATATATCAGAACTGCTCAAGGACTGGTTTCACAAACACGGATTAAACTCTTGCCATTCAGCAGAGATTCTTACGCAGTCATAGACTAATCAGGCACTGGTGTGAAATATGGAGTAAGAAGTGTGTCTGTGTGAGAGAGAGTACAGTATGTGTGTGCAGGGAGGAGGTCTGAACCAAAAGAAAATGTGACAGCAGGAGGGTGGCATGTAAAAAGTAGTGGTTAAATCATGCCTTTGAAACTAAACTACACCTTGTCAACTGATGCTAACATAAGTCTCTTCTCAGATGTTAGTTTAAAGACCATCCAGTTCGTCTGGCTGAAATATAATATGCCCTATATTTGCTGGAGAGAGTAAACTAACTTTTACAGCCACTTGTTAAAGCAACAGATCTCCTTTTTCAACAAAGTGTGTCTTTTCTAGACTCTAAATTACACTGGATGTCAGAAATGTGTAAATAATTATTAAAAAGACAAACATGAGTCACTACAAAAAGGGAAATAGTAGTACCGAGGGCCTAGCAGGCTTTACTGGCAGGAGCAAAATCCCAGAAAATTTATTTAGTGAGAATATAAGAGAGTACCCTTTGTTTCTCTCTGATAAGTTTAAAAACTAGGAAGGTCAAAGAAAGGGAAACAGGTGTGGGAGGGGGGACAGAGAGGTGCAGTGGCAGAGAGCGATGGATTGAATGATACCTGCACGCTGGGAAGGGGCTGGAGCAGGACTGAGCTGGATCACGATGACTGGACAGAGGGAAAAAAAATACACACACACACGCACATTACTGCACTGTTCTACTGAGACAATCACACCTGTGCACACATACACTGACACACACACGCTTCATCATGTATTAAGCAAATAAGGAAAAAAAGGACACAGATTTTGTGTTGGCCGTTTTGTTCTTCACACATAAACACAAGAATTTTTTACTAAGGTATAATAATAGGTGTCATTTTTTAATGTGAACAAACCCTGTGAAAAGACCAAAATCAATGATATGTTGGGTCATCTTTGGATTTTTCCCAGACCAATGAATCTTTAAGACTGAAGTCAAAATTCTTGAAATCTTTGGATTGTTTGAGGTTCACTAATTTCCTAAAATAGCTGGTCACAGGACTTTAACAACTGCTACTTAAACCAATGTGAGTATTTCTTGGGGGCTACTTTCACCAGCAGATTAATACACATTTGGTGCTCTAATGAGTATTTACAGCAGCACAATGGTGTACAAAAGTTCAAAATAAACTACAGTGCCCATGTTCAATGCAATAAAACAAAAGCAGGCCGCTGTAGTCTCTTCAAAAGGGAACTGAATACAGTGAACCAACTTTTCCTCCATCTACAGAGTACTAACCCGAGACCAGCGGTCAGTCGTTTACAAACTGAACTATCTAGAACTGATTGCATTGAAAAGTTACACACAAGGCAACTTAAGTCATATGATTACTGGTAAGGCTATAACTGGAATAGCTGCCTGCTTAGACTTCATGATAATGGACAAAGCTGCATTTTATCGTAGCATTGAGAAAGAAACTGCATTAATGTGGAGTGGTTATGTCACGGCTGATAAACTCATTAAGATGAGTACTGAATCGGAGCATTACTAGTTTTTGATTAAGTGAGGTCCGACGTTATGTCACCAAGGAATATAAAGTTAATATTTACTGATAGGATCAATTTCTTTTTGGTTTTGGTCTTTTCAATTTGACGTATTAACTGCAAGTACAACACAGAATTACATCAGGTTCTCCTTGAATTCACTCACACCAAAACACTCTCATCGTTCTTACAGACAGCTTGTGAAACCCCACAAAACAATATTTAAAAGAACAGAAAAGGAGAAAAGCAGATTTGTGGTCAACGTCTCTCAAACCTCATATAAAGACAAGAAAAGATGATGTGTAACAGTAGTCAGTGAGTTAGCAGGGTTTCTTACATTGAGGGCTAGCTGTTCAAAAAAGCCCATTAACCTATCCTATCTCAAACTGGTAATACGAAGAAGAGCTTTCTGTCCTCAGCACAGTATTTATTTCAGTGTTACATGTCAGTTAGTTCAGGCATGGCAGGATCCCTTCATGATCTACCGTTAACCAGACTGTCTGAGAGTTCAGTTTTCTCCTCCAGACGGTTCAAGGGCCCAACGTTTGTTTCAGCAATTCTTAACACATTCCTTTCATATTTAATTAGAACTGTGGAGAACTTAATACAAAGAGTCTCCACCAATTTGTGGAAATATTACCACTATAAACTTATACACAGCAGCAGTTACGTATTAGAACACCGTAAGTAACGGTTGGTAACGTATGTTGGACGCTAGCTAGATCTGATAGCCTGCACAAACTAGCGTCTGTTTCGTCAAGGGTCAAAACTGGCAGTGAAAATTTTGACTTTGCCGCATGAGACACCAGTAGATATGCAGCTTAATGTGACACTAAAACAGAGTCAAGCCGGGGATACATGGTAACTACATACTATTTCTTAAACAGACTTCAAACTACATCAATTTTTCAGGTTGACGCTGGGCCTGCCACCGACTATCACTCAGGTTGCTAGCCTGCTAGCCTAGCATGTTTGACAGGACAGAATCAGAACAGATGACTGCCAGTGAGCATTTTCATGACAGCGATTTATTTTAAAGATATTTTACTTTACTCGCTACCGAAACAGCATCACTTGTTTGGTAGGCGATTTGACTGTAAAATCAACCGACCAAGCTGGGTCGGTGTTTGTTTACGTAGCTAGCATGTTAGCATGTAGTAGCTAGGAGCAGCATAACACCCCCACTCCTTCCCTCCCTCCCTCCCTCCGCCTCTCCGATCTTTCCCCCTGCTATTCTGGCCGTTACCGACTTCCCCGTCCTCCCCGGTGGACACTCACTCGGCCTCGGACGTGATCGCTGCGGACTCATGTCGATGTTGAGGTCGATTCTCCGGCGAGCTTCTTCATTTTCTTGCTTTAGTTTCTCCTCGATTCGCGACAGCCTCTGTTCCAGCGACGACATCTTGAAAAATTGAGCACCATGTAGTTCCCAGCAGAGCTCTCGACTCCCCTCTCTGGCAGGCAGGCAGGGCCAGCGCTGACTGACTGACTGGACTCTCTCTCGCGCGCTTGCGCGCACACACACACACACACACACACACACACACACAGTAAAGAGTCATACCTGTACAATTCACAGTAAATAGTAATTTACCCATTCTATACAGCTGAGGTTTTTAAGGAGCAGGAATTCCTGTCCTCAAACTGATCAGTGGAGAAAGATTTAAAAGTCCAACAAAATGAGAAGACAACAATTTCTACATAAGATCCACTTACTCACTTCAGCCAGACCTTTCTGCTGTATTACACGGGCTTTACGTGATATATTTGAGTTTGCTCAGTTAACCAGAGAACACAATTTTGAGAATCTGGAGGGCTTCACAACCGTGTTGACAGACTTAAAACCCTGAGCTTTACTGAAGGTCATTCTTGACCGTGTTTGTTCAGGTGCTTTCAACCATGTCACAAAGTTTTTATTAGCCAGTGGGGTTTGCTCAGTTTTCATTTTCAACTTTTTTAAACTTATAATGACGTTGACTTTTAACACTTACATTTCAGTGACAAAAGAGCAAAGCAAACCCCTTTTGCCGGTAAGTACACCTAGAGTTTATTTTGCTTCATGTCATATTACATATTGCATACTAGGGCCAGAATGATATCGTCCGATATTGGCCTGTTGCAGATATATCTGTATCAGCATATTTGTTCCCTGATAAGTGCCAATTTTAAAGTAGTTTTTTCAGGATGAAAAAAAAAAAAATACTTGAACCAGTGATTTAAAATGTTGTAATCATGCAGTTTGTCCAGTAGAGGGCGTTCCCTTATTCACTTGGCAAAAAGTGAAGCGTTTACTGTTTGGTGCAATGATGTTTGGAATAAAGTTTGTTAAAACCCTGTCTCCATTACATATTTTTGTCACACATATTTGATAACCACATTTAAAATATTATATATAGAATATCGGCTGATATATCGGATATCAGAATGTTCTTACTTCCTATTATCATTATAAGCATCAGCCCCAAAAATCCCAAATTGGTCGGACTCTACTGCATACCGCATATTATACTGGGCAGATGAGCTCTGGACTAACACAAAGCTATGTACCTACGATGAAATTAAATATGAATATTACACTTAAAACTATGTCTTGTATAACCTGTCAAAGTAGAAAAGATCACTTTGTGCTCAGATTAGAAGAGGGATATTGCCTCTCTGTATTGAAACAGGCAGGTATGTTGGACTGAAAGAAGACAGTATGTGAGACCTTGAAGAAATCGAAAACGAGTATCATTTTCTACACTGTCATTTTTACTGGAAAATCCAACACAAAGTCTGGAGTCAATTTGATAAATATTGATGACTCACAACGACCGAACAGGCTGTTTGAAAAAGTGACATTCAGGTTGGCAAATTATTTAAAGGAAGCATGGGACGTGAAGAAGGGACCACTGTGCCAATAGGTGAACTTAATATGATTTTTATTTTTACTTTTTTTTTCTTTTCCTGTACAGTTGTAACCCTGATGTGTGACCAGTGAGGCTGGAAGTTATTTGTATGCATTTGAAATGTCTATGATGGACAAGTTTTGTTTTTGCTGCAGAGGTGTCATATAATCCCATGAGGGATTAGCCACTAGGAGGCATGACACTAAAATAACAGCATTCATTCATTCATTCATATACTAGAGCCAAAACTTGAGGAGCTACTGGGTCACAGAAATGTGACAAATTTCTACATTTCTAAACTTTTCGTCATTGGCTCATTACAACTTTCAAACAAGACAGTTTACTCATGTCACGATAATATAAAGGTCTACTGTAATTTCAGCTGGCTGAGTTCCATTTAGCTGCTTCCGTTCTTCTTGCATATGAGGCAGCAGTTGCTGCTGTCTCCGTTTGTTGTCGTTCTCCTAACTGACATCAGCTGACAGGGCTCAACACGAGGAGGTCGACAGCATGAGCCCCTGCTGCTTCAGTTTAAGGCTCCTGGTATTGTGCATGCTGGTTCACTGTCACATTGTCAAGACTTACTGGAACACTTGAAAAGAGCAGACAGCATCTTTCATGTTATTAGTGAAACTTGTGCTTTTTGCACAATTCCACATCTGCAGTGTATTATCTTTCTGTGTTTATGTCACCAAAAGCTTTATGAACACCCAATAATTAGTTTTAAATATTCTTGGCTATTTCACAAACTAGGAGATTAGACAACTTATAAAATAAATATGTAGTGTTACGGATAATAAAACCAGTCATTAGTTTCAGCCCGATTTTTTTTTTTTTATTACAACCTAGGCTACAATAAAAAAAAAAAACACTAATAGAGACCATTTAATACTCAATAAAACTCCATTTCCTGTATCTGTGTCCTACTGTCACTGTTCAATGACAGCAAACACAACTATGCTGATTTCATATAAAAACTTCCACAGGTATTTGATATAAATTAAATAATATTATATCATTTCTCCCCCTTTTGGTGCTATTTCTTCTGATGCACGTGGTCTGCTTGTGGGAGCAAACATACATAGCAGAGACAATTTGAGGCGATATTTTAAATGGGATCACTGAAACAGTAGTGTTGCTTTCGCTGACTTTACACACTGACATGTTTTTAATGGTAAATTCAGTATAATATGTATCCAAACCTGCAGAAAATGCATGAGTGTTTAAATGTTTTAAAAGGTGGAGATGTTTTGGTGTATGGACTCTGCACACTCTTTTTTTTTGTTTAACTTTGAGAGACATATTCAAAGTGACATGTTTACTTCTTTTGGCTTACATATGTATGACGTGTGCAGTTGTATAAACTGTACTCCATGAATCAGAAGTAGTTTTTTCCAGTGACATTTGCATCTTCACAGGAAGGTCAAAGGCCAGGCAAACACAGAGCTGCTGCACAGATTCACAGAATTGATCAAGAGAACTTTAGCAGGTGAACCAGTTGAGCTTTCCGTAACACTTTACCTACAGCTTGCATCTATAATGCATTATAAACATAGTTATAAAGCTCCTATAGTGCTGTATAAACATAGTGATAAGCAGGGTTAGGTTTAATCCTGACCATAACCACCTATAACGCATTATCTGTGTTCATAATGTGTTATATATGTTCATAATGTGTTATAATGCATTATAGATGC